>JAQMCW010000009.1:15713567-15725462 GCA_030068335.1 Chrysichthys cranchii
TATATAAAATTAGGGAATTAGGGCTGGGTGATATATCGATAAATTACCGTTATCACAACATGACCTTTCATATCGTCAGCCAACTAAATAACGTTCATATCTTGATTTACCTGAAATATTGACTGTCCTCCAGAAATGAACAGGTAACTGCAGTGTTGTTGCCCACCCATGAATACATCAGTGAGGACTCTGTGTACTGGAGCATGACAGGAAGAATGAGCTTGATTAATATAACAGGCCTAATATTTCAGTCTTGCTTGTGAACATCTATAACATTATTCTTCTTCTTCTTCTTCTTATTATTATTATTATTATAATGTTTCAATATTGGATACGTTATGAATGTGGTTTATCCACAAAAGTTTAACAAAATGAGTGGCCAAAACCTCTATCTTCTTTCATAACCTTTTTTTTTTAACTTTGTTTTCCCCAAAGGTGTCAACATTTCTGGAGCTGACCGCACTTGATAAATTGCCATCTGAGTTTATTTTGTATGAAAGCCAAAGTGTTGCTAAGATGCCAGGATTTATAAAGTTTATATAACCTGTGATGTGGCATGCTGATGACTACATCACAGCACTCTCATCCTTTTCTGATTCATTGCACATTCGCTGTATGCAGCACATCTCCGCTCGCGTGTCCGTCTTATCGTAGTCACATCGCTTCCTGTGAATACAGCACACCTAATTAGCTGTCGAGGTTGTCCTTTTACACTTCTGCTTCTTCCAGGACTGAGTATTTCCTTAGCGAAAAGAGCTCTGGAGGAAATAGCTGTAGGAAATAATCTCCTTCTCTGGCGTGATTCACAGGCTCTTAAGCGCACAGCTGTCGAGCGTGACTCCATCAGTCGTGGGCTGTTGAGTTCTTTCAGTCCGTCAGAGTTTGAATGTATTTATAGAGCACAGTGTCTCTCGCAGTAAACTGCTCTGACTCGGCTCCGTTGGGTCGTAACCCCCTTTAGTTTGCCTGTCAGTCAGATCCATGCCGATGGATCGCTGCCATTTTGATTGACACAACTGCTTTAATTTATAACGAAAGACAAGATTAGCTAGATCTGGATCTGTGCCAGGAATGCCGGGAATCCACCTTGGATAAACTGCCTTAAACGTTTTGTGTGTCTGTGTTTCTCATCAGCAGTGTGAGCAGTGTCTGAGCCCCGGTGTGGCCGAGGCGGACGATGCGGGGTTTGCGCTCCAGATCAGACTCCATGGCCGTGCCGTTGAACTCGGCCGTGGAGACGGAGAAGGCGCAGGCACTGCTGCAGACGTTCAGCACAGCATCTCTGCTGGCCAGCGCTGGACTTGGAGTCTTCTGCCTCTTAGCCGACAGCGTTCTGAGCTCACCGTTTATCCAGCAGCACACGTGGCTCAGGGCCGTGCTGGACAACTCGGTCCATGCCGTGATCGCACTCTGGTCCTGGGCCATCGTCATTGGCCTGAGGAAGAAGAGTGACTTTTACGAAGTGCTGCTGGCTGGCTTTCTCGCCTCCGCCATCGACCTGGACCACTTCTACATGGCCGGATCACTGTCACTTAAAGTAAGTGTGTTAACTCGTCAGGATGATTAATAGCTTATATCTGTTACTTACATGCTTTTGTAAACTGCTTAGAGTTGTGTATTGCATAATGGCCAAGCGGTAATGCCTTTTTGTAATGTATTGCTTGTTATCATCACTTGCATTTATTGCTTTGTTTTAAGGAGTAAATCTGATTGATTAATCTAAAAACCAGTGAGATGTCAAAGGAGTGCTATACCAGGCATAATGTAATAGACAAGCTTTAGATTGCTTTTACAAACACATCACATGGTGTGTAACAGTTATTATGATCAAGTTATGTATTCTGTAAATGTCAGTACATTTGGCTAAAGGTATTGTGGGGGACACAACACGAGTCTGCTTTGTGGACAGAGTGCTTATTTATTTTTAGATTATCACTCCGTCTCCTCGAGTAGCCACTCCCCCGTTCAAACCAAAGGGAGGTGACACCATAATAGAGTGCTGTTCGGGCCTCTTATTTCTGTCCGAACCCGACCCGAACCCGACATGCATTAATATGTTTCTGTCCGAACCCGACATGAACCTAATTGTAATTTTAATGTTTGGCCAAAACAGGCACTGTTAAGTGATTATAAGGATACTCTCTTAGGTAAAAAAAAAACAAAAAACTGTATCCTTGTGTAGCTTGTGTATCCTGGCTTTATTAAACTACTGTTAAAAGAAAAGACATTCTCAATGATTGCAGTCACAGGTCACAAACGCACACGGTACAAGAAAAATTAAATTGAAAATTGTGACCGAACCCGAGTAACATTTCAAAATATTTGTCCGAACCCGGCCTGACCCGTCCGGTCCCGTCGGGTTCCGTCAGGCCCGGGTCGGGTATCCATGCGCTACACCATAACTGGTACTTAAATTTTCTTGATAAATGGAAAATGTTGGTAGTACAGTGTAATGAATGTTCTGCCACGTAGCTGCGATTCCAGATAATGACTTTCAAGGCAGTTAACAAGGATGTTTTGTAGACATCAGGTTCCTTTCCTGTCAGCCAAGAACACAAATCTGAAGCTACAGTGGGCACAGGCTCAGTGAAACCAGACAGATGTCCAGTTTGAGACGTCTTCAGTTGTCCGCTTTAGATGAGCAGTGCCCTGCGTAGTCTCAGGTTTGTGTTCTTGACTGACGGCATTGGAACATGATGTGATGTTCCCCTCTTGCAACTCGTTCATCTTAAGATTTGACATATTTTGCGTTCTGAGCTACGTTTCTGCTCAGCATGGTTGTAACGAGTGGTTATTTGAGTTTATGGTCGCATGACTCATAGGTGTTCCTATTCTTATTCCTATAAATCCTGCCTTATTTCGAACGTTTTCTGAGTAATGTTTGATTTCCAGCGAACTGAACCCACCCCAAAGGCTGTGTGAGAGATATTTGCGGAGGAAAGAGGCAGTGCTGTCTGTAATGAAATGGCCGAAATCATAACCCAGTCAAGGTGCCCCAGGGTTTCAGGATTTATAGAGTCACTCGGCTCTCGCAGACTCGGCCTGTTTGTCTCTGTGGTTTTTGCGCTGTGTGTGACGGTGTACTTTGTGCTGTGTGTGTCAGGCGGCTCTGAACCTGCCCCGGCGTCCTCCGCTGCACTGCTCCACGCTGGTCCCGGTGCTCTGCTTCTCACTGCGCCTGCTCATGTGGGCGTGCAGGCTGAAGGACTCGTGGTGTTCGCTGCCCTGGTTACTCTTCATTTCACTGGCGTCACACCACATACGGGACGGAGTGCGCCACGGCTTGTGGCTCTGGCCCTTCGCCAACACGCCCCCAATCTCCTACTGGCTGTACGTCACCATCACGGCCACCCTCCCCCACCTCTGTTCCGTGCTCATGTACCTGACCGGCACCAGAGACATGATCTCTACTAAGCACGGCGTGGCCATCGACGTCTGATCTGACTGCTTAACGTGTAACGTGTGATTAAGAAGAATCGCTGTTCTTCGATCCTCTCAAATGAAATTTTTTGCACTGCAGTTGCGCGACTCGAGCTTCTGGAGTTCAGCAGCACCTCACGTACAACTGCAAGCCCTTCTTGTCCCTTTATGTGATTTAAGCAGCTCATCAGGTGTCACTTTGCTATCAGGGTTTACTGACTGCTCTAATTGGAACTCTATATTTAAACTATTTATACTCAAAAAATGAGACAAAAGCGCTCTATTTGAAGGAATCTTTGCCATAGCAAGCCCACTTGTCTGTGATATTATCATCACCACCACCATCATCATCATCTATATATTTTTTTTTGTCTTGTTTGTTTAGAAGTCATTTTCAAGTGTGACCAAGTAGATGAAAAGAATTCGCTAGATGATGCTCTTTTAGCCCAAAACTGAACTCTTCCGAATCTCCACGCTCATCCAGGTTGCATTGTGCTACATCTGGTGGCCCTAAGCTTCCATCATTTCTTAGCAGCATTAGCCTATAACCTCAAGCAGTGCTCAAGCAACAAACATGTCCTGGTTGTTTGGCTAGATTTGGAATACAGTCAAAATTTTGGGCCACAGGCTTCCATTAAATGCTGTCCCATGTCCAGGGAAGTCCAAAGACATTGTATGAGCCATCAGGTTATGGCTGATGCTGCCATCGGTGATCTGATAACCTTCTGACATGCAAGTGAGCTCAGGTCGTTAAACTTAGTCAGCGTGAGTTTACACATGTTTATATATAAACACTGTTGTTTTGTGTTGTAATCAGACTGCACAAATTCAATTGTGCTGGATCAGACTACACAAATTCAGCTCGAATTCGACACGATTCTCTAACGGCCGACAATTTTCCCGCATCGGGTCTGAATTTGAATGTCGGGAACGAAGGAGAGGTCTTCCAGGGTGACATGATAAAAGAAGAGCGATGTAGCATTTAGGACGCCCCACGACACCCTGATGTCCTGCATGTCGATTTTTTTTGTTTCATTTCCTCAACTTATTTGACGACTCCTGCAAGCCTGTTTGTCGACGTTCCTTCGGTACCCGTGATTGACAATTTCTTAACTCTCCTCTCCGACTACGTATGAGGACTCGAACTCCGATTGATCAGGGTCAAACCTGTAGTGTTCAGGCACTTGATCAAGACACGGCACGAATTTATGGCATGAAGATTGCCTAATCCGACATAGCGACCATCGTGAAAGACCAAAATATTGTGTAGTCTGATCCCCGGCTTTAGGTGAAAGTGAATCTGGGATGCTTATGAACCACCCACCAGTCTAATTCAAAAGCATCAGTGTAGTCTGAAGGTAACTGCGCACTTTACGTATACCTATTATTGATCATAATATCATGAGAATCCACACATTTCTATATCGTTATTGTGTTCATTCGCTTCAAAATATGACTAGTCTACTTGTAGGACATGTGTGAGAGGATGCTGCCTTCGCTGACAGGACTTTGCAGTGATCTCGTAGACCTTCACAGCACATCTCTAGGTTTTGCTAGATTGCCGAAACCCTCCCGTTTTTACACACGAAGGCCATCCGAAAATGACACCGAAAATGAGCAACCAGTAGGCCAACAAACACACAAGGGTTTTTCGAATAGATGCCACTATCTGCTGTGAGGGTTGTTTTATGTTTTTTTTGTTTTTTTTATCTTTATGTGCTCTTTTGTTTCAAAGCTTGTTCTGTGAAGCCTGTGGGCAGAAAGGTGTTCAGATGTGCTGTAGATTGTGGGTGGAGTGTAAACATAGCCATGTTTACATAAATGTTTCTATAAAAACAAAACCCTCATAAATCATAATGAGTTGTAGTACATTATGATTTGAAAGGTAAAATAGGTACATGACAATTGGACAGCAAATCTTTCTTTTTTTCCACAAGTGCTCAAAACAAAGCTGCTTAGCGTGATAATCAGTGTTTAGTTTTAAATCCAGTGTGCTGTGGCCTGAAGCCAAAACAACTGAAATAATTGAACAGAAATGATTTTCAGAGCGCCTCGTATCGTTCATCTCCATGAGTCCGTGGTCTCATATCACAAAGCCTCTTCAGTAATGATGTTTAATAGATCTTTGTTTTTTAAATTCATATTTAGGATGCAGTGTGAGATGATGAATCGGTAAAGAAGTGAGTGATCAGCAGGCAGCGTTAAAGAAAAGAAAAACGAATGAACTCGGATGAGTAAGGGTTTTTTTTCTGTCTCTAGGACGTTCGCTTTCACTGTAAATAACATCTAGCTAGCAAGTCTACACTGTTACTTTAGAGGAGTAGAAATGAAAATGAACAACCCCATCCTTAAAGAGACATTGTTTAACCTCTACTCCAAACCTCTGATTCATCCTAGGCTTTATTTTACACTTGTTTCTTGTTCTCCTTACGTTTGTATCTACTGAATTCCTTCACTGTAAACCATGTGAAAACAATCTCTGTTCTCAGCAGCGTCGATTCTGTTGGATAAAGACAGGGCTGGACATTTCTGTATCGTCGCTCTGCTCATCGCAGAACCCAGGAATCAAGACTTAAAAGCGATTATATTTCCCTTGGATATGGACTGAAATGTGAACCTAAGGGATCAGTAAGTTTATATTTTGTCCAGCAGGGGGCATCAGTGCACTATAGATAGTTGTTATGTCATGCCTACTGTTACGTTGCCACTGTGTAATTGTACAGATGGTTTCATTTTGCACTTTTTATTTATGACTTGTGTTACAGACGTTTGTTTTTCTTGTTAATTTAATAATTTAACTAATCGTCCTTATTTGTTAATTGCTGCTTGCCAGGAATAATCCTTAACTCGAGCCAGTCGCAGCACTTGAATGACCACAGCCTATCAGGGCCGTCATGTCAGCTGACCAGAAAAATCATGTGCGCCCCCCCCCTATTTATTTATTTATTTATTTATTTATTTATTTTTTGAATTATTATTTGTGAACACTATGTGCCAGGTTTATTTCAGGATTAAATTTGAGGAACATTCCAGTCGGTGTTTAAAACGGACTCCTCCAAATCATTAGCCTCATTATCTACAAGGCACTACAGCCAGTACACTCGTAACAAGCAGACATTCATCCTGACCCTTTTTTAACCCTGAGTCACTACGGGGAAATGGGAGCTTGTGTACTGTGGCCGCCATCCCAGCACAATAAAAACTATATGTTTATGCAGGAGGAGTGACACCACCAATATTTCACAAGGTTAAACACTTCCAATCAGTGTGTTTAAATAGCTCTTATTTACCTAGTTTGGTCAAATAGCAACACTGTTTAATCCTGACTGTTGTTTGTAAATTAAATTGATTGTTAGCTAGTGGGTAAACTTTTCCTGGCTCCAGTGCAGCGTGAGCGTAATGTCGAAGCTATTTCCTCGTCAGCTGAAGCATGTCCTCTCGGCTTCTCTCCAAGCAGGCCCAAAAGTCTGTCTGAGGAAGAGTAAGGCAGATGTAGGGTTGTTGTTTTTTTTTTTTATTGTTCGTTTACACCACATTTTGGACGTGATCTCAGTTGCCGGACTCGGCGTAACGAGAGGTAACTAATTCAGGTATGAGATGGCTCAATTTACAAAAGGATAAAATCATCTGCATAAGTGTTTTAATGCAGCTTTCTTACATGTGTGTGTTAGAGTGACTGTCAAGGATCAGTAAGTGAGGAATAAAGCATGACTGGGCCTGCTGATATTGGAAAAAGATTAACAAATCAACCACGATGATGGTTCCTTTCTTAAGGCATGGCGATTTGCCAACTGGAACAGTTCTGCATTTATTAAAGAGCGATTCACTGTACTGTATCTAATCTACAGTTACAGTTAATGTCATGTTAGGTCTAGTTTCTGTAATCGCTTATGTTTTAACAGTCACATTACTGACAAACAGTGAACAGAAACAGAAGACTTTCCCACTTTGAACCATCTCACAAACAGCAGCACCACTTAAACTACACGTTTTTACATTTAGTTTTTGAGAAAGGATCAGCCATGCAAGTCTATGTCAATGAATCGTTTGTGTAAAATAATTTATACGAAACAGCACATTTGTGAAAACCTGTGATTTTCCATGTAGCTGTAATTATTGTCAGATCTGCTGGCACAGCAAATTAATCCCCACCTACTGACCAATCCTAATCCCGCTCGCTGGTGTAAACCATGGTTTTGTTTTGTTTTGTTTTTTACAGCTCTGCACTGTTACCTGCAACACTGTGTTGATGAGGTGTTAAAACAAACCAGTTACAACTCCAGGAGGACTAAATTGTGATAAAATAACTTTTTATTTCACAAGAATATGAACAGAAATGTAATAAACCAGCTTATATTGTACACAAAAGCAGAATATACTATACATACAATTCTCTTTCCTTTCTCCACCCCATTTAAGAGTTTATCATGCCATCGCACGTGAATCAGGCCATTACACAAAACAAAACCCCTGAAGACAGAACGTTAAAGGTGACAACACTAAGGGCACTTTCTGTAAGAATGCCAGTTGAAACGATTTGACACAACTCTGTCGTTACTGTAATGGATGCTGGTTCATATCAGTTGTATTTTTTTTTTTTTTTCCATTTATGTTCTTTAAGTTTTAGATTGGCAGAGCAGCACCTACGCAACACAACAAAACAGCACCAGACGCCAACAGAAGATCTAAAGTCATGCTTCAAATCAAGTCAAAACATGCATGCAGTTTCAGCGTCCTGATCCTTTTTTGGAGAACGAGAGATAAGTCACGTTCCTGTTGTTCCAGAGAAACAGCTGTGTGTGGTAATTTTAGTGTACATCCAGAAGCATTACAAATGTCAAATTGCTCCTTGTTGTAGAATCGGTGCACACCAACGAGTCAGAGCCCGGAGAGCTGGTTGAAATGGTTTTTTTTTAGTCATAGTAAATATAACACGCGTTAGTCAGGGACATCAGCATGACAGCAGGTGAACCACAGAAAGGTTTTAGGTAAGACGTTAGCCGGTTATCCTGTTCATGGAGCATGTGATTTTAATCATCTTCTGCAGAGCATTCTTTAAGGTGTTTTATTTTCTATACCTGTTAGCAATGTTAATGGGGAAGATTCTGAATACCACCACTGTGCTGCAAAAATTTCCTTCAAGCAAGTGAAACTATCTTAAATAGTCAGATTTATCTAGTATTTCCTATTACAAGATTACAGCAAACCTAAGATAAGATATTTCTATTCGTTTGCGTTGTTCTGTTGGCAGATAATTTTGCTTAATTTTAAACCGTTATTTCCAGAAAGAAGTAAAATAATTTGCTCGTTGGGGAAAAAAAAAGATAATGTAAAGTTTGAAATTTTTAAAAACATTGAGAAATGGGTTTTAATGATTCTGTCACGCATCTTTATTCGTCTTCTGCCGCTTAATCCTGTTCAGGGTCACGGGGGGAAGCTGGAGCCAATCTCAGCTGACTTCGGGCGAGAGGCGGGGTACACCCTGGGCAGGTCACCCATCCACCGCAAGGCAACACACAGAGACAGACAACCATTCACACTCACATTCACAGCCAATTTAGAGTAGCCAATTAGCCTAAACCCCTCTGTGTAATGTCTTTGGACTGTGGGAGGAAACCGGAGTACCTGGAGGAAACCCACACGGACACGGGGACAACATGCAAACTCCTTCAAACCCTTCTTGCTGTGAGGCGACAGTGCTAACCATCACATCATCGTGCCGCCTATTTTAACGATCCTATATTTGGTCATTTAAACTCAACAATAGGAAACACGAGGTAAATAGAACTATGTTAAAAATATTTTCACTCCTAATCATTTTGCAGTTTGCTTCTACAACCTTCTAAATGTGCATCCAATATATAATTTGCACAGACAACGCAGTGATTTTATTCATTCAATATTTCCTCGCCCCCTGGAAATAAATCGCTTCCCTACACCTCAGACACATGCAGTAATTCCCTTGACATTCCTTTAAGTACAAGCAGAAATATGCAATACGTACAGTACTGAGGACTAAATAAGGCACAGCAAAGTTTAAGCATAAAGCCCAGTGATAAAGGTTAAACGTGACGTCCGCTGGATTTTACATGCACGAGTTTAGCACGTCTTTTATCCAAAGCGAGGGCACGTCCTTGTTTCCTCGCCATGCTTCACTCTTTCGTGTCTTGATTAGATGTTTTGCTACATAAGCCAGCCTTGCTGATTGTATTTAAAGCAACATCACTTGCACCGCCTGCAGACAACGAGGAGCGATTCCACCCTGAATTAGCTCCAGTCAGAACCTTGCTATACGTTGTACCACATTGGTGATGTTTTTGCATATCCGACATCCCACCCCTGAACCTGACTTCTCATTCAGCTCATCTACCTTACAGGAAGTGGTGGCTCAGTGGTTAAGGTTGGGAATGATGCAAGTTCAAATCCCAGACCTGTGATGTATACATCAGGCACTCTGAGCCTAGCTTCTAAACAGAGACACGTGAGGAGAAAGGCGTATCAGTGTGCTGTATTTGTTCATTTTGTTTAATGAGCACTCAGTAGGGCTCTAATACAGTACACGCATTTTGTTTCTGTGAGGATTATATGGTGGATGTTCCACAGAACCTAAACCTAAAAAACTAATTTAAATAAAAATCTTACATAACAAAGTGTATAACCGATGGTGATGGAGACATTATTTAACTATCATAGTGTCTCCAGTGTTAGAGATTCGAGAAGGTCAGTTTTCCACCACAGAATGTCAATTTATTTACTCATTTTGGTGTCTTATTAACTTCGAGAGGGGTTGGTGAAGAAATGCTGTTTATAGCCGTTATAATATAAGCGCTTTTGTGGATGCACAACGTTAAATGTAACTAAAGACAGTGTGTATGCCTCATGATTCTTTAATTACTAAAAGATAAATCGCTATGGTATAAGAACAGATACTTAAGTTTATTTTCTTCCTAAAACCGCACGTCCTTTAGTGTTTTCTTCAAAAACATTTTCGTATAGGATGTCAAATTTTGCATGGCCATCTTTGTTTGTTAAGGCACAGAATGGCTAACAGAAGCTGAAACATAGGACGCACCTGTGTACCGTATTTACATGTACTCATTTGCCTGGGGCTTCTATCCAAAGCGACTTCCAGCTGAGGCAGAAACGTGGGACTGTATCCTCATGGAGAGAGCCTACTCTCTCCTCAGAGTTGATGTGTTTCTAATGAAGGACTCTGATCGATTCCCAGGTCAGGGGATGAAGAGCATAACAGTGTCTCAGAGAAATCGTTCCTAAAGATTCCTAAACACCTCAGGAACTGAAACTCGCTACTTTCCCCATTAGTAACCAACCACTGAGCTGCCGCCACCCTAGACACGGCGTTTAAACGTTTGTCAGAACGTCAACACAATTCACTAGAGTGCATTCACAACCACACAGGAGACCGCACGCATGTCATTTCTAAAGCCTTACAGAGGGCGACGTTAAAGACGATGCCTAAAGTCCTGACAGGAAACGAAAACACGCACTTTACATAGAAAATGTCATTTGATACATCATGATATTGAATCTGTACAGAGAAAACCATATTTGTGCTTATTCAAGATATACGTAAAAGAAGCAACACAGAAAGCACACATGCACTGTTTAAGCTTTATGACACTGGGAACGGTAAAAAAAAACAAAAAAAACAAAAACAAATCCATATATTCGATAGAGACTTTTGTACAATAATATAGCCTAACATAAATCTATATTTGATAAAACCGTAAAGAAGCTTTAATACAGAATCAATATCAAGAATATGCATTAGCTTGAAAATAGATCAGTATTTTTTTTTTTTTTTTTTTTTTTTAAAGGCTTGGTAGGAAAAGAACCGATCAGGAACAGCTGTGAAAGTTTCACCATTGCGTGCAAATAAAGCCAGTGTGCTCGTGTTGAGGCAAACAAGGATTCAGGACAAAATAGTAGGCTTGTGTGCGGGTGGGAAAGCACCCCGACTGAGTCTTATGACAAGTGTGTGACGGATATTTTTTTTTTTTTTAAACGCGTTTCTGATATTCCCTAAATAGATAGAACAGCTCTTGATGTGGTTAACTGCAAAATGTTAGAGGTGTTATGCTAGCTTTCTTTGAACCTACTATGATTAAAAAAAATATATACAGTGGAACCTTGGATTGTGAGTAACTTGGTCTGTGAGTGTTTCGCAAGACGAGCAAGAAATTTTAATACGTTTTTACTGGGTTAACGAGCGATGTCTTGCAATACAAGTAGTATGCATACGTTTCATCTACCGAGCCTCATGTGATCACAACTTCTCTCTCTCACTCGTATAGTCAACACCCGTGCTAGCATAGAAAAAGACTGCGGGAACCCTCGGTCCAAATGAGAATCTGTTTAATGCCAATGCAATGTCACTTTTCTGCCAAATCCTCAAAAGGAGGCAAAAGCAGCGATCATTGGATAGTTTCCTTGTTAAAGTCGCACGAAAAGAAA
>JAQMCW010000009.1:15738728-15749973 GCA_030068335.1 Chrysichthys cranchii
GAAAAATTAACAGTCATATTTCTTGAAAGTAGATGTTTTTGTTACTATCTGGATGTAAATTAATAGAAATACATGAAGATTTTCAGAAAGAAAATTTGGAAGTTAATGTCATGCAAAATTAGGTGCATTGTTTAAGGTGTTGACGCAGTACGATTTTCCACCGATCCATTACCTACATCACTTTTCCATTGTGGGTCGCAGGTGAGCTGGAGCCGATCCCAGCTGACTCTGGGTGAGAGGCAGGGTACAGTCTAGATAGGTCTCTGATCCATCGCAGGGCTGACACAGAGACGAACAAACTTTTCCTATTTTTTGACCTAATCTGTACATCTCTGGATGGTTAGAGGGCACAGGGAGAACAGGGAGCCCCAGCTGGCTTGCCGGGTTGAACTCCAAACCTTCTTGCTGTGCGATGACGGTGCACTCTGGTGACTTAACTAAACCTACCGGTTAGCATATTACTGACCTCTCAAGCACCAGATTAAATCATGCATCTCCTATCAGAATGGTCGAAGTGCAGTGTTGGGTGTGAAGTGCAGCGTTCACTCACAGCCCAGACGCAGCGTGATGCTCTGCAGTACGACTCGTTCTCTGGGCTCGTGGCAGCTGTAGTTCCCCTCCATGCTGCGTGTGGTGTTGGTGAGAGTCAGAGAGCCTTCCGAGGGGTGAGTCTGCCTCGTCCGCACTAAGCTCCCGTTGTGTGTCCATACCACGGCAGACCTGCCAAAACTCACAAATCAATCCCTCAAATCACTTCACTTTACCCTGTCCCTTAGCGGGCAAATTAGCACAACCCCTTTCCCCCCGCAGTATTCCCGTGGATATTACAGGTATTGACTGAGCATATCGATTCGCTCCAAAGCCGTGGCTTTCAGTGGCCAGTTCCAGCGTCTGGGGAGTCACCGTGAAGGGATTCAGTGTGACTGAGCCGCAGCAGCTCAGCCTGTGTGTTTAGCTAGCAGGGTGTGAAGCATGAAGTTATCAGTGTTTACTGGAAGCCTTGGCTGAGCCGTGTCACGTAGCAGCTGAATAGTGTGATAGATGGCGACGTACCCTGGGTGAGAGCCTCTGCAGGTCAGCGTCACGGTGGAACCCAGAGTGCCAAACTGTACGTCTGAAACTGCACAGAAAGCACAGGACAAAGGCTGAAACTGGACTGTCCACGAAGCATTATTCCGACTCACACAGGGAGATGAACGTGCGCAGTTTTGGCTCAGGGAAATAAATCTTACCGTTGAACTACAAGAAGATATGATTAGCAAGGTACACTCTTTACGTCCAATCTAACGCACAGCCGTTCTGTGGACGAGCAACGTTGAAAGGATAAGACGTATTAATCTTCCTTGGATCTGAGCTTATTGTATTATGCGGTTTGTAGTGGCAAATCTTTGCTCCAAATGAGCAAATCGACGATCGTTTGGTTCCCGAGACCGTCACTGCACTCTGGAAGACATGGAGACTGTTTATGTTACCCTCCTTTACTGCCCCTCCAGCCCGCAGGATTTATATCAGGGATGGAATAACAGGCATTTAGTGCCAAGTACTGGACAAAGAGGCAAATACGCACATATGCACTCTGAGGAGTGGCTGGCCTCAAACACCCTGAGTCTAACTGTACTCCAGAAACGGTCGTGCTCAATGTCTGCTTTCAGGGAATATTGGCAGAAGCATATCGTTTAAAAGCCCACCACATTTCTCACATTTCTCCTCATTGGGCCAGCAGGAATACTGCCATTCACACACACAGAACTTGAATTCTTTGCATGAGCCATAAACGACGCATGGGGAATTGATCTCGGCTTGGATTCTTACAACAGATGCGTACTGTTTGTGCAAAATACGACACAAAAGGGTCTTAAGTTTGGAGTCTGGTTACATTTTTTTTTTTTTTTTTTTTTTTTTAAAGGATCTGTCTTTGTTTCTTTTTCCTTTCTTATTACTTACTTGTCTTGGCCGATATCACTTCTTTGAGTTTGATCAAAAGCTAGAGGCGTACTTATGCTCTGGCAGAATTTACTACCGAGATTTTATTTAGAGGAGATCCAGGTGCTTAAGGTAAGCAAAGCCAGAAAAACTGTAAACAACATTTTTTCCCCTTCAACAGCAAAAGTATTTACGCGCAGCGTCCGGCGTTTCTTACCTTCATTGCTCAAGATCTCCGAGCTGACGTGGACGCAGGATAGAGCGAGGATCCCGATCACTATTAGACCACTGGGGCATGACACGAAGCCGGGCATCTGCGATATAGATATAAAAAAAAATTTTTTAAAAAGAAAAGAAAAAACAAGCACAAACGAAGTTGATAAGACTTACTGAAGCACATGCACATCCAGTTAACAGCTGGCAATCGAGCACCAGGTTCCTTATTAAGTCTGGGATTGGCGTAGGCTGAAGTATGGAGGAAACACGACCTGCCTGGCGGCCAACAAGGCAACAGGCAGGATAATCATGGACAGGAGGCCTCTAGGACAACGCAAACATGACATCCGTACCAGATGTGTACTTATCCTCTCCTTTCTCTATAAAACCATCGCAGAGAATAAACATCACTCCGCTGCGTATTTGACAAAGGAAGCAAAGCAGCTTGCTGTTACAGGGTCACCAGGGGCGACGCCGCCACAGCTCCACGCTGAGCAGACCTCGGGGATTTTTCTCGAGAGCGATTTTAACACCTCTACAAAGGAAAGTCAAAGAAAAACAAACGAGGTCCATTAAAAAGGTGAAGGCGTAAGTTTTAAGGTTGCAGATTTGGCTCATCATTGGCTCAGCTGGATTCTGCAGCTGTGTATTTACTGCTTCATGTTTCGAAAGTCCATCTAGTAAGAAACGAGTCTCTGGTCAGGTCTTTCTAAGGAAACTACCATTGCATTAACTGCAGGAAGGCCAAGGCCGATGTAATGATTAAGTAATGAAGTCACGCCGCTTGCCATTACAGTGTTAAATACGGTAGCATTCGGAGCAGTGTAACAGCAGCAGCAGCAGCAGCAGCAGTAGTGGTGGTAGTACAGTAGTCCCTCGTCTTTTGCGGGGGGTTACGTTCCAAAACTTTCCACGAAATACAAAAATCCACGATACACGGACGCCACCACCAAATGCCTTTTTTGTTTTTGGGTTTTATTCGTTTTTTTAGGGTTTAAGCCCTGAATTATCCTCCCACAGTCTTTAAACACATTCTAGACACAATTAAACACATAAAACATTTGCAAGGTGAATTCTGTGTAGAAAAACATCCCATTCATAGCCAGTACTGTAATGTGCTGTATACTATACTAGCGTAGGCTAGACTCATATTTTAGGTACTGTAGGCTTACTTCTATACGGATCTTCTATCCATTTTTCTAAAATGTAATGGATGGATGTTGGAAAAAAAGAAATTCATTCAAGGCAGAAATATGGGAGCTCCAGCGCTGCCGATACTTTGGCTGGTTGCTTCTCCCCAACCGTAGGCGTCGTAGCCAGCAGCCAATCACAACCAAAGTTAAATGAATAGCGCATTCCGATTGGCCAGACTCGTTCCTCCAGCCATAATTTTTCCCACTATCCCCACACCGCGTTTTCGTAAGCAACGCTGTGTGTTCTTTGGCTCTTGTGTAAATTTGATATACACTGTACTGCATTTTACACATTATTAATATTTTACTCCATTTTAATTCATGTTTATATTTTACATTACCGGGGAGTGCCGCAAAAAGATTAAGACATATGCTGAATAAAAATCCGCGAATAGCCAGGGGGGCGAAATTGTAGTAGGAATAGTAAGGTTGGGTTTATTTTTTATTTTTAATATTTTATTAATTGATTATACACAAAAGTATTAAGAGTATATTTTGGTCATAAATACAGGTTTGCACTCGGGTTAAAAGCCATGCTAATTCTTACAAGGTCCACTATGTAGAATTGAGGGAGACATACAAGCAGAAATAGATCGTAAATAGAGAGCATATGATTTTAGTGTTAATTCTTCAAATTACGTAACTTAACAAAAACCTTACAAAAGTAAAAATATCAAAACAGTAACTGTAATTTCAACCTCATTTCTTCAACATGTCCCAAGTAATCAAACAGACTTTAAAAAAAAAAAAAAAGCTTGATTTTAAGCAAGACTTTCTACCATTTACAATCTAAAACTCAATAATCTACAAACATGTCAG
The DNA here is from genome assembly GCA_030068335.1 of Chrysichthys cranchii. NCBI lineage: Eukaryota > Metazoa > Chordata > Actinopteri > Siluriformes > Claroteidae > Chrysichthys > Chrysichthys cranchii. The sequence continues at coordinate 15,742,880 of JAQMCW010000009.1, forward strand.
TGTGTTCATTTGTTGTACGGACGGCGTTTGTGTACGGAGAGACGTCACTGGTTCGGCTTAACCCGGCCTGGTGGCTTATCTGTCCTGTAAAAATAGTCTTATCTCTAAACAACAGATAAGACGTACATCTGTGCATTTCTGCAGCTTTTATAGCTTTCCACAGCACAAATTTAATGTAACTGAATGCACCCACCGCTTCCCTTTTACTACATGCTGAACATAATTACTGTCTCTGACTGCAAACGACTCCATTAAAATGAACACAAGGGGCTCCGACATGACGTCCAGGCAGAGCAAAGACCAGACAGAGGGAGTAAAACGCTGCTGTGTATGATTTTAGTCTTAATTTCTCTGATCACAGACAGGAAATATCAGCAGCACCATTAGCTCTGAACACATGCATCCAAGGAAACTCGATCGCTTGACACCATACAGGATTTCAAATTTATATACAAAAACAAAAAAGACAAAGAAAAAAAACCAGAAGTGTGCCATGTGTTACAGGATGTACTGTAAATGCATAAACAGTGCTAAGTTAAACAGTGGAAACTCTGACGTCCGTTCCCTGCGATTCTGATAGCGGCGCAAGGGAATCATCCAGAAACAGATCCGTCCTCAACAGCGTGAGAAGGACGAATGGTGCACGGCGTTCCTGATTAGAGAGCATTAGAAAATGCAGAGTAACTCAGCTGTAGCCTGTGCAAACCATTTGCTGCGCATCACCACTGCTTTTACTCACTTATTATTTAACTTTCTAGACGTGATCGTGTTCAACATCAGCTGTGCCAGCCTTGCGCAGGTTTCTGTTTCTTTCTCCTTTGCTTTCCATCCACAGTGCTGCGTTGCCAAGATTGGCTGACAGCACGAGCCGGGCCAAGCGACAGACACGGACGATTTATTGAGTTTGTGACCGTCGACTTGAATCTTGCTCATAAATGACTTTCTGAAAGGCGGAATCGTTATCATCCCTACACGGCATCTAGTTTAGGATTAAGGTCATATGTGTGGCTGGATTTCATCTCTTGAAGTAAAGCTACATCTAAGAACGATCTTTATTATTGCTGTAATGCTTCAGTGACGCAACGTCATCGTGCAAACGCACATCGTGAAGAGAGAGCAGAAAAAGAAGAAAGAAAAGAAGGAAGAAAACGATGAGTTGGCTGTGGTGGTAGCATTACTAGTAGCAATAATAATAATATTAACAGAAGTGGTACAGTAAACGCAGTCTTTCACGTTCCAAAACTTTCGACAAAGACATAAATCCATGATACATGGATGCCACCCCTAAAAGCTTTTTTTTTTTTTATAAAAATAGTCCTTAATGATCCTCCCACACTCTTTAAATACTTTCTAGATACAATTAAACACAGAAAACATATGCGAGCATATAGCGAGGTGAATTCGGTGTAGAATTCGTAGAAACATCACATTAATTGCGAGTACTGCTACGGGCGAAGAACTGGACGTTGGCGATCGCTGGTCGCTTCTCCCCGTCGTAGCCAGCAGCCAATCACAACCAAGGTTAAATGAACAGGGCATTCCCATTGGCCAGACTCGTTCCTCCAGCCATGTGTGTGTTTCCTGTATCCCCACACCGCGTTTTCGTAAGCAACACTGTGTTCTTTGTTTCTTGTGTACATACGACATACACTGTACAGTATTTTATACATTAGTAATATTTTACTCCATTTTAATAAACATTTATATTTCATAACCCCGGGGAAATCCGCAAAAAAGAAAGTATACATTCTAAAAAAAAAAATCTGCGGACAGCCAGGGGTACGAAACGTAAACCGCGATGTAGCGGGGGATTACTGTGTTAGCAAAGGTCTTAAAACGAGAAATGATCTTAACCAACGTAGAACAACATAATTAATCTCTAGTGGAGCAAAGGTGAAACATTTCCAGTCTCAGGAGTGGGCAGGTCAAGGAAATTTCATTGAGGAGGTTGAGACTTTCTCACTGACATGAATGGAGTACCGGGGGGGGGAGGGGGGTGTTGGTATCGGTATCAGCCTCCCTCTCTTCCAAACATCGAACAAAGACGTGGTCATAGTTTTTCCGCAGCTCTCGCGCCACCCCGATCATCCTTGGTAGTAGCATCAGCAGTAGCACCTTCATCCACTCAGGGTTCTGATGGATATGAAACCCATCCTTGGAAAACTGGGTGCAAGGTGGAAGAATACACCATGCCCACTCACACACACCCACCCAAACACATACATTCTCTCACACACACGTTCACACCCAGGGGCGATTTAGCATAACCAATACACCTACCTGCATATTTCTGGGAGGTGGGAGGAAACCAGAGAACCTGCGGGAAACCCATGTGAACACCGGGGGAATGTGTGAACCGCCACACAGACAGTAACCTGAGCTCAGGATCGGACGGAAACTCAGCAGCCACATCATCGTATTATTTCGGTGAATCTGATATAGTTGAAGTGTTAACCACAGGCATGTTTTTCAACCGGTAATGTAGTGTACTGGAAGCTGAGAGTGGAGCTCTCTCTATTTTTTTTTTTTTTTTTTAACTCTGTGGTGCGTTCTAGTTTTAAACGTCGGCTCTTCGTGCGGCTGTACGCACGGTCGAGTTCAAACCTCCACCCTCTCCAGCGTCAAAAAGAAGTCTTACATAGAATGTGCGTATCCTGTGGCAAAACATTAACGCTAAAGTAAAAGACGGTTATTGGTTGACATCTGGCAGCTACAACAGATTTGACATTAAAATAAAAACATTTTAAAAATTAAAAAACGACTGCAACAACCTGTCTGTTCTACGTCATACCCCTCCCCGACATTCCCCGTCACATGAAGAACAGCTTCTTTGAATTCTGTATTCCTCACGTCGCACTGACACGCGGGTGTCACGATGCTTGAATGTCCGTTTTTCCAACCACAGTTTCCACCGGCGTCGGGGTCGTATCAGGAATGAACTCCACGAATCCAATTCGAACATGGAAATGGAATAGGAACTCAACAACTACAGGGAACTGACCTGGAATTGAGTTGGAGTTTAAGAAAGTGGAATTACACTTAGGGAAATTTTGTCTAGTTTCATGTTTTGTTTTTTTTTTTTTGCCATTTCTGAGCATTTGAGATTACATGTGCCGACTTACATTCGACCCTTTCGACTTTCACGCCACCTTACAGATCCCAAGCGGTGTACGAAAAATAACTGGCGAAACGGAAATTAAATAAAAGTGAAAAATACCACTGTGAGAGTACCAACATGATTTCATAAACCCTACCACGTTACATTTGATGTCACAAACCACAAAATACTGAGCCGTAGGATACCGGTGGAGAATTGTACTTCACATGTAAATAATAAATAATAATAATAATAAATTTTTTTACATGGCATGGTCTGCAACCTGTCCCCGTGACCAGGTATACCGACTGACTTACAGCCTGCACTGTGGTTACTGGAACATGCACGAAATGTTGGTTTATCAACATGTTATTTTACAGAGATCTTTGCAGAAATGGCAGATTTGTCATTTCTTGTTTAATAGGAATTCCGTACAGTGGACCCTCGACTCACGAACTTAATTCGTTCCTAGACTGTTTGCGACCTGATTTGTTCGCAACCTGAATCAATTTTTCCCATTGAAATGAATGCAAGTACAATTAATGTGTTTCAGGCCTCAAAAACATGTTTTTAAAGTGTATTATGGGTTTGTGTGTGGCAATAAAACATAGAATAAAATCAAAATAACCTTAATTATAGAAAAATAAAACTAAATAAAATAAAACAGATGATTTTAATGCACGTTCCCTTTGCGGTGGATACGTAGTTGCTGGCGTAGGGATATGATGGCGGAGAGATATGGTGGCGGTTCTCATGTTTTGCGATCATTTCTTTATTTCAACTGTTGTACGCTTAGGCTTCTTACTCTCACTACCATTTCTACTTTCTTGGGACCCATAACGAAGGCTTATAGAGCAAAAATGCAGAGAAACACAACGAAAAAATGCGTTCACCACGTTCACATCACGAGTGCTTGACCGGAATTGAATGTCCATACGTCAATCAAGGATTTGTTCATCAGTCGGTACAAAATCTGCTCAGGAATTTAGTTCGTATGTCGATTTGTTCGCCATCCAATGCGCTCGCGAGCCGAAGGTCCACTGTATCTCCGAATCTCAGGGTACATATTGCAGTCCAGAGTTCAGAGAATAGTCAAAAGATTGAACACAGAAAGCAATCCACGGTCAATCAAAAAATCTCTCCAATCTAACGAACACAAAACCTCCGGTCTCAACATAGACCGTAACTGGCCTTCACTTACACTCCGAGGTTAAGAGCCTTCACCTCGCATGAATGCACAGAATTGTGGAAAATGTTGTTTTGCCCAAATTTAAGAAAATCTTGGACAATAATGTGCAGAGTACAATAAATGTAAATAAGACATTAATCTTTTCTTCATAAAGAATTAAACACGTAATTTGAGACATGAACCTGCATAACATACAATCCTCATGTAATTATTTCATGCGTGTCATTTACGCGATTCGTACAATATTTAGCGAATCAAATTGCATCTTCTTGCAAGGTGGAATCTTGTGGAATTTACTGGAGTTTAATTCTTTTTCCCGACGCTCCATATCAATCCCGGCTCCTCTTCCCTTCGGCTACATGCATTTCTAACTCCAAATCCAATTCCAGGAAGTGAACTGGAATTTATCATGCATTCTCAATTCAACCCATGAATGGCCCCAACCACAATTCCCACCGTATGAACGTTCTTTCCCATAAATATACGTGCAGATGTCACTTTAAGTCAGTACTGCTGCTGCTGGAACACAACCAGCTGATTGGTCCTTTTGCCTGAAGTTCCTCGCTCTCCTTCAGATCTTTTCCTCTTAACATATTGTCATCTACCACTGCATTTGGTCCAGGAAGGCCAAGGCCTATTACCAGAAGGTTTTTATACACGCCGCAGAGCATGCAGGATGTTAACTGAGTAATCGTATCATGCAGTGCACCTGTCTGAAAGCATTTGCACTTATGGTTCTCCTCTCGTTTATTCAATTTTTTCCACCTTTAATCTGTCACCTGGCTGTACGTCAAGAAGATCTGCCAAGGATTTTGTTTTGGCCAGACGTGTCAGGAAGAATAGTGGTAAATGTTACAACTGGGAAAACTTTATTAAAATAATAATTAAAAAAAAGCCAGTGTAAGAGCCTTAAGGAAATTTGAGGGTAGCGTGGAGAAGATTTCAATCATGTTTCAAAAACGGTGATCATTGGAAACTTTTAACCTGGGTATTTTTTTTTTTATGATTCCTATCTTCAGAAACCTTTTTTTTTTTTTTAACCATGGTTGCCAATTGTGAAAGGAACATCTGACTCCTGACACAAATAGTCTCCTTAGTTATATTTCCATTAAATCTGCTTAAAGTGCAATATGAAGATTTGAACCAAGACAAATAGCAGTGGAAACAAGTGAATTAAAAAAAATGATTTGATAAAATCCATATTTTGCATATTTGTTTCTTGCAATAGAAACATTTCTTACATTTAAGTCACACGGGCAAATGGGAACGCTGCCATTTTTTAAAAAAGAGAGGAGAAAACCCAGATTTAAAGAATACACACCCTTCGCAATTGTATTATGTCAGTTTCGGGTTTTTTTTAAATAGCATTCTTCTATTTTTCACAAATCTGTAATGGAAGGCAATGCTATAAAACACAATTTCTTTCTCCTAAGGGGATGAAATCTTTTGCACTCAACCTCCCATCAGTTCCTGTATTGCTTTGTATGCTGCATCAATGGCCTTAAAGCACAATATTTCAGCCTACTGTATTTTATGTCTCTTCATACATGTTTTTCCACTTGAGCCCGATCAAATGGATTCCCAACAACCAAAACACGGGAACGGGTCTCTCTCTCTGTGGAGCTTTTATCTGCCTGGTGAGCCAGTTAATGGATTTACGATTTGTCCAACCTGGACATGCAGAAAAACTGACCTGATGTGACACGACTAATAAGAAAAATAAATAAATATCCACTGGGTCACTAAACCAAACTCCACCAAATCGAAAACCAGGGTCTAAAAATAAGTACGGCTTTGAGCCTGAGGCAGCGAGCTGTCAGGACTTTCATCATGTAAAATCCTACGGTGCTTTTTGGAAAGTTTGCAGGAGGAAAGCGATGCTTAGAGCAGCACAATTGGAGCTTTCCAAACCGCAAACTTGAAGCTATAATCCATCACTGATTTCAGCAAAATTACTGCGACGTGCAGCTCAACCATCAAATGTGCTCTTTCTTTCCCTTTTAGTTAAGCCATCATCCCAGAATGCAATCTTTCCCAACACTGAATCTTATCAAACTCTCTTAGTACATCATGTCGGAAAATTTCCCATAAGCAAGTCCAGCTTGAGGAAGGAAGCCAAGCCTGTTGAGATCAGTTCGGCGTATAGACAGCGGCTCTTTGGTCCGTTCTGATTTTTGGAAGAGATCCAGGTTCTTCATTCTCAAGAGTCTGACAAATTTAGCAGGAAGGTGTTCCCACCCATGGAACCCTGACAAAACAGTCCACCGTAGCCGCCATCAGCCACAACACAGAAGCGGGAGCTGATCTCCTATCTGGTAATGCTTCAGGGAATCAGGACCGGTAGACAACCTACCGGTAGCCAAGCTCCTCCATCTTGTAACCCCACATGCACAGTGGGGGGTATTTTTGATAATTGTACTGTATATGCTTTTTGTCATTACCTTGCAGATTTCACCTCATGCTTAGGGTGGAAAGCTTAGGTGGTTAAGACGTTGGGCTACGGATCGGAAGGTCGGGAGTTCAAATCCAAGCACCGCCAAGCTGCCCAAAGATTCTAGAGCGGAGCAAGATGGATCAGTTACGCAACAGGCAGAAGTGCCCCCTGAACCACCGTGGACGCCATTTTGATAAGCCCACCGTAACTTATCTGTTTCGGGAAACAACGGCTAGCGCCACCTCTTGGAAAACATACGCTAAACTGTCCAAAGTTCTTCAAGCAGTCATGAGGAGATTCATTGTTGTCAATACTATCTGAGATCACAAATCGATGTCTGAAGTCAAATGCGATCCACGATGTTAATCGATATC
>JAQMCW010000009.1:15766175-15778764 GCA_030068335.1 Chrysichthys cranchii
CACACACACACACACACACACACACACACACACACGTTTGTGTTTATGTCTTTGTGGGGACCTCCCATTCATTTCTATAGACCTAACCATAACCCTAACCCTTACCCAACCCTGACCTTAACCATAAGTAACCAAACAAAATACGAGACTTTGAACTGTTTCAGTTTCTTTTACTGATGTTTTCACAGATTTGTGTGAAATTGAGTTTTCCCTTGTGGGGACAGGAAAAATGTACAAATAACAGATTTAAAAGGAAAAAAAATACAGATTTATATCACATCATGGGTAAATTGTGTCCCCAAAAGGTATTAAAAACATGGTCCACACACACACACACACACACACACACACACACACACACACACACACACACACACACACACACACGTTTGTGCTTATGCCTTTGTGGGGACCTCCCATTCATTTCTATAGATCTAACCATAACCACACACACACACACACACACACACACACACACACACACACACACACACACACACACATGAATATTGTTAAGCACACCAAGGATAAAAACCTATCCATATCCATAACCACATCCTCAATATATTCTGATCCAGCAGGGGGCAGCCTTTATTCGCAAAAGAGACCTTTTTTTTTTATTAGGCACTAACTCAGATATGTTTGGACAGAGAAGACAGTATTACAGTGACAGTTGAGTTTAATGCCATCCCCAATGAAAGGACAGTGTGTGTGTAGAAACGAGGTCTATTGAAATTCACAGACTCCGACGTAACGAACTGGAACATCAGTAGCGGTAGGATTCATGGGTATCGTACTTACCTGGTCTCCTTAAAAGCTCCCACAAGCAGTGCTCCTTGATGTAATGCATAAATCATGGTTTTATTAAGACATCAAAAGTAGAACGGAGAAAAACATATCTCTATAAACCCATCACAGCGTAATTATCCCGTGCCACGTGCCTCGCTGTTTTACCTCAACTGCATCTAATCGTCTATAAAAGGTTTCATGTTCCAGACGTGCACGTGCATGTAAATACACACATGCATGATGAACGGGGATGATTATACGGTCTGCGACGTGAAAGACTGTAAAATAAGGGATGAAATGACTGCACACTGTCTGTCACTAAATTATACAGCTCCAATCAGATGTTATTTAGAGCTGGATAATGAGTAAGTAATCATACTCAATCAGTCGTGCTGCCTCGCATGGCATGTTTACCCCCATTAAAGAGCTGTCTTATAAAGGTAAGCAAGTGATTGAGCAATTGACTCCTCTGGAATGGATTTGCGCTGGACTTCAGAGCTTCCACCGACTGAAAAGACCATATCATTTCCTGAGCTCTTTAAGAGTGCATTTCCCCAAACCGTACCAATAAGCGCGTTTGTCTGGTGTGTGTATGCCAACACGTGAGGCTTTATGGTTGAAGTGTGGCTGCTGGAATTCGCGTGTCGGCCACGACAGTCTCTGCGGATCAGGGGCTCTTTCCAGACGAGTGCTACATCCTGCTGCTGACGGCAGCTTTTATTTATTTATTTTTGCCAAGTCATAAAAGTGTCAGTCAGGCTACCACGGCGAGGCTTTGAAGCCGGGGGCTCATGTCACGAGATACCCCAGAAAACTGCCCTAACGGCAGGGTGTCGGGCTTCTCCGACTTCCCACGAGCTCCATATCTGGACCCTGGATGTTGGATACAGACATCCAACCAAGAGCGAGCCAGGAACACCAAAGCAGGCCCACAGAGATGGGGGGTGTAGCACGCTATAAATCAGTTTTAGTAATGCCTTAGTGCGTGAAAGAGAGGAGGCTTGGCCCTTTCACCCTCCACTATCTCTCACCCACAGCTCCTCCATGCCTTCATGCACCCTCTGCTCTGTGTCTGACCTACAACCAAAGAGGAAAGGGACAAGGCACCGGGCTAGGGCTGAATTTAATTAGCACCTCCTCAACACGACCTTCCTCTCCTCCCTGGACTCGGGAGCATGAAAGAAGGCTGGCTCCAGCCCAGATGGGAAACGTTCCAATTCATCAACTTCTCCTGCTGCCCTTTCTCCAAGCAGCTGGCGAAGCTGGAACAGGATGAGCTGGGAATTTTCAGCTCTCCCGAGCTGACATCGACGCTCTGCTCCTCTCCTCAACCCTTTGCTCCTCGTTACAGGGTATGATTCATGCATAATGTACATCACATGGCACGTTTAGTGCTTTTCCTCCAGCAGGCATGGCAGTGGTCCTCAGACAGGCTCAGAGTACATCTGCAACAGGTCTGATGGGAGGAACTAACAAAAAGCAGAGCCCGGCAAGATTAAATCATGACCAACCAAACGGTGCTCATATTTCCAATTCAGAAAACGGTGCAGGTCTGCACTGAGGCTAAATCGAAACATGTAGTGAGTAATTCGGATTTTAAGGGCAGGTGGTGAAAAACTCAACGCTTCCTCTGAGAGCGTTTATGTGACATTATTAGGAACACATGTCAATCTTAGAGCTACATAAAGCACATATGACAACTAACCATGACTATATTGTAAATCTACATCAAACTTTATGAAGGCTTTTTTGAACAAGCGTAAGAAGTACTTTCATAACAAGGCTCCCAGACACGGATGTCACGTTACAAACATGGAGAGGGAGGGATGTCATGCTGTCTCTGCTGTCAGTCTGAGTTCATGTATGTAGAAGAGTGCGGATAGCGCCTTTTTCCTGAACATGTTAAACTGATCTGTGATGCAACGTGAGCAGCAGGGTGAAAAATAGGTTGGTTGGCTTCATGTCTCTTGAGGGATGCACACGTTAGCCTTCACCTTCCCCGATTGGTAGCTGTTGGATGTTATGGTGGAACGAGAGTTAGTTGACGAGGGGGAATTCGCATGTGATCAAATTAGATAATAATAAATAAAAAAAAACAGTTTCTTGATGTTGTTTTATGTGATCAATTTTTGTCTTTTCATGCTGTTGTTTGTGGATGGTGTTTATTGCAGTGATTAGCTGGGACAGAAGTTGACTAAGAAACTCACTCATCTTCTACCGCGTAATCCTATACAGGGTCGTGGGGGGAAACTGGAGCCAATCCCAGCTGACTTCGGGGGAGAGGCGGGGTACACCCTGGGTGGGTCACCAATCCAACGCAGGGTGACACACTGAGACAGATAACCATTCACACTCATGTTCACACCTAAGGGCAATTTACAGTAGCTAATTATCCTAATCTGCTCTGTGCATGTCTTTGGACTGTGGGAGGAAACCGGAGTACCCGGGGGAAACCCACATGGACACGGGGAGAACATGCAAACTCCACACAGAAAGGCACCCAGGTCGACCCCAGGGATCGAACCCAGGACCGTCTTGCTTTGAGGCGGCAGTGCTAACCACCCCACCACCGTGCTACACCAGTTTACTAAGAAACTGACCAATATAAATCCGACATCTGTATATTCTGTCTGGACAGTTTTTCCCACCTGTATTAGTAATTGACAGGAAGGTGGATTAAAAACAAACTTAAAAAAGAAATTGTTGAAAAAAAATGTTTTTCTTTTCTTTTGTTTTTTTTTATGTTAAAAAGCATATACTGTATTACTCCTATAAAGACTGACACATAAAAATAAACCTTCTAAAAAAAAAAAAATCAAGATTAAATATTTAATTGGTCCCAGTGGGTAATAAAAAAAAACAACTTTCTGCAAACTTGATATTTCTGCTGTATCATATTTTATACATCAAGCTTCAATGTTTGGTATTTTGCCTCATTTCCAATTTTTCCAAGGAGTCATTAACCCCCCCCCCCCCCCCCCCGAGACACGCACAGCATTTTAACCATTTATTACTCTTTCACAGCATGAAGGCTATGTTCACATTACAAGCCTCATTGTTCAATTCCGATTTTTTTTCTTTCAGATTGGATTTGCCTATTATTCATAATTACAAGTGGCCTGTATCTGTAACGTGAAGCCATCTGTCGTCTGAACCTCACATTCATACGTTTTTTTGCACAAATCATTTGTGTCACCACCACCAACAAAACAATAGCCATATATTTTAGATAATCATGGTAATTTTGGCGCGGTGCTGGTGCAGGCGGATGGCGACAGCACTTAGTGCATGCCTATAGGCAAAACGCCACATGACTCCTGATCTGATTGTTCCCATTCATGTCGCATGGACTCAGAATATCGAAGTAACCTGTCTAGGGATATAGTATATGAAAGTGTCTGAAATCTGATTTGAAATGATTGGATTTGTGTGTCCACGCAGATCTGAAAGCATCAGATCTGGGACAGAATTAGACTTAAACTTTTTATTTGTCATGCAAATACACACCAGCAGTGCACAAAGGAACGATAATTCATTGCTCCCGGTTCTGATATTCAAGAGGAAACAAAATGAGGTATCGCAAATGCACAAAAGGTTAAAGATCAATATGTTTTGACCTAGTCATATATTAAGAATAATATATTAGCAGTAATAATAATTTTAGTAATAACTAGCTGATTCCCCAGTGGCTTCACTCACTGAGTGCAAGGGGGAAAAAAAATAAGATGCCATGTTTATAAAATAAGTTTGTTAATTAGCATTTTTATTTTTCAGCAAATAGCGGTCATACGTCGTTTCCGTTTCAAACGCGAAAAAGAATTTTATATATTTAGATCAAAGTTTTCTTAAGTAATTCCTTACAAAATAGGTGATTACTTCTTTTCAATCTCAGTAAAATAACTCTCACACAAATAATAACGATTCGTAAAGACGATATAAAAATGGTGTCCACAAACGAAGTAATGAGTTAAAATGTAAGCGCTAGTTATGCCGTTTCCGGTCATATGCACGTCTAATATGTCCTGTGGTCATTCGTCACTTCCGTTTCAAACGTGAAAAGAATTTTATATTATATAGATAGATAGTGATAATAATAATAATATAATAGCAATCATAATAATAGTATCGATGACAACAATATAAAATAATAAATATAAAAATAGCAGCATAAATAACGAATAAATAAATATTGTACATGTTCAGTGTTGCACTTTTTTTGTATTATTGCACTTGGAAAAGAAGACGAAAAAGAAAAATTGCACACTACAATAAAATAAAAGTAAAAAAAACAACACATCAGGTTTGAGCTACTTCAGCCTGGTAACGTGAAAATAACCGAAGTCCTTGGCATGTACTATGTATTTAAAAACTATAGCAAGTGGTTTTTATTAAACATGAAGTCTATATAGTTTATACCAGCACGTGAAAAGATTTCCATCTAAGATCTGAGTCAACATGTCCAGGACAGGCTTTAGAGGCAAAGCTTTGCTCTCATTATGTAAAGTATTCTCATCTAATTGCATTTTAATACAAAAACGCTGCCAGCGTTCACAAACAAAGTTCCCAAACGAAAAATTTTTAACACTTATTTTAACGCTTGCAATATTCTCAAGTTCTCAAGAAATTTAGCTAAAGGTTACACTCCAATTACAAACCCAATATCCTGTTCTATTCTGTATTCATGACTTAAAAGCTTAGGGGGAAGTCTGCATTCTGCTGCCAAAAGGAACAGAAAAGAAAGAAAAGAAAAGCAGAGTGGATGCTGGCCTGCGTGTGAGTGGTGCTTCGGCGAATTGTCTGCAGCTCTTCAGAGTGTGCACCTGTTGGCCTCTCATCTTTCCAAATGAAGGGTTGTCAGAGGCCAGAACTTTCTTTCTTTCTTTCTTTTCATGCCTTCATGAATTCTGAATGCTTTGGGAGGGAAGATGACTAGTGGTAGTGGTGCCAGTCTGTTGGTGACAAGTCTTCCCGTTTATCTGTTCTTAGCATGGGCTGCCGGCACGGTGGTGTGGTGGTTAGCACTGTCCCCTCACAGCAAGAAGCTCCTGGGTTCGATCCCCGGGGTCGACCTGGGTGCCTTTCTGTGTGGAGTTTGCATGTTCTCCCCGTGTCCATGTGGGTTTCCTCCGGGTACTCCGGTTTCCTCCCACAGTCCAAAGCCATGCCCAGAAGGGATTAGGCTAATCGGCGACTCTAAATTGGCCGTAGGTGTGAATGTGTGTGTGAATGGTTGTCTGTCTCTATGTGTCGCCCTGCAGTGGATTGGAGACCTGCCCAGGGTGTAACCCACCTCTCATCCAAAATCACCTGGGATTGGTTCCAGCTTCCCCCTACAACCCTGAACAGGATTAAGTGGCAGAAAACGAGTAAGCGAGTGAGTGATTGTTCCTAGCTTGGTTGGTTCGTCCTGGAGCTGGTGTGTGCTATAGTTTTCTGACTTTGTTCAACATGGAGGTAGGACGTGGCAAATCTTTAGTAATGTCACATTTCATTTATTCATCTTCAGTGAGCACTTTTTCCTGGATACGGTTGGAGCGCATCCTAGGAATACTGGGCATTAGGCGGGAATACACCACGGACCAGATGGCAGTCCATCACAGAGCACCATATGCACATGGATTTTCCAACCTCGGTGCAATTTCATTGTAGCCAATTGCACCCACTGGCATGTTTTATGGAAGTCAGGAGGAAACTAGAGAACCCAGAGGCAGCCCAAAGAGACAGTAACCCAAGATCACTGTGGATCTGGGAAGTGTCAGTGCTGCACACAGCAGCACCATCCTGCCTTTCAATTAGACAAGAAAAAAAGAAGCTGAGATTGAAATCAGAACAATGATAAAAAAAAGCAGTGCAGTGATTTTAGATGACAGCACAGTACATTATATATTAATGAAGGATTCTCCAAGTAATAACTCGAGGTCCATAATGATAATTACTATCATTTTATCAAATCACTGAAATTACATTTAAGCATGATCAGCGCTAACTTCAATTAGCACCAGGGGTCATTAAATCCATTTACTGGCATAAAGTTTTATCTACATCGTCACCAGCTGTGAATGGAAATGTTAAAGCTGAGCTTAGAGATTATCCAAAGTTACAGAATCTCCTTGAGGTATGCCTCACCTTTGGCAAATTCGTGAAAGACTACGGTGATTGTGCCCTGCAGTGATTAGATGTCAGTCTTGTAGTTAGCCGCTCCGAAAGGTCGAACCTGTCATTAGGCAGGTCCGGGAGTCGACGGCTGGGCAATGAGCTATTGATTTTGGTGAAATCCACAGTTGGGGGTTTAAACCTAATGAATGATGAAGAATGTCAAAACGCTGATCAGATCAGATCAGATCAGACCAGATCAGATCACATCACAGGCTGAGCTGCTTTAGCAATTGGTGTGTGAATTGAAAACAGCAGGAATGAAGGGTTTAGGATCGAGGAGACTGGATTTCCAAAGAGTACGACGTCCATAGATTTAGCTGTTGAAGTGGAGAATGTATTTAGCGTTAGAGCCAACATTGGAGGAGAGTTTGTACAGATACAGTGGGATTTACAGACCTGAGACTGCTTCTGTTTGGCAAGCTTTTCTAAATGTATAGAATTTTTTCTTTTACAGCGATGTTATCAGGATTTTTTCAGTAACTTGAGTGAAAAGTTGGATCTTAGCGAAATGTCAGAATTTCTTAGTATGTGGGACTGTTTGCTTTAATGACAGTGTGCATGGACTCCACGGGTTGGCAGAAAAACCTGGTGATTCATGATAGATCGAGTCCACTGGAGTGTCGTCTGAAATCTGATCTCTTGCACACAAAGGAAATGCCAATATGTGGATATCATACAGCACAGAATTCCAATATCGCCTATACGTATGTTGAATGACTGAATGATTCTTTTCTTTGTTTTTAATTTTTTTTGGTCAAAATTCTGAAACATTCCAGTTTCCAGTACTTAAATACTTCTCAGTAAAAATCTCAGTATTTTAATTCGGTCTCTGACATGTTGACCTCACTGCACGTTACAGCCTAAGAATCAACAATATGTGCTCATATACATGTGTATTGTACCTTGCATCAAAAACTGATATCATCATGTCATTTTTTTTTGCTGCATTTATCATAGTTAGCTATCATAATAATTTTTTTTTATTGTTAATTTGACTTAATGGTCATAAGTCACAGTGATTTTATCATCATAATACTTATTTCAGGCGCTATAACAATACAGTGGTACCTTGACTTACGAGTTTAATTCGTTCCGTGACGGCGCTCTTAACTCAAATTACTCGTATGTCAAATCAATTTTCTCCATTGAAATGAATTGAAATACCATTAATCCGTTCCGGTCCCCCAAAACACCACAATTTTTTTGTTACATGTTTTTAAATAGGAAATATGTACTTATAAATAACGATAAAATATTGTATAAAAACACAATACAATAGAATGTACTGCAATAAACAGGTTTTATTAAGTGTAATGTACAGCGTTTAGCTTGGATATCAGACGACTTGAAGACACTGCGGAGGTGGAGGAGAAAGGCTGAACTGTATAACTGAATCTTATTCGCTGATTTTTGCCCTTTTCGCCACGCTTTGCTCACTTTCATCTGCAGGGGTTTTTGATAAAAACCTGTCCAATGAGGTGTGTTTCATCCTCCCTTTCAGAATGTTTCTGAAATGCGCCGTCGCACGCCCAGGTGCAACTTTTTGATTTTAACGCCCTTGGCTGGCATTATAGCCTTTATTGACTCCTTCTGCTTCAGTATGGTGCAGGCGAAGCAGTACAAGCGTAGCACTGCTACGATCAAGTCGACTACACGCACACCTTGGTCATGTTTTTCAATCATTTCTTTCTTTAATTCAGTGCACATCATCCGCTTCTTCTCAGCCCTGTCCTTCACGCTCACTTTATTCGGACCAACTAGCACCAACTAGCGGTGGGGGATCTGAAGCTGGCTCGTAACACGAATTACAGCTCTCAACTCAAAGCAAAAAATCGGCCTAGAGACGGCTTGTATCTCGAAAAACTCGTTAGTTGTGACACTTGTAAGTCAAGGTACCACTATACTGTATGTGCAAAAAGTATGTGATGATTTAGAATTAGTTACTGTTCTTTTTTTTTAAAATTATATTTACATTTTTTCTGTGGTTTCTCACTGTTTTGTTGTTCCAGTGATAATTTACTTTGCTTCGCTCTCAGGGGAAAAAAAGCATAGCCTATATATACTTTCCTTGTGACTTGTCTGGTGCCTTTCACTGTACACCTCCCCCCCCCCCTTTTTTTTCTTTAAACCTGAAAAAGTGTATGTAAGTGCTGCTCCCAAACTTCTAGTCCAGTCCTTAAAGTCCAACTTTGCAGCACAGATATTCAGGTAAATTGGAACAGATTAACAACAGTTTATTTTCCGACCTGATAAGTCAAAGTCTTTACATTTATATTACAGAGCCTTTACAGTGGAACTGCCTGTTAGAGATGATACAAACCTCATTCATGTTGCATCATAAAAGGGGGCGTGGTCAGTATCAAACAGGACGCGAACACAAAGAATTTTAAGGTAAGAAAAATGTCTCACTTTTGGGTTTATGTATTTTTTTTTTTTTTCTCTTAAGATGATAAACATGTCATGACTGATAAATCACACGTTTTGATACCTGTATTTATATGACGGATGACTAACATCATAAAAATATCCTATTAGAGTTATTCATTATCTTAGCATTTTTAAGATGTTCCCTAACGACAGGTAACATGTTAAAAATAATAAGATAATGATTTTTACTCTTTTCGTCTTGACAAAATATTTAGCTATGCTTGTTTTCCTTCCATCACGTGTCCGTAGTGAACACCGTGAGGATTTCAGAAAGGTTTTGTCCACCAGGGGATTTTCTTTTATTTGTGGTATGAAGGCTTAGACATTCTCTCTCACTCATCTTCTGCTGCTTAATCCTGTTCAGGGTTGCGAGGGGAAGCTGGAGCCAATCCCAGCTTATTTCAGGCGAGAGGCGGGTTACACCCTGGGCAGGTCACCAATCCACCACAGGGCAACAAAGAGAGAAACAACCATTCACACTCACATTCACACCTACGGGTAATTTAGAGTCGCCAATTAGCCTAATCCCCTCTGTGCATGGCTTTGGACTGTGGGACGAAACCAGAGTACCCGGAGGAAACCCACAGGGACACGGGGAGGACGTGCAAACTCCACACAGAAAGGCGCCCAGGTCGACCCCGGGGATTGAACCTAGGACCTTCTTGCTGTGAGGCGACAGCGCTAACCACTACAACACCGTATCACCTGCTTAGACATTCTGGATTCATTAATTAATTTATTTTTTCCATTAAAGGTAGACTACGTTCTCATTACCACGCGGTTTCAGACTGCAGAGAGAAACTTCACTGAGATAATCTGCTCATCATCTTACCTGCTGTTATAAAAAAAAAAAAAATCCATAAACCCCAAAAATGTTCTGAAGTGATTCTGCTGCCCCCTAGTGGTACAGCGTTAGCACTGCATCGGGATACAGCTGCTTAATAAAGAAAAATGATCTACTTTATAAATCTTAAAATGGATGTCTGTTAAATTGTGTACTACTGCACACTCCTGGTGATGACGTACATCTGTCTCCTTCTGAGTGTTGCGGCACTTTATATTTTATTACATAGTAGCGTGAATATTGTGTACCTTTAAAAGTCCATTAAGGCCATGTTTACACTTGGTTTTAAAATGTGCTTTGGGTGATCGGGTCACAAGTGGACAACCGAGACACATCACTGGTTACACCTGTGTCTATCATGTGTCTCCAAGGTGTCCAGCTTGTGTTCAGATTTTGTCACCGCCTTTGTCTCTGCACACAGTTATATTAAAAACGTAGAACCTGACATGCCTTCATTATTTTCTTGCATGCCAACCACATACGTCGGTGCCCCTCTCCATTTCTTTCAGCGTTGGCGCGCTGGTCAGCAAACCAACCACCACGTCGTGCACTGATCTTTTTTTTATTTTTATTTTTTGTGCTGTTGCGTCCCCGACAAGGACGTATCAGGACGCGTTAGCATTAACACTACAAAAGATACGCGTTCAAATGCATCCCAGGTGACCTCGGCAAGTGTTTTGAGTGAATGTGTCTTGAACGCACCTTGGTGGTTGTTCACACTTTGTATTTAGCGCTGTCCACTTGTGATCTGATCACCCAAGACGCATTTTAATACAAAATGTAAACAGGGTCTAAATTAAATGTTATTCCATACTTGTGCAAATAATCTGTAAAATGTGTAGAACATGATTAAAATAGACAACGGATTAAATCCTGGCCTTGATGAATGTCAGAAAACTGATTTCTCGTCTGGAATGCTAATTCGTGTTTGAATGCGTCTCCTGTCCGTCATTTTATAGACAGTATACCGTCCACTGACGCTGCTTTCCATTTGTCCTTAGAAGTCGGGATATCCAAGCTCCGAGTTAGAAATGTAAAACTAGAACTGAACTGCCGGGGAGATCGTCACCAACCCCGTGTTAAAAATCCAACATGGCGGCCCCTGCCTGAACAGTAAGCGAAAGCTGTAGTTTTATCCTGTTTATTAAACTTCTGTATGTTTTTGTCTCATTTAAATCAGTCGTACACACGGCACTGTCCAATTTTGATGCGCTAAATTCCGCATAATGTGTCGCTTTTAGGCGCCGATTCTAATTACTAACAGCTACCTGGTAGTGAGGGACCCTGGTTTCCCTTACTGCGTGACTTTTTTTTGACTAGACAGATGGGACAGATTTTGAGTAGATTCATGATAAAAACACCAGTAAATGACAAAAGAGCAAGAGCAACAGCGGTTTTTCTGGATGTGTCCAAATTGGCTTTAGGGTGTGTACAGACGAAAAGTGGTTGCGTCGGGTGTGACATCAGTCCCAGCTCCAAAATCCAACTTCTGTGGCAAACGGGATACAGCGTATGATTCCAGGGGCGGAGCTTCGTGAACATCGGTGGGAATCATTCATTTGCAAACCCAGGTAACTGGTGAAAACCTAATCTTGAATAAAAATAACAATAAGAAAATTTTAATCTTACATTAAACCCTGATGCACCTTTTAAGAAGCGCTGGTGCACCTTTAATTAGCCTTTAGAGGTCAACTTTATACAGCAGTCCCTCATGTTTCGCGGGGGTTATGTTCCAAAACTTTCCACCAAAGATGAAAATATGCGATACACGGACGCCACCCCAAATATTTTTTTTTTAAATAGTTTAAGCATTAAATGATCCTCCCACACTCTTTAAACACTTTCTAGACAAAATTAAACATAAAGAAAACCTTTGCGAGCATATAGTGAGGTGAATTTTGTGTCGAATTCGTAGAAACATCACATTTATAGCGAGTACTGCTACGGGCGAAAGAACTGGGATGTCGGCGAGTGCTGGTTGCTTCTCCCCAACCGTAGGCGTCGTAGCCAGCAGCCAATCACAACCAAGGGTAAATGAATAGGGCATTCTGATTGGCCAGACTCGTTCCTCCAGCCATAACTTTTTTCAGTATCCCCACACCGTGTTTTCGTAAACACCGTGTCCTTTGGCTCTTGTGTAAATATGATCTACGCTGTACTGTATTTTATACATTATTAATACTTTACTCCATTTTAATTAATATTTTATAATACAGTGGGGGCGGCACGGTGGCTGAGTGTGGTTAGCACGGTCGCCTCACAGCAAGAAGGTCCTGGGTTCGAGCCCCAGGTTCGACACTGGTGCCTTTCTGTGTGGAGTTTGCATGTTCTCCCCGTGTTCGCGTGGGTTTCCTCCGGGTACTCCGGTTTCCT
>JAQMCW010000009.1:15818008-15830451 GCA_030068335.1 Chrysichthys cranchii
CCCCCCCCCCCCCCCGAGCGGGGAAGGAGTCGGCTTTCATGAGCTCGATGTCAGAGCAGACTGGCCCCTTTTTTGCCTCTAATTTCCTTTGCCATGCTAATGGTACTGCAATGCTGGGGACTATTGATTAATCTAAGTGCCGGCTGGAGGAGGAGAGTGACTTTTGGCAGAAGCACAAAAGCCCATTAAAACCAGGGCAATGGAGACAGAGGAGGAGATGGGCCGTGCTGCACGACTGGGGAGAGGAGAACAGAACAACAACAGAGAAAAAGCTCAGGAACGAAATTGAAATGCAAGAAAAGGCCACACGGATGAAAGCGACTCCCGATGACCCTTGATATCTTTCATGGTGTGAAGGCGTGCAGAAATGATGACTCGAGTGTGGGAGAAAAACGACGAATTGAGGAATGCTTTTGATGTGATCCCCATTAAGAATGAGCCACTGCTTCGGCGCAGGTCTCCGCAACGAACTAATTAGTCGCCGAAAAAAGTCTCTGTGCATATGGAAGTCTTATGTAAGTGTACGTGTGTGTGTGTGTGTGTGTGTGTGTGTGTGTGTGTGTGTGTCTGTCAGAATACAAGGGCACAGGGAACACACCCTGGAGCCACAGGCTTTGCATTCTGATGAGATCGATAAATGAGGTGGGGAATACTACCCAAGGCCACAGGGACTGATATGGAAGAGCACTAGCTTTAGCGATAGCATTCCCATCCACCATTCATCGCTCCGGAGGAATAAAATGGTTGGCTTTTGGCCCGAGCCACTGAATAACACAGGATCGGAGTTAGTAAACTTGCACAGCTCGCACTTATCCATATTTACAGGAACATATGGGGACAGCTGATCATTTATGCCCTAAATACATAAATTCAACCTACACACACACACACACACACACACACACACACACACACACACACACGGAACAACGGCCCAATTCCCAACGCCCACTGCATTATGACTCACGGCCCTCAGTGCCAAAACGGATGGGGACTGAAATGTGATATCATGGCCGTGAGCTGTCTAATGGCTAATACTAACTATGAAACATGGTCAGATAGTCAATATATTTTTTGCGAGTGTATTGATATCTGAGCCTCTGCATCTACATACTCGCTATGTAAATATAACCGTAGTGAATATTTTACGTCTGATTTAAAAACAAATATAGCTACAACTCAGTCTGTGAGAGCCTTATGCTTGGGCGGTGATACTGAAAACATTTCCGGCCCCGGATTTAGTGATGCATTGTGGAAGATTACGGTTCGGGATTGTCCTCGCACTCACTATAAGGCACACAAAGATCTCAAAGGATTTCTTGTGAATACCCATGACTTCTCAGATGAAAATTCAGCTCACCTCTCATTGGTTATTAGCCTTTCAGGAATAATTTCAATCTCGCCTTCTGGCCCTGGGAAAGTCCACCTTCCCCTAACGCTAGTGGATCTTCGGTCGTAAATACTGAACATGTTTAACCTTTTAAATCAGGACGAATGGCAGGACAATGAGTAAATCAGAGGGGTCGGCATTGGATTCTACACACATCCCAAGACTGAATAATGAAAGCTAATCATTGAAGACAAACCTAAAGTCAAGACACCCGAGAGAATCATCCTGTATTAGCCTGATTATCTCACATGAAGAGTATTCAACTGAATGTCCTTTCTTCATTTTTAAATGTCTGGATAAACAACGAATGACTGAAACGCGACAACGGTTATCTTTTTTTGCTGAACTATCAGTGAGTACTTCATGGATGGAAACGATCCATTTGAAGTGGTTGTTTCGTTTCACCCTGGTTTCATGGTACCATTTTTGACTTCGAGTTATTGGCGGTTTTTTTCATCTGTATAGTCATCGTCGATCCTTATTTTTGCATTTTTTAATGGGACAAGCCATGTTGTCACTTCAATAATCAAACCAAAATGACAAAATTCTCCCTTTTTCGATTGGTTAACCCTAACCCTAACAATATTTTTCAAGTGCAAAGTATTTCAGTCCACTAAAATACTTTGCCGGATTGCCGAATTCACCAGTTGACTTCTATAGTGTAGCTCCAGACGTAACCGACGTTTCTTTTGGTTGAAAAAAAAAACCCACGCTAAACAACAAAAGAAACATGGCCATTATTTAAAAATAAATAAATAAATAAACAAAAAAAAAAAGCTGGTGACACATCTTGAACCTCCTCTAAAAAGCCTACATCTAATAAGTATGGTCTAAGACCAGTGGAGAACTTGCGATGATTATTATGGACATAAAATAAATTATTCACAATCCAGATGCTTCCTGCAACTCTCCTAGCACCATATCTTGCTTCATTCTGGCATCAGATACAACCTTTAAAAACCTGAACCATCAGTGTGATTTGTAAAAAAAAACAAACAAAAAAAAAACCTAAATAAAACCCACCACAGCTGACTTAAACACTGATCAGTGACACAGGCATGATCACCTGTAATAGGATACACCTCTGGGAGCTGAACTAAGAAGTCCGGTGCCCTTTATGGCGAAATTTACTTTGCTACGCCTGCAATCCCAGAATCCTCCACCTCCACGCTGGGTCATTTCTCATTTAGGCGAGTGGCAGCGCCGCTGCTCGTTAAGCCCCGACTTTAAAAGGCATCATTTCTGGAAATGAAAAGGAGGCGAAAGAAAAATGGCCTGCTACGTTCGTATTCGCGCCCTCCTCCCGTCTGTTCTCTCCGCCCGTCCTCTGGCCTGCCGCTTTTATTGGACAAAAAAAAAAAAGCAAAGCGTGAAACACGTGCGACCATTTCACAGCCGTCTCAGGCCTTTTCCCTCTCTCAACACTCTCGATCTATCACTTGCTTCTCCTTTTCTCTTGAGAAGAAAAGGTAATGCTTAGCATATTTACAGCACAAAAAAGCATGAATCTCACACATCCGTAACTCATACAACGCAAACAGCCCTTGCTGTTTAATTTTTTTTTTCATCTCGACATTGAGAGAAGGGTGAACCGAAAAGCAACAATTCAGCCAGCTAAGCTGTCAATATGGAAATAAGTCTTACAGTGTATGCTCACTGAAGCACAAAGCTCAAGCAGCGGTCAGCCAGTGAACTTTCTGGGATGCCGTGGTTATCTTTAAGGCCCCGTGTGACACGTCAAGGCTCTCTGGCAGCGGATTTCTCCACATTCCGGTCTCCAGACAATCGATGGCAATCGAGCCTGAACGGGGATCTATTGAGTTTCCCGTTGCAGCCATTCCTCTCAACAATGCTGCAAAAATCACACTTCTACTCAACCATTATATAAATGCCAATGCGCAGAATGCATGAGGTTGTCCCCCTGTACTCTGTTACATCTCACTGATGGTTCGAGTACTACAGCCGGGACAAAGAAATCAACTCGTGGATAAATCACAGAACACTTTCCGACACGACGTAGTCGATACAGTGCTCGACATTTTCTAATTAGAACCGAAATGTGATCTCTTTGCCAGGTACGGTGTTCCATCTGCTCTGTAGTCTTCCAGCGATTGTCCTTCAATCTTCCAGGAGTCTGAAACACCTTAAAATCGCGGATTTACATTTATCCCCGTTGTAACCACACACATTTCCAATTACTTAAACTGCAGTCGCTGAATAATTCATAGTATGCACTGAATTATTTTGAATAACTAAACAAGTCGAGTGAGGGTCAAGGCCTGTTCATATCATACGCAGTATGGACTAGGGGTAAGTGTAAAGCTGCACTGTTTATAAGTACAGTGTTACCAGAAATTTATTGACTCTGAGGAGTTTCTGGCCTTATATACTCATAAACTCATATTTTATTATTGTCTGTTGAATTATTAAGAGCGCTGGAATTATGTGGACCCATGAACTTGCATTGTTCCTTCTCACTAAATCGCACCGAAGCATAAATAACTAGCTTCAGGTTTATGTTTTTGTAGATGCTGTGTTGCTAATCATATACAGCTTTTTGTCCTCACTGTGGCTCCACTGGAAGGCTGACTTCATATGAGTTGCCTTAATGCAAATGTAAGTCAATATGTTATCGGAATGAAGACAGCATTGGAAAAAAAAAAAAAATATATATATATATATATATATATATGATCGAAATGCATGTCTCAACATTTTCAACAACAACAACAAAAAAAAATACCTTGACTTATCTATAACTTCCAGCGATATTTAAATGCATTCTTTGATATGTATGCCTACCTGACCGGCTATAAAAAAATGTATAATAATATTCAGGATTAATAAAATAGTTCAAGGCTTTCCCAAAACATTATGGCTATTTTATCAGATGATTTATGAAAATGATCTCCACGACTAAGGGATCTTTGGAGTGTTCAGTTTAAACTCTCACTGTGTTTTAAAAAAAAACCCTACCACCACCACCAACAAAAAAACCCACTTTTAGCATAGATAAGCTATAGGGTTGAATATAAACTTTCAATAAGTCAAGTTTCCTGCATTTGCTTCAATCCTACACTTTCCAATCCGATCAAAATAACACTGCATCCACGACAGTGGACATGGCAAGGCATGCTCACACACATCAAAGGGGTCATTGCATTGTTTTTTCATTCATTTTGCAGTGGTCTCTAGTATGAATGAATGCCCTGGCAGTCGGTTTTGGTGAAAAAAATTACTCTGGGGCTCCTGTTTCAGGCTGTTCTAGTTTGGTGGAGGAGTGCGTGTGGGAGAACGACAGGATTTCGGCTCTTACTCGTGAATATTCATGACATGCCACCGTATCGCCTCTGATTGGCTAACAGCACTGTGACGCTCCCTCCAGTGAGTCGTTGCTGTTAGCTCCTCTACTCTCGGTAGTTAGCTTCTACCTGCCGAGACGGGCTCTGCGCTCTCCTGGCCGCAAAATCAAAACTGTCTCCCCGTGGGCGGTCGCAAGCCAAGGTGGGTGAGGCCATGAATACTAATTTTCAAAGTGACATACGTTCGAAGGGCTTTTTCTGATTCGCTTGTTTTTCCGTCCATGTTCTTCCTATGGCTAATGCAGGCAATGGGGGTAGAAGAACATTTTCACGTGCAGCATGCATATGCAACTCGGAGTGACCTATCGTATTTCAAAAAGAGCAAGTATTAAACGTTTAACCAACACACAGTCTACCAGTTAAGTCCACTGAACTGCACTGGGTCACATATTTTCACCTTCTTACATGAACATGAACACGAGCACCTCTGCGGGCCCCGGCCGTCCATCAGTCAGCGACGTCTGACTCTGAGAAATGGATGGCTTCCTACACTCTGACCTGCCTCTTTCATGTCTCCAAAGCCCACTTACAATGATACAGTGAGTGTTATCATATGTGCGAGGCAGCTGAGACATGGGCCCCTACAAAACAGATGAGGCAGCCAATGTAAAGTGAAGGAAAAGTGCATTAGCTTTCATTTGGCTGATAAACTGTCCTTGTTTGGCTCAAGTCTATACTTAAACAGTGCTCTCTTTTTTTCTCACTGCTTTAAGAATAAGCCTAAAGTAATAATGTCGAGATTGTATTAAAAAAAAACCCAAAACAAAACTTCTGTACAGGAGGACTTTACAGATTGGAGCGATTGAGCGTTTGGAGGATTACAAGGTCAGATACGGTGGGTCTAATTTGATTATAATAAAGAAAATGGGGATACCCATTAGAACAGATTTACAAGTAGGGAAGACGATAGAAAACATTTTCGAAAAGTCAAAGTGAGATGGAAATAATGACCAGTAATACGCTTATAACCAGTAAGCATCTGCTTATATTTTTGATAGATCTTTCTAACACACACAGACATTAACTACATTTTGGCTTGCTTATGCTCTGGCCTGACCTACACACCAATATTAGGAAAAATGTACATGTGATAAAAGTTCAGTGTAAAGTTTTGAACTTGGCTTGGACAGCTAGTCAGAGCCTTTTTTTCTTTTACTACAGGGATATTTTATTACACGTTCATACGACGAGTGTGTATGAACCTGCTTTACCCCTTGTTTCACCCCAAAACACACTTTTTCTCAAATACACTACCAGTCCGAAGTTTATACTTACTTTCATTGTCTTACAAATATTGTGATAAAGGCTTGTGATTGAAACAAAACTAAATAATGAAGTTATTGCCCATGTAAACATTTTTTTTGGTTTCTAAAATGTAAATTACAGAAAACATATTTTATGTAGATTTTATGTAAATTCTCATATATAATAATCATCATCATCTTCTTCCGCTTATCCGTGGGTCGGGTCGTGGGGGTAACAGCCTAAGCAGTGAAGCCCAGACTTCCCTCTCCCCAGCCACCTCCTCCAGCTCTTCCGGGGGAACACCAAGGCGTTCCCAGGCCAGCCGGGAGACATCGTCTCTCCAGCATGTCCTGGGTCTACCTCGGGGCCTCCTCCCGGTTGGACATGCCCGAAACACCACACCAGGGAGGCGTTCAGGTTTCATATAGTTTCATATATATTTTGTTACTAATTTAGAGTATACTGTAGATAAGCATTAAAAGAAAAAAGAAAGTTTTCCCCCTAACAAGTAGTTTTTAATATAGAAGAAGCTTGGCCTATTTAAGACGAAGTGTAAGAAATGCCTCTTGGGTGAAGTTCATTATTGGGGTTGTTGAGAATTTCTTGTGTTTATGTCTTTGTTATTATTTTAAATGAGTTAAAAAAAAAGAAAGGAAGAAAGAAAAAGAAACCTAAGCAACTTTTCCAAACAAGAGTGTATTCAAACTGTGCCTAAAAGTCACGGCTTCCAGCACAAACTCCGTTATAAATCTGATCAACATGTTTTCCCTTAGATATTTTAACTGAGCATCCAAAAGCTGAAAGTATTATGGAGTGATTGAATAGAATTGAAGTCTGATGGAGCCATAAAATATTCCTTAGCTTGTATCAATGTTCCTTAAAGCTGATTGCACACTTTTCCCAAAAAAATTCTTACTCCTAGCACTCGCTGTGTATCCCAAAGCTGGTATTCAAAATCACATAGATATAAAAAAAGGATGGTGAGTTATTGGGCTACCTAGGGATCATCATCATAGGTACACCATGTACCAGTTTTACTGCACACTACTTAGTGTGATACTATGTAATTTATGACACATCACTAGATTTGATGTACCAAAAGGCCAAAAGTATGTGGACACCATACCATTACACCCAGATGTTTTTATTCCCCAAACTGTTATCACAAAATTGAAAGCACAGGATTGTGTAGCACGTCTTTGTACGCTGGAGAATTTCCCTTCAGTGGAACTAAGAGGTCCAAACCTGTTCCAGCTCCACAAAGATACGATTTGCCAAGTTTGGCATGGAAGAACTTGAGTGCCCTGACCTCAACCCCCTTGAACACCCTTAGGATGAAGTGAAACTTCACACCAGGCCTTTTTGCTGGACATCAGTGCCCACCCTCTTGAGCTCTTGTGGCTGAATGGGCAGAAATCCCCTCAGACATGGTGCAAAATCTTAACCAAAAACTGGCGGCCGTTATAGCGGCAAAGAAGAAGAAAGTGAATATTAATGTCCATCCTGCTGGAATGGGACATTCATTTCTCAGGTGTCCACATACTTATGGCTATCAACCAGTACAACAAAAATATAAAGGCATATATTTTTTTTTTCCTTTTTACATAAATGCAATAATACGTTTTAACAATTTTCGAACTGTAGTAAAATATCTCCTTGCCTCTGACAAACGCAATTGTGGTATTCACCGAATGCGTTTCCACATGCCTGACAGACCTACGAGTGGAAAATTATCAAGAATAACAGATAAATGTTCCAGCCTGAGTGACTGGTATAATATTGAACAAATCCATGATTGTAGGAAAACCACTACACTGGATGCTTACAGCCACAAAGAAATAAATCTGTCCGAGTCAGTCCATATTTCAATTGTAAAATTAGTCGTTATGGAGGAAACAATCGTCAAGCATGTTCCGTGGAGAAAATCTGAGAGATTATCCACAATGCAGGTGCACGATTCTGATTTCATAACCCTTCATCCTCTACTATAATCCTACCAATTTCAGTCTTGTTTACTGTCACTTCCTAAATACCACCTCCGTGATCCACTGAGTGAAATGTGGAATATGTGCACACCTGCCATCTCACTAATGTTCAAATCCCAATAATCTCAGTGAGACGCCGTCAGTGAGAAACACTGATTGTGCATTCACGATAGTCTGTACAAAAGAAAGCCACCTAAAGGCTGTACTGTAAGACTGAAAGGCTCTGATTGTTCTGCTGAAGTTTGAATGGACCAGTAAGTTCTTACAAGCATTCAAGCGTGGCATTACAGAGTCGAGGAGTTTGGTCACGTCATCTTGTACAATGCACGTCAAGCTGTGAATGGAAAATATGGCCATGCCACCAACCCACTGTATTTAACCAGTCAGTGAACTCTCAGGATCGAACCAGAATGAAAAATGGTGAATTTGGAAGATGCTTCAAACCCAGCATAACAAAATCCAGCAAGATCTGAAGAGTTATAAATAGGAAATGAGTTCTCGCTTTGATTACCAGCATCATCCAAATCATCCTCTATGTCTTTAAACACTACCCAATTAGCTAGCAATGTTTTACGAATCTTTAGGCAGACTGAGTGCTTTTCCCTCTGCATGTGACAATCTGGCCCCTTATCTTTTTAAATTTTGCACAGAGCCTTGACAAAACCAACAAAGTAAACACAATATCCCCATGTTGTTTTGCTGACCACCTTGCAAATCAGAAGAAAACTGCCCTTACGTGCTGCCACTGGTCTCTAATCAGCGGGCGGTAGCGCAGGAAGTACTTAAGAGGGAAGGAATCGATGTCCGGCCATGTGGATGGGCTGTTCCAGGTCACTTCAAGTCTGCGTGGGTTGTTGAGAATGGGTCTGGCCACCACCTTCTCTGGAGGATCTGGTTTCACTGTGGATCAACAAGGACATTATCAGAATTCAGCTCGTGTCTACACTCAGTCCTGATCGCAGCACTGGGGACAGCGTTGCTTTGATACGAGCTACTACTGAGGATTAGTGCAAACAAACAGCATAAAAAAAAGCACTCTGTTATAGAAAAAACCGGGGGAAATATGCACAAGACAATGGCGTCTAAGTGTCCCTCTTCCCGCTGAGCGGAAAATCTGTTTGACATAAGACGCACATCTTCGGGGGCATCCGCATTGCAACGTGTCTCGAGAAAGTCTTTAGGCCAAAAACATCTCTGAATGCATGCAATTCTTTCCGGGCTGCCCCATTGAGCTGAGGTTTATGAGAAATGGGCAGCGCGCAACAGCGTGGTCATTCTCTTCCTTCCTCCCCATGGTGGCTGAGGTTCACAGTGTTTGCTTTGCGGTTTAGCTTCACACACACAAACACACACGAGGACAAAGAGATGCCCTGAACCGTGAGGGTAAGCTCCGTCCAAACCTCCTCCCTCTCCTGTGTCTTAACTATGCATGGTACACACAGTTGGCTTAGATTTATATGCAGAGTCCTGACCTGGCATGGCTGAAACACTCTTTTACAACTCAGAAACACTGTGCGGATATTGTTTAAACCAATTCCGGGACAAACACACGACTAGCCTTCTTTCAGCCTCTCTCGGGCTTTTATGGAAGGAGGGCAGGCGCCACTGCCCCGGACACAAAAACCGAACAAATGCATGAGTGAGCTAACACGACGGACATGAAGCGGCACGACTGCGTAACAGAACATAAAGGCAATAAATCAAAGCGCTCTTTCTTTCGGTCTTTCTTTGATAGGGAAGTACCTTTTGCTCTTTTTTCAGGGGCGACGTGGGACATTTTATTTAGCTCACTTTACATTGATTGCCGGTGTGTCCTGCTAGCAACGAACTCCTCACGCTGTGTTTCGTATTTCGTAACGTCATGCCATTTAAACAGTACCAAGGGCGTGAGGATGGCCCACTTGAGCATGCAGAACAGTATCAATGAGTGTGGTTGTTAAAAATGAGAGGTTGCACCATGACTCATGGGCAAACTGTAGACCTCGTTGAGGACGCGTGTCGCAGAGCTCAGTGCTCGCCGTCGTGTGATTGCTCTGTCTACACAAATACCTTTGAGTGCGCACAATTCATGGTACCCTGCACTCATTTTTTAATGACCAGGCTCACTGATGATGCTGTGCACGCTCCGGTCAGCCACCCTCACATTCCCTATTAAAGACACAATTTAAACAACGCATCATGTCATATTACGCATGCTACTGGACAATGTTACAGTGGCTCCTCTTGATATTTTTGAATAGCAGGGTATGATTTCATTCCTGTCATTCATCATGAAATGCATCCAGATCGTTGTCACTTTGTGTCATCCAATCATTAGAATGACAATGTTACGTAGTATCATGTGATATTGCTGTGGTGTGAGTAAGTGAGCGGGGCGTCAGACCAGACATGACACCAGTATTGGGGTCAGTGCATTTTGTTGGAGAAAGACTCTTATATGACAACGCCATGATCCCAACATTTAGACCTGCTGCAATTTGTTTCTTGCATCCTCAGACCATCCTAATGCAGCTTCATGAATGTGTTTCCTAATGCGTCCCAAAACGTACACTAATCCTAACTCAGTTTTTGAATCAAATCAAATTTGCTCTGGCCGGTTTAAAATGGAGGCCTTTCTTTCCCCATAAATCACTGCTATCACTGGGAGGCAAATATTTCTGTCGTTAATCCAGTAATCCAGATGGCATTAGCATTTTTATTACTATCAAGTATGCATGCAGCCATGCATGTAAACACTTCATTTAGTTCCTGGGTACGTACGCTGGTTTTTTCCTCATCCTTATTGGACCCCCCCCCCTCCCAGAGACCAGATATTCCCTTCATTCCCAGCACAGAGTCACTGCCTGGCGTCTCCCGGCTCAAGGCGGAGAACGTTTTGGCTGTTCCAAGATATCTCTGTCTGACAATAGGAGCCAGATGTTTTGGACACTTCCATTCTTTTGCCCCCGTTAAATGATTACAGTGCTATTCTCAGGCCGAGCATGAAACACGGGCTGAGATGCCAAACATGATCTGAGTAATTGACATGAATGGCTGTGGACAGCAACAGTCTTCCACCAGCTGCCTGGCAATGGGAGGGTTATGTTTAAACATGTATAGTTTATGCCGATGTTTATAGGCTAAGTGTATTCATTTGGTCAAACCCACACGGCACTTCGTCGGTCAAAACACTTTTACGGTCCATAAAATGTTTATTTTTAGGTATTTAGGACTTCATAAATACCTTTCTTTGGGTCATATTTCGAATGTGCGTAATGTGAATGAACGCTTAAGAGCGTCCTGTTTGGGGACGTGCGGAGCAGGAGATCTAGAGGAAGCTCAAAATTGGTGGAGGTGCAGAATTAAGCTTAAGTAAAAGGAACATTCTAGAAATATCCTGTACACGTGCGGTGGATACTTTGTATAGACATTTTGCACTAGCCTTGGAAAATGGTTCGCGCTGCCTGTGAAAAATGAACAGATCAGTAATCGGTAAAGCAAGCGTGATTGTTCACATGTGAAGTTTGCGTGAAGGAGAATAAAGGCAGCACCCATGTTCGACTCTTCGAAGCTGATGGCTGTGGATGCTCTCCCGAGCTCGTTGATCGCCGTGACGTTGACTTGGTAAGGAAAGCTAGAGAAGAGCTCGGGAAACTTCACATGGCATCTGTTCTTATGGACTTCGTCCCGCTTCACTTCTAGAGACTTCTGGTTGTGTCTAGGTGGGAAAATGAATAATAATGATAATAATAATAATAATAATAATAATAATAATAATAATAATAATAATAATAATAAAAACATTTGGTTAATGAATTAATTTGGTCATCTTCACAATTTATTAAAAGTAACCCAAAGAATAAAAAGTCAAAAAATAAAGCAGGAGATACAACTGAGCATGCAGTTATGAATCCCACAAGAAACATCCATCAAAGTTTCACATGTGCATCTGAGAACCTCGCAAGCAATCCTGCAGCCATAGCAATGTTTATTTGTTGCTTTCATTTATTCATTGTTAAATACTCGTTTCTTCCACTGGTGAGAAGGTTTGAATTAATCTCCTATAACAGCTGCAGTGATGCTGGAGGGAAGGTTCATATTAATGCCTTTGCAAATTAACAGAGACTTGTATAGCAGATGGTGCACATAAACTGATTAAAAAAATAATAACAATAAAAATATTCGAAGGAGTCAGCACTTCAGATTATCCAATGACAAGAATTTTATTTATTTTATTTTTTTGTCTCAGTATCACGTTCATGAGCAAACAGAGACTAATGTCAGAATGTTTGGTTGGAATATCAAATAACTTTGGAATCCTTTACCTCCAGACATTAGAAATGTTAATGGCTTTTACACTTTTAAGTCCAGACTCAAGAGTCACTTGTTTAAAATTGCATATTCCATACTGAACAAAAATATAAACGCAACACTTTCGGTTTTGCTCCCATTTTGCATGAGCTGAACTCAAAGATCTGAAAC
>JAQMCW010000009.1:15841811-15853198 GCA_030068335.1 Chrysichthys cranchii
TCTTTCTTTCTTTCTTTCTTTCTTTCTTTCTTTCTTTCTTTCTTTCTTTCTTCCTTCCTTCCTTCCTTCCTTCCTTTCTTTCTTTCTTTCTTTCGTTTGTCCTTTTATCCTTCTTTCCTTACTTCCTCCCTTCTTTATGTTACTGGGAGAAATGCAAATGCAGTTGACACGATATAATAGTAATGTACATTTCTTTCTTTCTTTCTTTCTTTCTTGGAAAAAGTGCAAATCCAGTTAACATGATGTAGTAGTTTTCTTTCTTTGTTTCTTTTTTCTTTCATATTTTTTTCTTGTCTCTTTTTGTTCTTTATTTCCCGCTCACTCTGCTTATCGTTCCCTTTCTTCTTGGTTCAAGTGTTCTTAGGTAGGTACTAGAAGTAAGGCAGGTCACAGTCAGTAATTTCTTCTGCAAAGCAAAAGATCCATTAAACCAGGTATTTGAAGAGGTTGGGATAAAAGTCTGAGAAGAAATGCACCATTAACACACACACACACACACACACACACACACACACACACACTTTTTTCTTTTCCCCTGAATTGTTTGAGCTGCTTACAGCACTGCATGCTCTGCTGCACTTTCTTTATGATGGATCTTATGTCTGAATGGCTCTGCAGATTCAGGAGCGAGTGATGGAAAATCACAATTTGAGGTGACAGCTGAGCTATTGGTGATTAGGGAAAGCAGAGATGCAGCTTTACAGGACAGATTTTGGAGTCTTTCACTCCAGATTGTTGAGCCTGCAGAAGCTATGTCACTATGCACGCTTGGCATCATTAAGTATGGGAATGATAAGGATTTGTTTCCTGTCCATACGGCAGTCGGTAATCAACAGACAGATGGAGTCGTGAACAAACAGTTTGTTTAGAAAGAGCTATTGCTATTTTCAAATATTATATCTGTCTAACATTTGAAAGTTAATGGAGACATGCAGAATGTCTGATAATTCTGTCAAAGTGTACTGCGCTGCTTTCTTTAGTTAGTTCTGTCTGGTTTCTGGTTGTGAATGAGATTTCAGATGTAGGCCTAAGTGGTGGATTTTCCTTTAGTCTTGATCTTCCTTTATGTGAAAATGTGTCCACTGGCTGTGAATTAAGTCCTTTGCTCTGCTCGGCCTTCTGTGTCACTGTGCTTGCCTAGCTCTGAAGCTCTGTGGATACACAGTGCAGCGTTCGGAGCGGTGGGGCTACGGCTGTGTGGGCCATGTCAGTGCCAGCCATCACCCGAGCTGTGATCAGCTACACCACTGAAATTCAAAGACGACGAAAGCTTTTGAAGGACTCCGAAGGATTCGTCTGTCCCTGCCTCCTTCAGCCTTTCATGCTTCAATTCTGGTGAAAGTGAAAGACTTGCTAAGGTCTTTACGGGGACAAAATTTAGTGTGAGCTGTTTAGACCTAGAATGGTTGGGTTTATGGCTTCCAGAAGGATGGTACAGATTTGATACAGGCTGAAAATATCAGCAAAGAGTAATGCGAATTAGAGACAGAGTCTTTTATTGTTTTTTTTTTTTTTGTTTGTTTGTTTGTATTTTTTATGACCGTTTTTTTTTTTCTACATTTTCAAGCACCTCTTCAGATTAACAGCATGGGGCCACTGTTGTAAGAATTTGGTACCACAAATTGTCGTATAAAAAAAAACTAAACAAAACAAAAAAAAACCCTCCTAGGTCCTGATATGAGCTGTAAATATGTCTAGTTATTTTAGCACATTTATTTTGCTTTATTAAAAAAAATAAATAAATAAAATTCTGACAAGCTTGATTAGCTTTTTCTATTTTACCAGCTTTTACATGCTGTGATCGGATATTAATTGCATTTCAGTGTTCAAACCTGCACAGTACACCGATAAAATGTGGTACAACAGGGAATTACATTCATTTCAGGCTCAGTCAGCATTTAATTCTTTTAAAAATACGATCTTTTGTTGATTGTTTTTCATTACAGTGATAGGTGCAAAAATGTAATGTAGTGTACGAATGCAATGAAGATTCTGCTTTTCAGAGTCGACCATGTTCTGCATGTCAATAATGAAAGGAAATGTTGTCTGTGTGTCATATTTCATGTATTTTCACCAGTTTTGTTAGATGGACTAGGAGCTTAGTGGAGAAAATCACAGTACAATGGAACCTCTGGTCACGAACACCTCCGAAGACAAACAAATCGGTTCCCGACCACAAAATCCGTCAAAATTTTGCATCTGTGCAGACGTTTTCACGATTGCGTATTGCGTACCTAACAAAGATGCACATATCCCTATAATCGGTCTCGGTCAGACGTGCGTCCATTCGCTCTACAGTAACCTCCTCCCCGCACATCTTCCTCCTCACTTCCTTAAGCCAGAAGTCGACTCATGCAAGGTTAGTTTTCTTGGTTGCTTACAGGAAGTTTTGGTATAATTAAGGATTGTTCAAAGTTTGATATTTTTTTTCTGTGCTTAAAACTCATTTAAAAAATGTTCACCGCATTTTTTCGTTGAGTTTCTTTGCATTTTTGTACTATAAGCTTCATTATGGTTCCCAAGAAAGTGGAAATGGTAGTGAGAGTAAGAAGCCTAAGCGTATACCAGTTGAATTAAAGAAAGAAATAATCGCAAAACATGAGAACCGCCACCATATCCCTCCATCCATGATATTATCTCTACCCCCATGGTTTTACAAGTCTATGGAGAAAGTAGAAGCACCGAAAGCAAGGTGACCTGCAAAGTGCTAACCTATATGAAAAAAAAAAAAAAACCCACAAATAAAGTTAGCCTTCTGCTCCAAATGCATTAGAAATCAGTGGAGCAAAACAGTTTCTTGCTTCCACTGACCAATTATTTACTGTCCACCTACTCCATTGACACAAACAGTATTTAGGTAACTTAAGGATATAAAGAGTGCCTGGAAATAATAAGAGTTCCTGGGGGAATTCCTGCACAGGTGCTGCTACAGTGACCAAGCTTTGGGGTCAAACAGACTATTAAAAAAAAAAACAACAACAAAAAAACAACAGACTACTAGAGAGAAAAATGGCATTTACTAGGGGAAAAAATGTGAAAGTAAAAACTGTACAGTTCATTAGAGTGCAGTTGATATCTTCATTTAGATACCGGTCTTCATTCAACAGATGGACAGTCATCTGGTGACTTCCTGAAATTGAGCTCTTATATCAGTGAAACATCATCACTAATAAGCCTATTAAGATCGAATGAACAGAAGGCACATGACTAAGCCGGTAATCTTGTACGCTCGGCTTGATCCTTCAGGCATTCTCAGTTAATTAGTTGGAAATAGAGGGCGAAGATTATATTTATTTCTAAGATTGTATAGAATATAGACTTTTGGTGGCCAAATGAAAACTTAATTTGCTACGTAAAAACTTGCAATAAGAATTAACTCGACAACCTCCTATTCATTTTGTACATCTTCAGCCTTGAACATATTTCAGCCTGTTGGTTTAGGACCAGTAATTTGCTATGAAACAGAGAGACAGAGACAGCAAGACAGATAGATAGATAGATAGATAGATAGATAGATAGATAGATAGATAGATAGATAGATAGATAGATGAGGCTTTAATACAAAAAAAGAAGGGGGGGGTGGGGGGGGCTTGGACTGAATTGGGGCAGAGTGTTCATACAAAAAAACTCTGTAATTGTTTCACACACTTATCTTTCCATGAATATTTCATATCGTCCCAGCCATAATTCAAGGATCCAGTAAAATGCAATGCTTTAGTCAGAAAACAAAGGTGTCGTTGTGTATAGTGGATCTGAACAGAGGTGTCATTAATCAAGAACACCAGGACAAGTGTCAGTACATCTTTAGCGGGGAGTCAAACGCCACACTTTGATCACGGAATGTCCACATACAGTATATTTTTCCATTTCCAAGAAATAATTGCACGATTAGAAGGTATTGCAAAGAAATCTGGAATCAATTGGATCCTTACTATTTTCTACTGGTTGAATTTTAGCCTTTCTTCAAAGGAAGGCCAGCAACAAAATACCCCAAGCATCAAGTTGCAGCTCTTAGATCTTGCTAGCTCTGACATCTCACAGATTTCACTTAATATAGGATTACCTAGTTGTGAATAAGGAAAACATTAAAGAAACCCAAAATAGGTTTAGCGATTTTTCGGCCTTTTAAAATAAAACCCTGTGTTGGTGGATCACGCACTAAATGGGAATGCATGCTTGAGCGTAGCTCTGGGAGGTTTCTTGCACAGTCCCAAGTGCTGAGGCTCTAATATTACACAGAGTGCCAGGGGATAAATGAAGGCCATTGTGTCGGCGGAGCTCCCTGTCATTCCACAGTCATGCTAATGGCTCTAATCTGACAGTGGACTCCGGCTCCCAGCATCCCCCCACCTCTGCATTCCTGTCCTCCGTGTCATTCGCAAGGAACGGCAGCATTACATGCCTGTTTGTTCCCATTGTAGCATAGCCTTCCAAGCTATTAGGGCTCACAGGAAGGAGGAGGGGCAATAGCCCAAGCAAGGCCTAGATCTGTGGGGGTTTTCCATCCTTGCTGACCACGCTGGTCCTCCTGCTGAGAACTAGTCCCTATTGTTTCCAACCAGCCAAGAGTTTGCTCTTGTAAAGTCGTAGACACTTACGAATCGGGAAATGCTACTGTAATCCCGTGACTGACTCTACAATGTAGTCCTGAGTTTAAATCTGAGGTTTTTGAGCACCTTGTGCATGAGTCCTGGGTTCACAAGCTTGAATACAGAGACCCAAAAGTTGGTGTACATTGGGGTCGCTGCTTCCTTATTATCCTAGCAGCAAGAGTATTTGAGCTGAAAATCAAAAGGCGAGCAGAGTCCCAAGACATGACTTAAAATGCCAAGGTAATCTGGTGTGGCAGGCCCAAATGCAAAAGCAAGTTTAATGCCACATGGGTGCTTTGAAGAGGCAGTAAACAAAAGCTTGTTTTCATCCCGATGCAATGTATCATTGGGTGTATTAGAGAAAACTAAGAGTGGTCAAGAATACAGTACGTCGTATCCTAGGTAAACATGCTATAACGCCCTCTAGTACATGGATTCAATAATTGATAAGTCGTTTGGAGTGCAACTTCAGAGACAATTCAGTATTTGCTACTAATTCAGTGGCTGTCTGCCAAATGCAGCTGATACTTAAACAGTTTAAGGTTTAAACTGTGGATTAGAAGTTCCATCAAGAGGATTAGCCTAAAACTTGCCTGGATTTTGGCACTTAAGCTGAAAGCATAGTGAAATTCCCGAGGTAGAAAAGGTGAAGCGGGAACTTGGCTATGGTTGGTCAGCTCATACACCTTCAGTGTGAAAAGACTGCTAGGCAAGCTGATTTCTGGCATATAATGTGTCACAGCTTCATTCCTCAAGCAGACTGATGGATGTTTCTACTCCGAGATGGAATGCTTCAATTTCAACCAAAATTCCAATTCGTCCGAGTGCGTTAGGTCATGCGATCTATGGGACTGGGCTGCTATTACTTCAGCAGGTTCCTACAGTTGGCTTCAAAGCTGTCCAAAACGTCAGTCTGTCCCTCCATCTCAAATGCATTTACCAGATGAAAACTGATACAAGTGCACCTAACATTAGAGAGCGGCAAATCATACTACATGTGAAGCGAATGCAGTGGAAATAGTTCCATCACAGATGAAACGAGGACAAAGTGCTCTCTAATTTCAGCCTAATTTTCTCTGAGAGGAAAATGACAGGTCAAGTTGAGTGGTCCCTCCATAGCATGTGCCATTTCACCAACAGTGTTCCCATGGAAATATGTGGCAGTTTAACATTTCTGATTGGGAAGCCAAGATTCCCTAAAGGCAGTGCATGGGGGCTTGATTTCTGCTCTATAATAACAGCATAAATGATCTCTCAGCACCCAAGGCAAGATCAGGGCTTTGCCGTAAGATTGCAACCAATTTGTTGTACTCAGGAAGTAGCTATAGTTAAAAAATAAATAAATAAAAATTGTTCATTGCTCATACTCAATCAGTATTGCGTTTTCTTTTTAGTGTATGGTTGCAGCACTTGTTCCCGACTCTGGTCTTGGATTACCAATGTTTTCCCTGTGTTTTGTAGTAACCCTGTCCTGTCCACTTCAGTTCAGGAAGGGCTGTTAGTTAGCTAATGGGAATGACCAGAGATAAGAAGTTGTTTGTTAAGGTGCTTTCACGACTTCTTCTTACTGGTCCTTTTTCATTCCTTGACCTAAGACCATCTTTTTCCACGAACAACTAGAAAATATTAGAAGCAACCAAATAAAAAGCGAGTCCTAAAGGAGCGGAATAACAGTCAGCTGGAATGCTAGGCGAGGGTAAAATGAGACCGACTGCCCCCAGCATTATGACATCCAACAGCTGTAACCGAATATTGAATTTAGGAAACAGGGTAAGGAGGAGAGTGAGGAATTGATTATGGCACTGTGCAGCTGCGTTTAGGGCCATGTCTTGGAGCCATGCTCCACAAAAGCACCAGTTGCACAAGAAGGTCTGATTGCCTAAAGGGTTATCATGTTTACCTCTGTCTCCCAGGACCAGCAGAGTGGCAAGAGGACTTTCTTCATACTCCTTCAAATTGATGCAGTGTGGTGGAGGCAAACAGAGAAACATACCCTTTGTGGCTACAGAAGGCACCGACATTGGGATCTCAGTCATGCTTGGTGTAGACTATCAAAGTCTGGACCACCATGACATTCCAGAGCAAACCACAGAATCAATCGAAAACCATAATGATTACACCATAAGTGTATGCAATAAATTGCAATTCAGCTAAAAGCTATAAAGGGCTGTACTGCTTAAGCTTTACAACACAAAAATGTCTTGTTTTGTGTGTGCCGAACAAGTCATAGAAAAGTTTGCATTTCGAGGAATAACCAAACCAACCCAAGCCAACAGATATAAAAAAACAGGAACACACACTGACCTCAGAGAACGTCTCAACCAAAGCTGTCATTATCCTCCAATCTGAGCCATTCCCCAACATACAAACTGCACCCTTGCACTGCACTCAGTGGTGATCGCGGATTACGGCCTGAGCAGCGATTTGGGGAAAATATGTAATTTCGCATTAGGCTTTTAGGAGTTATGTACTAGACACACAACCCTCTGTCTCTGCTAATGCCAGTGACGTCTGCAATGAGGACAAATCACCAGGCCTTAGCAGACAGTGTGCTTCCATCTCCAGAGAATCGGACAGATTCACTCTCAGACATCTGGTCCATTTACAAATTGGAAAACACAATTTAAAAGAAAAAAAAAGGGGAGGGGGGGGGGGGGGGGGCAGTGCACAGAAGCAAGTTTTTGTAATAAGAGAACCAGATTCCCATTGCTGACTCTAATTAATATTGTTTACTAGCAGCAAAAGGGCATTTGGGTTGTAATTTTAATAGTAAGCCAGCTTGTTTTTCTTTCTCATGCATGAATTTATTTTGGACTCAATGTGATATTATTTAAAAATACTTGCTTTCCATGTGCAGCTACTAAATAATGTAAAACCATTTCAAGAATATTTGAAAAACGTCCTATCTGGTACGGGCTGGTCTAGTTTCTGATCCAGATTTCTTCTTTTGTTTTG
This sequence comes from Chrysichthys cranchii, assembly GCA_030068335.1. NCBI lineage: Eukaryota > Metazoa > Chordata > Actinopteri > Siluriformes > Claroteidae > Chrysichthys > Chrysichthys cranchii. The sequence continues at coordinate 15,849,359 of JAQMCW010000009.1, forward strand.
TTATTTTTAAATGAAGACGAAGAAGAAGAAGAAGAAGAAGAAGAAGAAGAAGAAGAAAAAGAAAAAGAACAAGCTAATATGGGTAAATAAATACACAAACAAAATAAAATACCAGAAGTGAAAGCATTAGTTTGCTCATTGTGCTCTCCATATCTGCCCTCTGGTCATCTTCCTAAAAGGATTGAGTGTCTCAGGAGGATTACGTCTCTCTCTATAATGACTGTATGTAATAATTAATGGGATTAGGAGATTACACAGTAGCTGGTCCAATCTATGCCCAAAGCCAGACTGCCCAGTGCCTTCTCCACACTTATCTGATAGAATGAGCTTTTCTCCACATGCCGCCTTTAGCAGAGCTTTATGGAAAGAAGCCGAGAACAAACTCTGCCACCTCAAACTGGTCTGAGGATCCTCAACCTATCGGCCCCCACTAAAGCCTTCATATCTCAGATCTCTACACATCTGTCTTGATTGTACCAAAACGAAGGTTGTCAAATCATCATGAAAATAAAAGATTCTGCCCATATAGATCATTCTGATTCATAAAAGAGCCCGTGTCTGAGTCAACATAATTATTAATTGATCAAAGCTGTTTTGTAGCTAGTCGAATGCACCAGATCAATACTTACACACAGATATGGATAATTTCATAAATGCACTTTAGGTTGTATTCAGGAACAGATCACATCAGGACCAGATTTTTCATTATTTGTCTTCTGCCGCTTAATCCTGTTCAGGGTCGCGGGGGGAAGCTGGCGTCAATCCCAGCTGACATCGGGTGAGAGGTGGGACACACCCTGGGTGGGTCGCCAATCCACCGCAGGGCAACACATAGAGACAGACAACCACCCACATTCACATTCACACCTACGGGCAATTTAGAGCAGCCAATTAGCCTAATCCCCTCTGTGCATGTCTTTGGACTGTGGGAGGAAACCAGAGTACCCGGCGGAAACCCACACGAACACGGGGAAAACATGCAAACTCCACACAGAAAGGCACCTGTGCCGAACCGGGGCTCGAACCCAGGACCTTCTCGCTGTGAGGTGACAGTGCTAACCACTCAACCACTGTGCCGCCCTTGAGAAATTTCAATTCCAAAAATTGCTTTTTAAATATTCAAGTTTAACAGCCCATACATGTAAAATGATCACTATAAAACTAAAAACAAAAAGACACCAATGGGCTGCTTAAGTCTATTCCTTCCTTCCTTCCTTCATATATTTATTTATGGTATATAACTGCTTTATCTTGGTAAGGGTCACGCTGGATCCGGACCCTCCTGGACCAGGCCACATGGCATAACACAAAAACATGCACCAGTCCATCACAAGGCGCTATGCACACACAGATTCATACTTAGGGACAATTTATTATATGCAATTCACCCACTATGCTGTTTTTGGGATTGTACCACTGTTCAACCACTGTCCAAAATGAAATAAAATAAAATAACATAACATAAAATAAATGAATGATGTCTTTAACGTGAATAATAACCTTTAGTTTTGAGTCTTCTTTGAATATAATTTCTTTCCTTTTGAAACTTAGCAGCAGAAGTTCACTTGCGTTCAAATTTAAGTGACCCAGAAAAATCAAGCTTGGAAGATGCTATTCAACTTTCCCAAAGCCTACAGATAGCGAAGTAGTTTTTATACAAATGACAGACAACACTTTTTTTTAAAACATTCTCCCGACTTGACACGCTAAACCCTTCTGCTGTCACCTCTCTCATTCGATTAATTTCCAGAACAATCCCCACAACCTTGAGCAAAGAGGAAAAAAATCCAAACAAAGCATGAAGCATAATTTTTAAAAGCTATCAGCACCACTGTGTGCTAACCTGCTAAGGGGAAAACAAGTCTTAGCTGGACATCTCTTAAATGACTGAGCCACAAATAGGATTACTTTACTCAAGGAGAGCATTACATCTGTTTCTGTTCAGCTGTGAGTCCTTGGTAAATATAACTAGTCTATTCTAATTCGGGATGAGTATGCCAAGGAGGCATCTCAAGGAAAGCTATTATTAATTAAAACAATGAAAAAAAACCTTTTTCAGAAAATATCCTGAAACGACTTGCAAGATCCACACGTAGGAAGAAAACGATTCAAAATACGACAGGATAACGTCTGATTACCATCGATGCCGGAATTGCCTTGTTTAGTTTCTTTACTGAGTAGCGTGTACAGTTGTAGAATTGTAGTGTGAAGGTTGCATTGTGTGTAATGTCTTCTATCGACGCTGCAGCCTAGCTTAGAGATGGCTAAAGGGTAATTTCTTGGAAAGCACTGCCACGAAGAATATTTTATTGATCTGCTGAGATGTTTAAAGGATCAGCACAATGAACAAGAGAACAAGAAATCCTTCCAGCACTCCAGGCATCCCTGGGTAGTAAGTGAAGACAGGATAACTACACTATCTTGTACCCTGTTTAGAATTTCAGAGACATCGCAACAGAAAATGAGACTCAGGGACACAAAGACTATTGGAAACCTTGAGAGTCAGTAGAATAAGGGTTTGCTCAGCCCACCAGTGTCACAGGAAGTGTGTGTCTGTGTGTGTGTGTGTGTGTGTGTGTGTGTGTGTGTGTGTGTGTGTGTGTGTGTGTCTGGAGGGAACATATTTCACTCTAGAGCACTAAAGCTAAGGTCCCTGTTGTGAGTTACAACTGGCTTAGCACTGGATATCTTTCAGTCAGTAATGGCACGCATTTTTTGAGGTTCCATCAAAGACACTAAACATCTTTTAATTTGCGGGATCATAATGTCAAAAGACGGCAGATTTCACATAGGGTTGGGTGATATCTAAAATAAGTATAATAGTATAAGTACATGTAGAAAGCTAGAGGCAGGCACCCTTTGCAAGTAGTACCCCCAGTGGCCAGTTCTTGCCAAGTTGCATTTAAAGCACACAAAAAAAAATAATAAAAATAAAAATTGTTCAACAAAATGTTTAGGTTTTGCTATATGGTGTCAATACTAAGCCTGTCAAATGACTGCCAAAACCTACTGGCAGATAGTGGCGTTTTTATCCAGTGAATCATTTCCTGTTTAGGAATTTATTGAAAGATTACTCCAAAGATGCAGTACACCAAATCTCATCTTAACCAGGCTTATTGTTCCTGAGAAATAGTTATTCTAATTTTAGCTCGCTCCCACTTCATCATTTGTAAACCTCTCTTGAATCTTGTCTGAATCTTGTCTTTCAAATGTTGTGTGTATCCGTGCGACCCATTCCGACTTACATCTGTTAAAGTGAAATAAGCTCCACCCTACTCTGACAAAATGTCAACATGTTTTTTGATAATTATGGAGTTTGAGACTTTCAGACCGAGTAATTTGACACCAACGTTGTGAAGATTGGTGCCAAAAAAGAAAATCCAAAGACTAGTTTTCAAAAGGAGGTTTTGAATTTGCATTTTATTTGAATTTAGTGAAGATAGAAGTAGGCACAGCTAAAAGCTCTGAAATGCAAACGTTACACTAAAGCAAGGAATCAGGGAAATGTAGTCGTTATGACTCACAGTTATGGTTCAAGATGGTAAAACGTCACCACGCCAATGTAGGTTGCCTTACTTTGTTGAGGATCTGCAAGGATTCTGCATTATCCTGCCAAATGCAGAGTTTCTCAGACTTACAAATGTGCTCTCGGTCACATTTTAGTGTGCAATCATGTAGAATCAAATAAAGTAGGGTTGAACCGATACCGATACCAGTATCGGGTATCGGGCCGATACTTTGCTAACATACTCGTACTCGTCCCTAAAGTGCCGATACCATGAACCGATACTCCTATTTCACTGATCGCTTTACTAGACAGTGTGATTTGTTGTCCTACCT
>JAQMCW010000009.1:15969926-15980809 GCA_030068335.1 Chrysichthys cranchii
TTTCATTTAAATCACATTTCTGTCAAAAGAAAGAGTTTGTCAGAGAGGTTCAAACCTGATGTATGCAGCCGCACTGTGTCTCTGAGTTCTGTCGAGCCGCGACACCCCGCTACACAAATACTGAGCTCTGGCTACAGACAGGCGCCACTGAAGCTGTTCCGTTAATAATCACAACAAAACCCAAGCTAATGCACAGATACACAGTACACCGATACACAAGGTAACTCGGAACGGAAAATAGTGAGGCATTGTGCGAGACGAGTGATCCGAGCATTGAACGCGCACTTCTGGGTGTCCTCCGCATACTCCCGGGCATCGTCTGAACATCCACATACTGTACGTCATACGCTGTTAGGCTGGCCTGCCAGCGATGCCTGCCCATGAATTTAAAATATTTTCTAAATATTTTACAATTCATGGCAGATCACAATCATCATCGTAACTTCGAAAAATCGTAAGTCGGGCCATCGTAACCGGTTAGGACTCGGTGTTGGGAAATACTCAATATTAAATGACTCAGACCGGGATCAGGGGCTGAAAAAAACTTAATCCGGACATCCCTACTTTTGAAAAGCATTACCCAAATGCATACTGTGTAGGATTTCAATTTGTACACAGTTGGTCAACAAACAATAGGAAAACAATCAAGCCAAGGTTAGTGAGACACGCAGTCCATAATAACAGCACATCTGAAAGTGTCTCATTTCTCTTACGCCACAGTGGTTTGTCAAATATTGCCCATTTTTTAGTAATTATTGAACAAAATGTAATCTTTATTTTTTCGCCATTTATAGTTACATTCATTAATGTGGAACATCTGCAAAGCAAGTTATTTCCTTTTCTCCTTTACTATGGCGGCTATAAACAGGTTTTCCTTTACCAGCCAGTCTTTTTTTCTACCTTGAAGCTGAGAAGACAAAAAATAAAAATTAAAAAATCCAGACGGTCATGCACCTGTGGTACCTGTGGGGGTAAGAGCGCTCGTGAAAATGTCTCCTTACAGAAATTGCCCCTACATCAACTAGCAAGTTCATTAATGTATTATCAGCTTTGAATCATATGGAGCATGGGGCATGCAAGTTCCTCTGAATTGTAACGCAGTAAAACAAATGCACTGATTAAAAAAAAAGCAAGCAAAAAGGCGTTCATCTTAATGTCAGGAGATCACGAGTTTCAATCCTGAGAGCCAGTCAATCACAGTGACGTTAGCCAATCATGGGCATCTGTGAATTCACACAATGTATGTGGAAGAGGGCAGACTGTGGGATTGAGAAAAAACAAATGCATTCCTCTAACTAACATGTACTTCGCATATCTGAATGCTCTTAGACAAAGCCAGCTATCTGAGACAGACTCTTCACAACTTTAGCATGATGAAGCACGTATCTTAGATAGAACGATCTCATACTAAGGTTACAACTTATCAATGTCATGACTTTTAAACCGGAGCCAGACTTAATCATGCAGTCGTCTATCCCTTCTTTGCATTATTTATGAGTCATAAAATTAATCCAGTCTCCATACCTCTATACACATTACAGGGCAATTGCATCATGTCTAATGACACCCCTGTCTCTCTATCTCTCTCTCTCTCACACATTTTTTTTTCCCTGCAAAGAAAAATATGCCCATAAGCATCTCACCACAGCAGAAAATAAACCTGCCATTTCTAGACGCGAGTTTGGCGAGTGGAGGAAAAACAAACAAGCTAGGTTTCCCCAAAGGCTCATGGGATGCGCATGACTCTCCCCCCACCTGCTTCACATATTGACATGACATTGTGACAGCTAAAGACGACCCCTGTGACTCCCAGCACTGTTTGGGAGAATTAGTCATGCCGAAGCAGGAGACACCCAAACTGACTTGAACACATGTGACCAGGACAGGAACTGCAGGACGGATTAGCCCATCCATCACTACTCAGGAGCCCAGCAAGCGAAAAACAAGAAAGGGATGTTAGGGATTACATGCTGCTCAGTCACACGCAAGTCGAGTCTGACGCACGAGCCTCGACGGCCGATTTATAATCTCAGAGACGTATGGGGTTGGATACATGTGTCCTGAGTTCATGGTAGTTCCAGTTAGTCGCTGAGAGCCTAGCAGCTCAAGCAGGATTTCTTGGTAGACTAGACTCTAAAAGATCTGCTCATTCAACTTTTACATGCACAATCACTCACTCGTTCACGTGTTAAGTGAAGCAATTTAAGTCTTCCTACGCAGATCTGTTAGAAAAGAGTGGTTATGCGTTCGCGGGCAGTTAAAGCAGAGAGAGAAAATCGGAAATACCTTATACTGGAAATTACTATTAAATGATTTATTAACAATCCTGTTTTTTTGGGTTTTTTTTTTTATAAGAAATGAAATCAGTCACAATGAGCTTTTTGTAAGATAGTATAGATAAAGATACTACGAGAAAAATCCTAAATTGCTCCGGGGAAAAAAGGAAAATCTGAATAAAATCAGGATGAAAATACAGTGGACCCTCTGGACACGGACTTGATCCGTTCCGAGACTGATTTGTTCACGACCTGAATCAGTTTTTCCCATTGAAATGAATGTAAATACAGTTAATGTGTTTCAGGCCTCAAAAACTTGTTTTTAAAGTGTATTATGGGTTTATGTGTGGCAATAAAACATAGAATAAAATCAAAATAACGTTAATTATAGAAAAATAAACCTAAATGAAAAAAACAGATGATTTTAATGCACGTTCCCTTTGCGGTGGAGGCATAGTTGGCGGCGTAGGTGGACGGTGGCGGAGGGATATGGTGGCGGTTCTCATGTTCTGCGAGTATTTCTTTTTTTTATTTCAACTGTTATACGCTTAGGCTTCTTACTCTCACTACCATTTCCACTTTCCTGGGACCCAAAATGAAGCTTATAGAGCAAAAATGCAGAGTAACACGACGAAAAAATGCGTTGAACACGTTCACACCACGAGTGCTCGACCGCAACTGAAGGTTTGTGCTGCAAAACGTGGGTCGGCTTCCTGTACGTCAGTCAAGGATTTGTTCGTCGGTCGGTACAAAATCTGCTGGGGAATTTAGTCCGTACGTCGATTTGTTTGCCATCCTACGCGTTCGCGAGCCAAGGGTCCACTGAATTCGCGTCATTGAAATGATTCGAATCAGATTTTGTTCATTTTCTTCACTCAGTGTGGTCAATGACCCGAAATAACAGTCATTAATAAAACTTTTCGTAATAGATCAAATATTTTGTTTGCATCCTAAAAACGAATGCACTGACCACCAAAAAAAGAAAGAGACACACACACACAAAAAAAACCAACAGAACAAGTCAGTGTGAGAAAAGATTCGAAACAAACGATTCAAATCACTAAAAAGAATCGTTTTCTTATAAAACAAACAAAAAACAAAACCCTCCAGAGATTTGGTTCATTTTCTAAACTCAGTCTGGCCAGTAACTATCGACTTACACAGAAAAAGGAAATCTGACCATCACAGACAGTTCTACATGACATGCAGAGGCAGGTGTTAGTCTAGGATATCACGAAGCGCAAAACCTTCAGAATCGAATGACTATCTAAAGCCAACGAGACGGTAAAAGTCAAAATTCGGTGGACTCTTGTACGCAGCCTCGGCACTCTGAGAACGGTTTGATTTTCGTCTTCTACATCTGCACACTGTATTGTTCACTTCGGTGTCTGGTTTTTCTCAACGCTTCTTCCCCGTGTCATCGCGAGGAGTTTTTCCTGGCCACTGTTGCCTCTAGCTTGCACATTAGGGATCGAACTCCACTTCCAGATTTCCGTAAAGCTGCTTTGTGACTATTGTTAAAAATTCTGTACAAATAAAAGTACAACAGTGTACACATCTGCTCCTTTGTGGGCGGAGCTCCTGAGAGTGACTGCATGGAAATCTTTATCACGCATTATCACGCGTCCTATTCTTATTTTTTTTTTTTTGTTGTTGCTTTTTTGCTTTTGAAAATCTCGCTATGCTTCAATGTTTTTCCCAGATCTCCAGAATAAAGTATGAACAAAGCTCTGTAACTCTCGGTGTAATGAGAGTGTAATCTGGCTCCGAATTTAGCGTGCTGCGCTCCTCACCAGTCCCTCTCCAACTCTGTTTCTGGTCAAATGTCAGGAAACACAATCCGTGTCCTTACGCACTTTCATCGCCCGCAGCAGCAACAGACACTTAGCAACGCGACCAAAACAACAGCACATGCCACCGAGTCGCAGACAGCCATGCATCTTCCTGTCAGCACCTTCCGCAGGAGTCGTTTGGACCTCACCTTTGTCCCTCAACAGTGTGTGCTGCTAAAAGCCTGTCCTAATCAGAGCGCAGCTCGCTCCCAAAAACCCATCAGCGTGTTTTCTATACAGTGCTCGAGCAAGCAGGTGTTTGCCTCTCGAGCGTGTCGGCTCAAAGCGAGCCATGGAGAAAACATTTTCTTCACTTCACAGGTAGGGTGATTATATGCTTCCTGGGCCTCTTTTCCCACTCGCAGGCATGAAACACAGATTAGGAGCATTAGAGAAGCTATATAACGCTTGTTATGCTAAGTCCTCCGGTTCAAATGAAGTGGTCTTAAGTCATCAAGGAAGAAATCCTCTCTGCCAGTTCTCAATCAAACATTCTTTAGTAAAGGGGTCGTGATTACCGAAAGATTTGAATGAAGCGGATGAGAAAATAAATAATAAAGCTCATGATGGGAAGTCACGTTTGCTCTTAGTTTGGATGCAGCAAAAACAGCCATGTTTGCTATAGTTTATTTGGAGCTTTTTCGGAGTGACATGGCATGTGTATATGTGTTTGTATGTGTGTGTGAGAGGCTCTGAAATCTGCTGATGTCTGGTGAGGGTCGTGATGAGTCCAGAATCTATCTCCAGAAGACTGAAAACACGTTCACACCACGAGTGCTTGACCGGAACGTATGGTTTGTGTTGCAAAGCGTGGGTCGGCTTCCTGTACGTCGGTCAAGGATTTGTTTGTCAGTCGGTACAAAATCTGCTTGGGAATTTAATTTGTACATCGATTTGTTCGCGAGCCCAGGGTCCAACTGCATTCAAATCACCGAAATGATTCAAATCAGATTTTGTTCATTTTCTTTACTCAGTGTGGTCAACACCCAGTGCGTCACAGAAGGCACTGCACGCACTCACATTCACACCTCGGGCCAATTTTGGCTACGTCCACATTAATACGTTTTATTTTTCAAAGCACTTCACCTTTTCTACATTTGCGTAGAGTCCATCATACTCTGGATTTTTCAAACCGTAAAACAGCATCTTTTGGAAATGCCGTTGGCCCTGTTTACATTTAAAAACTCCAGGTTGTGCTTTATTGTGGGTTAGTGTTAGGATTAGGGTTAACCCCAATCCTACCCATTCCAGAAGTAAACAAACGGCATCAGCCTCAACTAGCAGCGATGAATGCAGCATGAATAACGGATAACAAGTGCTGCTGACCTTGTTGTCTTTGCTAGCAGCTGTGGTGCAGTTAAGTTCTGCATTTTATAATGCTCCAACTGCCTACGCGTTCAAAAATTATGTGAGCATTCTGCAACTAAGCAACCAACTCCAAAATAATCAATCGGCTTCTTGTTTATACCAGCTGATGGTCATGTGATGTGTGTTTTCAGGTGCGTTAGCATGGGTAGAGATTATTCCTGATAAAGAGCTTGTCTGGACGGAGATTGTTTTCATTCTAAAGCTAAAACTTATTAATGTGGACGTAGCCTTAGAGGAGTCAAGTCACCCACTGGCATGTACATTGGAACCTCTGGTCACGAACGCCTCCGAAGACAAACAAATCGGTTCCCGACCAAAAAATTCGCCAAAATTTTGCATCTGGTCACGACCACATAATCAAGTGCCAAACAAACATAACCCACCCATTTTCCCCTTCAGCTTAGTACACGCCAATGTTTTCTTATTTTCTGATTGCGTATTGCGTATCCAACAAAGACACGCACATGTCCCTTTAATCGGTTTCGGTCAGACGTGCGTTCATTGGCTGTACAGTAACCTCCTCCCTGCCCATCTTCCCCCTCACTTCCTTAACGCCAGAAGTCGACTCATGCAAGGTTCGTTTTCTTGCTTGTTTCACTCATTAAAAAAATGTTCACATCATTTTTCGTCGTGTTTCTCTGCATTTTTGCTCTATAAGCCTCATCATGGGTCCCAAGAAAGTGGAAATGGTAGTGTGAGTAAGAAGCCTAAGCGTATAACAGTTCAAATAAAGAAAGGAATAATCGCAAAACACGAGAAGCGCCACCATATCCCTCCGCCACCGTCCACCTTTGCCAACGACTACGTCTCCACCGCAAAGGGAACGTGCTTTAAAATCACCTGTTTATTTCATTTAGGTTTATTTTTCTCTAATTAAGGTTATTTTAATTTTATTCTATGTTTTATGGCCACACATAAACCCATGATATACTTTAAAACCATGTTTTTGAGCGCTGAAACACATGAATTATATTTACATTCATTTCAATGGGAAAAAAACGATTCGGGTCGCGAACAAATCGGGTCAAGAACAGAACCTCGGAATGGATTCAGTTCGTGAGCAGAGGGTCCACTGTATTCCACCGGAGAACCCAGCACTGCAGTGCAATCTGATGATCCACCATTCCATCCATTTCTATGCCTATTTTCTTCCCAACTTGGGCGTGCCAATTCCCACCCACAAGCTTATTCTTCCCCAGTATGGGAACCACTACTATGCAGGGTGGGTAGGGCAAACGCTGGCTGAACAAACCTGTTCATCTCATGTTCATTTCAATCACCTGCCCATTCTGTATCACAGGGTGGCGTAACACACTCAGAGGAATGTTCATTCTGCTCACAGACTCTCATGATTGGCTAGAGTTGCTCTGACTGGCAGAAGAAAAGATAGGCCATCCTTCCCATCCATACAGCTCAGCCTCCTGACTTCTGGCAATGGATAGTTAAGTCACTGTCAGGCTTCAATCTCGAGATCTCCACACAATAGCGTGAGTTGCGCCGCTCGCTATATTTTTTAAATGAGATGGGGTACTTTTTGCAATTGCGTTGACTTGTCCTTCGACATTGAGCCCAACTTATTTATCCAGCCTGTTCTGCTTCAATACATCACCTGGACTAGAATAACACCAGTGCAGGTGAAAAGTGCTTAGTCTGGAGAAGAGCTGGAGAACCGCTGAGACGGCCAGCTTTCGGGAACACTCAGCTCTCCCACGCAGAGGCTCACCTTTCCTCGCCCGTATCAGCAGCTGCAGCCTTCTGTCTGATTGCGCTTGCTGATATTACCAATCTGTATCATTTTTTAAATTTTTTTTTTTTATTATTTTATATGCAAGGCCACGAACGCAGAAATGAAAGCGAAGCAGACAGCCGGCGCTCTCATCTGACCCGAAACAGATGGAGCGCCTGGCGAACACTTGCGTCGCACATTCGCAGAGCTGTGTTAACACAAAGTACCGGCATCTTGATACATGCTAAACTGCAATATGTTCATATGTTTGGAGAGATCCAGCGCTAATATACGCTTTTATTTGTCAAAGAAAAAAGATGTTGACCGCATGCATAAACGCAAATAAACACAGATAATCCTTCGCAGGCGGGTAACACGTGCGGCCGGGCTATAAACGGGACGCAGAGTCGATTCATATCCAGCGTTCCTCGCGTGGTCGATGTTCCAGCACAGCGGCTGCTGTCTATAGATCAGCTGCTTATGAGTCCATCGGGCCCATCTATATCCCATAGGGCCATAAAACGCTCTGGCATTTTGGGTAATGCATGCATCACCATTCAAGGCCACAGCGGTGATAATGGGAGTCCACTGGCCTCAGTTGGCTTCTCTCAGGCCTGACATATGCAAGGGTCATCTCAGCCCGTGCCATAAATCCTGATTTCACTTAAACAGCGAGAAGGAGAGGCGGCAAGGGCAGATCTTATTAAGACTCTTGTAAGTGACCAGCTGGCTAGTAGAGTCTGTGTTACCGAGGTTAGCGGGGCTTGTCTACACAACATAATTGATAGCCTGGGCTGGAACGGCCAGCTCTCTTTGGTGCATTTATGAGACTTTTTAAATTACCGGGGTCGTTTGGACACCGCTGCAATGTCACCCAGGTCGTGATGGCTGTGGAGAAGCAGCAGTGGAAGCAGATAAAAGCTGCACATTATTGTCGATGCCAAGATCGTGATCCATTGACTTTTCCACAACAGCAGCAGGAAACCCAGCGTACAACATCTGTGCAATGAGGAGCTCAAGGACGGCCGACCTCTGGCACACGGGTCAATCTATTTTTCACTCAATAACACTGGAGGGCCAGGCTGTAATATAAGTGCTTTTTTTTTTTTTTTCTTTTTCTCGGTTAGATGATTGCTAAGAAGGATTGCTTTTGATGCCCAAAGACAGGAGCTGATTGAAGTTTATTTGATCTCGTACTGAATACAAGCCTCTGATGCACCAGACTGATGTCTCATATCAAATGATAGTTTCTTTGATCATTTCCGCAAACAACGGAAACCTCTGTGTGCGGCAATTAATTCTGACATTTCAGACAGAAGATCCTGAAATTCGTGTCACATGGCAGCATAAGCATTATTGTAACAGCATTAGAGCAAAATGAGCACACGCAACATGTTTCTTCCGCCCTTTTTCCCCCTTTCGTGTGTCATTAATCTCAGTGAAGGCTAAAATTTTAAGTGATTTGTAATGCACTTTATACAAAATGCCATTACTTATATTGTCTCCGAGGGGAAAAGCTATGATGCACATAAGTGTTTGACAAGACTTTTCATTTATCACTAAAGCCTAATCCAAGGCCGCCTGAACAACAGGGATGAGTTCGAATGGATTTAATTTGGAAAAAGAACATTTGACCGGTTGGAAGGGATGGGGACATTTCCCCTAAAGTAAACAAACACTTTTTTACGATTGCTATTTGAGGCAAGGACCAAATTATTACAAATTATTTATGCCATGTTTGGTCAGACTTTACCAGTGATTTCAAGACTTGGATATTTCCGGTAAAGCCCCCGAGCGGACAAGCATGCGTGTAGGACGCATATTCAGACCCACCTTTGGTTTGGTTTGCCCACGGATCGAAAATGGCCAAGGAAACCTAAAAGGTTTAAAACCTCTCAAATATGGAATTTATTCTTAAATACGACTAAATACCATTTTAAACTACTCATGCTTCCTTATTTCGTACGTAGAAGAGTCAGGGTGCAAGTGGTATGGCTTTATTCAGCCTAATCCTGATAAACCAATCATAGTCGAAATCCGTGTCAGGGGCAAATCACAGGGATACAGTATCAAACAAGCACAATTCACATGGGACAAAAAGCAGGAAATACTATACACTTAGAACAGCATGAACGAAGAAGCGTCAAGAATTCACACCGAGCCAAAGGCACGGGGGGGATAAATAGAAAAGATAATCAAGGGATTAACCAGAGACAAGTCAAAACAAAGGCACATGGAAATGGAAATGAAAAAGCAAGAGACTGCTGGGAGATGTGCTGAGAAGACGATGAATTTGGGACGCATGCTCGGCGGACATTCCAGCTTTCAATAGCATGAATTTCACCCCATCATGTTTGGCACCATTGGGTTACTCTAGAGTATCTCAGGTCTTTCGTGGTCAAAAAGAAAAGGCAATCTAGACTGGATGGAAATATACAACAGATAAAACAAATGAAGTGTGTGTGTGTGTGTGTGTGTTTTTAAGATTTATCCATGGTAGTGACATATAACCTGGGTCTAATGCTCATTATTCAGTGTTCTATCTACTGATTAAAGCAGCATGGTGAATAAAACCTTGCTTTAAAGCTGCAGGAATCAGCAATCAGTGGTCATTCAGGATCGATGTTTTCTCTTGGTTTCTGTTCACTTCCCTGGCCTCTTTGCTGCAAACTTCCTCCACCCAGTGTCTCGAGCTGAATTTGGCTTTCTGTTCCGCAAAATAAGAGTAACATGTAAAATCAGAGAGCGTGGAAACCATCCAAGCTGGTTCCAATCAGCATGCTGTCGTAAAAATCCGATCAATCTAGATTTGTGGAATCAGACTTCACGTCACGAGGCAGAGTTAAATAACAATAGATTAACCCATTCAACTTTGAGATGACCCCTATTCTCATTTGGATTGATCACGAGTTGTATGAAAATATTCCTGAAAATATTGGATGTCTAGCCAGCACGCGTCCTTAATACGAAAGGAATGGAAAGAAATAAAAATGCAACGTGTTGTAGAAGGAATGTTTTTGCTGTCAGCACGCAATTAGTCCCTGATCCAGCAGAACACGGCGTTTGTCTGACAGCCTGTATGCGTGTGAGATCCACCTGGTGACCCTAACACACCTGCCATGATAATATGTCCATGTGAACTATTTGCGGTGACAAATACATATAGACATTTGATATGTTTTCATTGGAACTGCTTGACCGGTGCAGATGTGAAAAAACTGAGTAACTGAGGTGTATCTGTTTCAGAAATATTTCCAGTTTTCTCAGATACTGATAAATTATGACGGCGTGTTTAACAAGCACTGACAGATGTGCGGTTCAGGGAATGCTTTTTTTTTTCCATTTTACCGATATTTATCTAGGAAACGTTACAAAGACGTGACTGTCACACAGCCCGTCGGCCCCTTAAATCCCTCCGCGTCTTCATTTCACACGTCATTTGCAACGTCAATGGAGTAAAAATCGCTGATGGATATCGCACCAGTCGTGTGTAAAGACTGAAGGGCCGAGGATGTATGAGTGTTTCTATGAGCGCGGTGTCGGCAAAATGGCAAAGTCCCTGTTTGCCATCCTGTGCCAACGTTAGCAAAGTACATTGCAAATGGCATCTTGTCAAGTGAATATATTTCTCATTTCACATTAGGAATATATATATGTATATATACACACACAGTATATATA
>JAQMCW010000009.1:16028016-16040697 GCA_030068335.1 Chrysichthys cranchii
TTTCCTCCCACAGTCCAAAGACATGCACAGAGGGGATTTGGCTAATTGGCTACTCTAAATTGCCCGTAGGTGTGAATGGTTGTCTGTCTCTGTGCATTGGCCCTGTGTTGGATTGGTGACCTGCCCAGGATATACCCCACTTCCCTGCCCCTGCTTCCTCCCGCGACCCTTCAAAGGATCAAACGACAGAAGACGAATAAATAAATAAAGTAAACCTATTGTAGGATACTGTGTAGAAACAACCCCCCCCCCCCATACTTTAAGATGAACGACTGAACAATAACCATTGTCCTTATCAGCATCTCTAATCATGTCTGTTATTTTACTATGCTGTATTTTGTATAGTACCATGAAGGAGAAATTACTTCACCATAGTAAGAAATACAAACCTATTTTCACATTTGTGAGTGGTTTTTCTGCTCACCACATTTGTAAAGAGTGGTTACCATAGATACCAATCGGGCTGCTCTCTTCAGACCTCTCTTATCAACAACAAGACGTTTCTGCCCACAGCAATGCTGCTCATTGAATAAAATCATTTAGATTTTTTGCCCCATTACGAGTACACTCCAGAAACTTGTGCATGAAAATCATAGATCAGCAGTTTCAGAGGTGTTAATAATAAAGTAGGTACAGCAAGTGTAGGCGCTGTATATGATCTGCACATTTATTATGAGAAGTGTAGCTGACGGTGAGACATATCTCAGGTGGGAGATTTAGTGTCAGTTTTGATAAGTGCCCACTTAAGAGGTACAATGATGTTCTACCCTACATTCAAATTCAGCACGGAGCTCTCGTCAGTCACTGCACACGACACACTCCGCGCTGTCACATAATAAACTGAGATGGATGCGATGCTATCGAAGTCCATTACTCCATTCAGCCATGCACTGCTGTAATGGAAATGGCTACATTCCCAGTAACACAGGACCATTCCACCCTAGAAGCCTGAGTATCTGTTTGTTTCTAAATAATGAAGGAAAGGTCACCCAGATCATAAATACTGGCAGTAAAGCACTCAGATGGCCTGCATTCTGCTTGCTTTATTCATTTGCGTATTAATTCAGTTGAAGTTAAAAAAAAAAAAGAGCCCCGGGGGGAAAAGCTTGTTTTCTGAAGCAAAGTCTACACCCAGGCGTGATGATAGATTGTGAAATATAGGCTATTAAACCAATAGCAGAGCTACTTTATTTGTTCAGCATTGACATTTGCTTGAGAATTAACACAAATGTGAGTTCCTGATTGCATACATTTCATGGATCACTACCTGCCAAATGCCTGAACACACACAGCATGGTAAAAAAAAAAAAAAAAAACCCTCACACAAAAATGAATCATTTCTTCCAATTTATTGCTGAGAGTTCATCTTAAAGTTTCAACTCCAGCAAATTAAAATCAGTAGACCTGAAAAAATGCAAACGTTTGCACATTAAGGATAAAGTGAAGAAGACAAAGTCAGATCACAGATCTTACTTTATCACACAACAAAAACAGACACAACGTGCATGTTGAGATATTATTAATGGATTAAAAATATCACTGTGTATCAAAAGATCTCCATTATAATAGCATTACCATATCTCATAGACTGCCTTGTTTTAATCTGATGTTTAATGGAGACTCACAGGAGCATGAGGAAAACCCCCCTTTTTCCCCCCTTTCTCTATAATCTATATTATTTTGAATGCATGATTTCATTTCTGGGAAATAACTAAATAATTCAAGTAAATAATTTAAAATCATCCAAAGGGATTTACAAGTTACATAATGGAAAATAAGCAGGCTGTTAATTGATATGTAATCGCATGTGTGCTGTCCATGGTCCTGAAATAAAGCACGTTGCTTCCAGTGTCCACAAATCACTACACCACATCTCACAATCCCAACAGTTCGGGAAGGCAGCGCTATATGGCCAAATGCTAAATTCTCACCAATCATACTGCCACCTGAAATAATCATTACTAGTCTCACACCTTCTCCTTGATCCTGGTTTGTTTTTCCTTTTCATTTCATTGCGGAATGCTTTTTTTTTTCTTGTAGTGTCCCATTTTTCTTAGTGCATTCCCTACTCTAATAGACCCATGTCACCTAAGGAAGGGCTGTTAATTGGCTAATTTATCAAATGAGGTATGCTGAGAGCATACTACAATGTACAGGACAAGGGGTAGTCCAGGGAACTGTAGTCTACCACACACATAACTGATTAACAGCAACAACAAAAAAATGAAGGCTACTTTAAAAAAAAAAAAAAAAAAAAAAAAAAAAAAAAAAACCCAAAAAAAACACACACACACACACAGAACTTGTTTATACTCCCAGCTATGGACAGGTATGGCATCACTGGGATTCAATCATGCAATCCCCAAAGCAAGGTTCTAGATTTCACCCTTGTGCCACTCAGGAGTACCTTCAGCCACATCATTATAAAGGAACATCACTAAAGGCCTGGGAGGCCATTGTTGTACCTTTATCTACATTTTATGTTCCTTTACAGCATTTTCCTCACAGTGTAGCAGTAAAGGGTGTATTGGGTATTGTTGCCACTTCATGGCTCCAGTGTCCTCAGTTTGCCCCAAATCTACATGGGTTTCTTCTGTCTTCTCTGGTTTTTCTCCTCAACTACCAATTGGTCAATTGGCTGCACATTACTGTGAATGTATGTGAAGCCCTGTGATGAACTAGGGTCCAATCCAGGGTGTAAAGGTAGCAGTAAATATAATACTTTACCACCAATTAGGCACTGCAATCAAAGCATACATGTATAAATACCACAAATCTATGAGAGCAAAGCACGTTGAAATCCATAGTCAAGGTTTTATTTAGCATATAACCTATAGGTCAACATCAGACAGTGTATACTGAAAGTGAGAATCATGTAGTAGGTGTCAAATCGCGACTAACATTTTAATCGGTGTGACCACACTTCCAATATTGCATTATTAAGCTAACAAAGCTAAACAGTCAAGTAATTAATGTGTCATCATAGATTCTATCTTAATGCAAGATTCAGTCGCCTTTGAAAGGCACCACAGGAGCCATAATCCAGTAGAAGCCAATTAACTATTGCATTAAATTCCTGCATTTGGTAGCACATGCCATTTACATTAGCAGACTTCCTGTTCACCGGGCTTGTTTAACGGGTCAGCTAAGCAGCTAATGACTTGCAAACATGGAAATAAAGGCCTTGTTGTGTCTCTGTGCAAAGTCAGAGTGGACTGACCTGAATATGGACTATTTCATCATAAGAGCATTTTGGTAAACAAGTCGTGTTTCAAAGCAAATGGGAAATTAGATGAGAGGAAAGTCAAAATGACTCAGATGAGTTTTATGCCAGAAAAATAATATATGGCCGATTTAAAACATTCAGTATTTGTGAACCAAATTGACTTTCATGCATTTGCAGCTGTTGTTTGGGTTTGAAAATATTTCCAGAGGCTCGGTCTGAAGAGAAATGTTTAACAGATGGGGAAAAAGGGAGTGTTCTTTAGCAAACTATAGAAAACAGCTGATAATGGGCAGACAACCTTCCAATATATTTAAGCATAAATAAGTCACCAATGTTTTTGCTTTTTTCAGTAAATACTATTACAAACTAGAAGGGAACTTGGAGAGCGCAGACCTCCGCCAAGGACAGTAGTCGACTCTTCTATGATATGCAAATTTGCAAACGCAGCCACATCATATGTCTGGATATATTTTCCGTAAAGTCTTCGTATTTCTACAATGGATATGTTTTATGACTATTGAACTTTATTGCCATCTGCTGGAATGTAAGATGTATACCCCTGGTGAGTGCAGCCTTCCCCCAAGGCTGTGTGCCATATCTTGCAACGTTAGCGCAATTTAAACTAAATTTGTGGATCACCCCTGACTTGGACCCAATGACCTGTTGTCCCCTGAACATTTTAAGGTGTTCTTCCTTGGCCCATGCTATGCCCTGCCACCAATTTTCATGGAAAATCACACTGGTAGTTTTTGCAAAATCCTGCTTAAGGTCATCCAGACAAACAAAGAAACCTCACTGAAAACAAAAGCTCCTTGTTCGAGCTAACACAAATACAACTCTAAAGTTCCCCAGTGATCTCCCAACAAATAACATTACAAAGAACACAAATGCTGTATATCTCTAATTTCCTCCAAGGTTCTCCAGAAGCAAGCCTGCAATCCTTTAAAAATCTGCCAGCAAACATCTGTAAATATTCTCACATATGAGCTTGTAAATCTTCTGAAAGTAAACAAAAAGGTCCCCAAAAAGTCTCGAAATAACATGAATCAATCTCCAAATCTTACTTCTTATCAGTGCATCCAATAAACCACATTTTTTATATATATATATATATATATACACTTGTAGATATGTTTATAGATTAATAAGCTTTTAATTGGACATTATATACTGTGAAGCTGCTTTGCGACAATGTTCGTTGTTAAAAGCACTATAGAAATAAAATTGAATTGAATTTTGCAATAATTCACAAGCTAACTCAAGTCTTATACTTGATATATACTGTGTATATATATATATATATATATATACACACACACACACACACACACACACACATATATATATATATATATATATATATCAGTGCATTGGGTCTAGTTGAACAACAGTAATAATAGAAATTAATACCAGACTGGCTGTATAGCTGGTTAAACATTGAATGTCATTGCTGTACCAGAAGACATTATATTGTATGATGTTACTTGCAGTTGATTCAGATAATTCCTTTGTTTTTGTTTTCTTTTTTTTTACTTTACTTTCAGCATGTTAACCCCCAATACATGCAAGTGCAATGACTAAAAATTATACCCTCCTGCCCCTCAGAAACCCACACTTAGCTGTGATTTAAACCATGTAAAATAGCATTAATGATTTTTGGTGAATAACAGGTACCCTGATGGAGGTAGTCTTTACCATGTCAGCTACAGATTTGCACTTTTATTTAAAAAGAAGTGCCTGTAGACTTTAATTTCATTTCAAACGCTTTAGCTCTTACCACTACATGAAATTTTCTAAAGAAATTCGAGCTAACCAAATGCTTTTAGATGTGAACTCCCTGTGCATATGTTGGATCTAAACGCAACAGTATAATAAGGCAGCCTCGAGTCATACAGCATTCTTTTTAATCTTCCTACTCGACTATAAAGACAGGAATGCATTGGTGTAGGATAATCAGCTGGAAGCTAGTGAGGGAATGGCTGTTTATTAGATTACAACTGCTCTAATGGAACGGACAACAGGAACCATCATGCTCGGTGGATGTTCCACAACACTAAAAATGACCTTGCTTGTTTTTTAATTAATAAAAAAAATTTGTCTGTGGTAAATGTGAAATAAAATACCTCAACATGTCACGTTCATGGAATATAATTAACTTCAGACTGATAACAATGACTCTACTTCACTTCGGGCTGCTTGATATCACCTGATCTTGGACTATTTACCTGTAACAGCACAGTCTGTCGTGGTTTACTCCTTACCCAGCAACATCAAATTAGCGTAAATCCTGAACTACGTCTGCATTTAGACTACACAAGGACCTCTTACCAACAGGTGAATAACTGCTAATTCCAAAATTTCCCAGAGGAACCTTTATGAGGGATTAATAAAAGTTGTATCTATCTATCTATCTACTTGGATAATCCACATTAAAGAAAAAAAAAATCTATCAACAAACTATGTACAGGATGTCAACATCAGACAGGAGCTCAACATAATAAACTGCTTAATGTTTCAAACATTTTTCTGGTTGATTTCTTGGACGAGATCTGTGTAAATCTACACAGACATCTCAAAAGGAAATAAACACCACCATTTTTTTAACAATTCATTACTAGAAACTTCTGGTTGCTCTGCCATAGTAGGCAAGTTGATGGAGATCCCTCACGGAAGTACTCCGACTCAGTTGAAGTTGCTCTGGAACATCAGCGGCCTTACAACGGGGATCTTCTTCCAACAGTTCGCCTGACTTTCTGAAGACACCTGTCAGAGGCCCCAGGTCGACCTGCTGTTAATTCCTTTGCTTTTGAATTGTACGATCACTCTGTTCACTGTGGCAAGATGAATCCCAAGGTTTTGTGCAAAGTCCACCCTCAGACTGACCCCCAATAAGCCATTTTTGAAAAAAATCGCACAATTCTTTTACTACTGGTATCTCCCACATGGCTAGTTACAATTAATACACTGTAATCGGAAATGAAAAATAATCATATATTAACCCATTAGCTTCCGTGGTCCCCGTTTGGGGATCATAAAACAAACGGCATAAAAAATAGATGGCATGTGCCATGATCCCCATTTGGGACTTTGACAAAAAATTGAAATTTCAGAAAAATTAACAGTCATATTTCTTAAAGTAGATGTTTTTGTTACTA
The DNA here is from genome assembly GCA_030068335.1 of Chrysichthys cranchii. Taxonomy (NCBI): domain Eukaryota; kingdom Metazoa; phylum Chordata; class Actinopteri; order Siluriformes; family Claroteidae; genus Chrysichthys; species Chrysichthys cranchii. Next base: position 16,034,398 of record JAQMCW010000009.1, read on the forward strand.
TTTGGATGTAAATTAATAGAAATACATGAAAAATTTCAGAAATTTTTTTTTTGGCAGTTAATGGGTTAACAAGTCCGCAGTAGATAAAAAGGTGTAACGAGGGGTGTCCATTTACTTTTGACTCCTGTTGGTTCTGGCTACCATATTTCTTGCTTCATATCTCAATAGGAAGCATATGCTAAACTTCCCCCTTCCTGGTCGGTAGCCATATTTTGTGATTCCTTTTTCCCACCCAAGGATACCAACCTTTGCACTCATCTGTATGGCATGCGACCACTTGTGTTGTTTAATCAGTGATAGTGCATGAAAATATTTCAAGTAGTCAACAAGAAATTAGCTAATCAACTACTTATTCAGAGAATACACATCTGACATTCAAGGGTCATCTAGGTCTAGTGCATGTGAGAGCTCAAGCACTTCCCGTTAATCACGTCCCTAAAAGATCGTGCAAAACGGCATATATTGTACTAAGCAAAACTCTTGAGCCACTCCTGAGTTCTTCATACTTTCTACCAAAGAGTCAGAATTAATTAAATGTAATCTCGAGGAACAGTTTAGGCTTCCTGTATACTTCAACAGAAAATAACCAATACAATGGAACACTAACAGGCATGGATTGGCCTCCCCAACGCCTAGATCTCAAGATTATTGAAGTACTGTGGGATCATCTTAATGGAGAACAGAACAAAAGACAGGTACGGTCCAACGAAGAGCATTGGAATGTCCTTCAAGAAGCCTGGAGAACTATTCCTGAAGACTACTTAAAGAAATTACAAGAAAGCTTTCCTAATAGAGTCCAGGCAGTGATGAAGAATAAATCTGGTCATACCAAATATTGGCTTTGAACCTCATTAGAATTATACAAACTCTCTGTGCGTTATATACTGCATTTACATGTATGGGTGGACATGTGGCAATAAATCGTGGTACCTACGGTCTCATTTTCCCAGCAAAATATAAAGCAATGAGGGATGAGGGCTGGCTCAAGATGTTTTCGCAGTACTGTATACTAAATGTGTTAATTTATTCTGCCACCATCTCAACCCCTCTTGAGAAAGCATGCTGGTAGAGAGAGCCAATTCATATCTTGCGTCAAGCCCTCCAAAGACTAGAGCATATCTCTAAAACTACATCAAGTGTATCAAAAGCTCACTTTGAAGCGTTTGAGGCAAGAAGATCATTTGTAATTTTGCCACTTGAAGCCGTGAAAGGTTACAATTTCCACCTTATTTCTGGAGATTTAAAAAAACAAAAAAAAACCCAAAAAAAATGAAGAAGCTTGAAACAGTATGAGCAGTAGGTAAAATAAAGTTAACTTACACCCAAGTTCTGCAACATTTTCCAGTTCTGCCCCCGAGGGCACAAACGAGGCCTATTTAGAAGCTGAGATATTAATTAGAATATTAACAGCACGAGACCATCGCAATTTGTTGACATTGTTTGTGGTTTCTCAGCATGCAAATTCAATCAACATTCCCCCATCTGCTTGTTTGTTGTATAGCAATCGCCTTCATGCATATACCTCTCTCTCTCTCCCTCTCTCTCTCTCTCTCTCTCTCACACACACACACACACACACACACACACACACACACACACACACACACACACACACACAGATGCTTTCAAATGAAGCAGGCTTTGGCTGCATAAGCACTAAATATGTCTCGTCCCATGCTGAGTCTGTGGGTGAACAAACAAAGCTCACTGTAGACTAAAGCAGAACGGAACTGACTAATTGCTGTTGTGGATGGTCTCACACGGATACTCTAAAGAGTTACGCTTCCCAAACACAGTTTATGTCCAAGAATCGCTTGCGCTTCCGTAGATAATCTCACACGGATACTGAAAACTCGTGCCTAAGTAACGCTGCCGTAATCATAAACACTGCCTTGTGCTCATCCCGGGACTTTTATTCCCAAACTGCTCTCAGTGATCAGCCTTTCAACACACAACACACTTAGTATTGTTTGTCTTTACACTCCGACAGCCAAATATCGTCTCAGGATGTTTGTTCATAGCTATGTGCCTTCTGGGCTGTATCAGACCCGCACCTGCTCGGGGTTGAATCGAATTCCATTTCCCATGAACACTTGCACGCTGACAACATGGCCGACACTTCCACGCTCACACGTACTTCCCGTGAGCACCCGCACACAGACAAGCCGACACACTCCCATGCTCAGGATCACCTGACTACTAATTAGTCTCAGGTGCAACCAGGGAACACACACACACACACACGCACACACACACACACACTTTGAACTTTAATAAAAGGACTCTCAGTTCACTCTGTTTTTTTTAAAGCTCCTGGGGAGGCAAAGTAATGTGGTGGTTAGCACTGTCGCCTCACAGCGAAAAGGTCCTGGGTTCGACCTGGGCACCTTTCTATGTGAAGTTTGCATGTTCTCCCCGTATCTGTGCGGGTTTCCTCCGAGTACTCCAGTTTCCTCCCACAGTCCAAAGACATGCACAGAGGGGATTAGGCTAATTAGCTACTCTAAATTGCCCGTAGGTGTGAATGTGAGTGTGACTGGTTGTCTGTCTCTGTGTGTCGCCCTGCAGTGGATTGGAGCCCAGGGTGTAACCCCGCCTCTCGCCCGAAGTCAGCTGGGATTGGCTCCAGCTTCCACCCGCGACCCTGAACAGGATTAAGCAGCAGAAGAAGAGCGAGTGAATGAGTAAGTTTAGCTCCCTTGCGTGTCCGGTATTGCCAAACTGTTTGATCTTGTTTGCTATTCTGTTTGTTTTTTTTACCTTTGTGTGTCACTTTGACTTAAACTTTCCGGTTTGTCGGCTTCATTCTGTATGCTGATCGCCTGGCATTATTTCTGGATCGTCGACTACGAGTTTGCCTGCGGTTTTTGTACCACTGCCTGGATTGTTTTAATAAAACTGATTGAACTGCCCATGCATCCTGTCTGTCTGGCCTGGCCTTCATGACAAGTTGCTCATCTGAGATTTGTATCTCTACATTTCTGTACATCATCTTTGGTACAATATCTACATCATCCCCAAATAAAAATGTTTCAATATGTCGGCCATTTCAGACCTTAAAAGTTAAAAGCAATATTCATTCAGGTTTCAGAGAACACTCCGTTCTTCCATTTGTCTTTAGAGAAGCAGGTTATATTTTTGTTTAAATAGGGTTACAGTGTCATGGAGGATAAACATAATGCTATTATGGCTAATGCTTCACTTTCAGTATGGATGCTTTTAGTATATACATTTAGAGTGCATGACCATGCCATACACATGCACGCACGCACACGCACACCATCCCTTCAAGTCAACAAATCATTCCAAACCAAAAATGTAGCCTAAAACCCAAAGGCATTTTAAAAGATATCACAGAACAGAAAGGACATTTGTGGTGGAGTTTGTTTATGCCAAAGTGCCGCTGCAGTGAGTTTCATTCTCAGTGTGTGTTTGTAAATAACTCACTTCTTTCCCAGAGCTTTTCCCTTTCTATCTGGGCTGCATAAATAATAGTGCTGAAGAGTTTCTGGATTATCCGAACACCCCAAACGTGCACACGGCGCACACACATATAAACAAATTAAACCAGGACAAGAAGAAATGCTTTTGTAGGTAGCCGTCATAGCTAAATTTACAATTTTTTACACAACAGCACTGTTATTGATGCTATTAATTTTATTAAATCAACCAATTAGAAAATTAAAGTTATAGCAGCCTTACAATAGTCTCAGCTGTAAGGCAAACCACAAGTTTATATTGTAGGCCCTTGTTGTAAAATGTAATCACTTGTATCATAGCATCTCTCTAAATAAATGAATTAAACGTGTATGAGCATTTCCATGCATAATATGGTGAAGTTTTGTGGAAGCATTCTTTGGAAGGAGTCTCCAGTGTCAGTGCTTATGTTAAAGCTTACATTAAACATTAAATTTAATTATAAACTAAAAAACAAACGATTGATGTGTAGTTCATTACAAAATAAAACATTGTAATCACTGGCACATTGCTGTGGTGTACGAGACTCTAATACCACTTTTCTCCCAACAAAGAACGGATTCTGTTCTGGTCCATGCACCAGATTCGCAACTGTTTGGAGCATTTCAACCAAAAATAAATTGGTTCAGGACGTGAAAGACTGATTCCCAGCTAGACCCAAATGATAGCTGGGTTTTCCTGTGGGAACTGTGATTACATCAGTGGGTGAGCCATTAGTTTGGAAAGGAAGCATTTGGAATGGAGAATGCAATGGAAAATTATAAATCAGACACGTATCTGCAAGAACAACAACAACGAAAAGCGTGCAGGTAAACAATGTGATCACCATCTTGCTACGACTGGTTATTTCCATTGTGCAACAATGAACAATGTGTTCATGACACATCCTTGATTACACCGTTTCTGCTCCAAACTGACGGCTGGTTCGCTTGCAGGCACCAAGGTTCAAAGAACCCTGAATGGAACCAGCATTGGAACCCGTTTCCTGTAGGAGGGAAACAAGTGTGTCCACTCATCTTCTGCCGCCTAAACTCCACACAGGGGATTGAACCCAGGACCTTCTTGCCGTTAGGCGACAGTGCTAACCACCAAACCACTATGCTGCTCCTCTTTACATAACACATCACTTCAAATTAGCATAAATGCTGAAACTTCCCAGTATAAGGAACTACTGTTCTTACTCATAGCAAAATGTAAAAGGACTAAAGCGCCACTGCATCATTCGCTTTAATCGTAGATGAAGGAAGGCTTAAATCTCCCTGCTGCCACTATCAGCAGGTAGTCCAACAGCATTTTGGGAAATGTAAGAAACTGTTAAATAAATTAAAAGTACACAAATACATCAACGAAAGATGTTTAAATAAAAAAAAACCTAACTCAATCAATGTCAAGACGTTGAGGGTAGTGTAGATGTTTCTGCATTAAGGACATCAATCTTGTACGTCTCCCTCTGAAAGAAACGCTTGAGAAACTTACGCTCTTTACGCTAATGCACTCTGTAACATCACTTGACACCATGCACTGATGAATAAGCAATTCTGGCACGTAAGAAGCCTCGGTCTACCTTTCTGCAAATGCTAGAATTATAAATCAATGCTGTGTGACATGGGAAAATTAAAATCAAAGGCAAGGACAAGATTTGCTTACTGAGGCGGCAGCAGCAGGCCCGCTTGACAAAGCAAAGAGGAAAGGATAAACGCTGTGCTTTGTCAATTAGCCTCCATGCCTCGAACAGACGTGCTTTCACAATTATTACGCCCCCAAGACTTTAATAGCTGAAGGATTGGAAATTGCTTAAACCAACGCCATCAAGTCCACAGCTATGTAAATGCACAGTGTCTTATTAATGATGACTCTCCTGGTCTCAGCAGACCTGATGGTGGTGTCCTTGTACTCAATAAACGTTCTTTAACCTAATCAGCATAATAACGTGGTGAAATCATAGCTGTTTAATGACTGTATGCTGCAGACGACACTGGATCTCACATACAAGTTGTGCAGATGAAAAAAAAAACAAACAAACAAAAAAAAAACCCGCATCTCGTCGCAAAATGCACTTTTATGCAGACAAACGAACACAAAAAAAATACTGCCTGTGCAATTTGCTGCCATTTACACCATCTGTTTGAAATGAAAACACCCAGGATGGAACAGGAAGTGGAATAGAAAAGACATGCAGGGTCATTGAATCTTGCTATATATTTCAAACAGGTTACATAACAAGCCTAGGGATAAAATAAGAAGAGGAAGTCAGTGAGTGAAGGCAGCGCGCAGGCTGCACGCCTGAAATCATCTCTGGGTATGAAATGAATTTTAAATCAGATATGCCGCACATTATATGACTTATAAAACACACGACTCACATCTTATTTGGTCTTTTATGTAAAAGAAACTGGATAAAATTATATCTGATGTACACTGGGCATTAATAGCAGGATCATAAGCATTGCATAATGCTATACTGGACTTATAAATGCCTTATTACAGGTTTTATGCGCTATAAGAGAGGAAAAATACAATAACCCGGCGTTATCATGATTTCACTTTTAAGAGTTTGTTACTTTATACATTTTTAAAACTAGTAAGTTTTTAGTGTTCTGGATACATCATCTACATAATAGTCACCTTCAAAAAGAACTACACACTAGTACATAAGCCTTAAAGCCTTATATAAATATTCTGGCATGGCTTTATAAAAGACGCATGCAATGCATATGAATGTGTTATGAAAAATTCTCTGAAACGTCTTTGGAGACGGCTTATGGTAGAGAAATGAACATTCATTTCACGGGCAACAGCTCTGGTAGACATTCCTGCAGTCAG
>JAQMCW010000009.1:16105160-16120903 GCA_030068335.1 Chrysichthys cranchii
GGACGGGTTGCCAGAGTTCGGAAAATCCTGCAGACTGTAGCCAGAGGGTCTGCAGGTTTCAGGGCGGATTCCTGACAGTCTTAGAAAAAAGACCCAAGGTTCTTCGCATTAGCTGGATTAAAAATGAACAGCGTGCTCCCATTCACGCCTGTTCTATAGAAATGAAAAGAAAATACCCCTACCATGTGGTCAAATTTGCAGCCAGAGTTTTCACAGTAGGGACTTTCTCCTTCTCAAGTTTGCAAATTAGAGATGAGAGTGGAAGTCGCTCCATTGCTGGTCCTGCCCCTTTCTCTGGTTATAAATGATCAGATGAATACGATCATATTCTCAAATTCTCTTTATTACATCTTAACTCATTCCAGCTGGAGACATTTCATTAATACAGATATGTCTAAGAAGGATACTTATATGACTAATGTGCAATAATCCGGCAGTGAGCTCTTCAGGGTGAGTTAAAAACTCATTACTTGGGACGCATGGCTATTCTGAGCGCACTGTAAACTAACTAATTATAAAATCTATCCTAATGTTATAAATAGTGTTGTGTGTTTATTGATGAAAAAGTGGCTTTCGTGCAAATTTTGATAGCTGGCTGGCTGGATGGAGGCTATAAAGCTATGTAGCTAGCGCAATGACATTAACCTGTTTTTCTACATGAACCTCTCTCTCTCACTCACTGCAGGATTTTGGCTTCCATGCTAGTATATACTGTTAGTGTGTGTGCTCACTCATCTGTTTAACGACAATGCAATGTCGCATTTCTGTGAAATCATCAAAAGGAGGCAAAAGCAGCCATCATTGGATAGTTTCCTTGTTAAAGTCACAAGAAAAGAAAAAGATCCCAGTGAGCCGACAGACTGCAGTGATTCTGTGAGTTGTAGTGAAAGTAACACACAATAATCCTCCTGCTCTCTGTAATGGATCTGCCCGCGCGGAGCGAGCGTGCGGCACACCCGTTTGGCACGCCCAATAGCGGTGCATGCCGGAGGACTCACGGACAGAGCACTTCCAGGATTTTTGCCATGCTTACAAATTATATAGAATATAAATAGACTGACTCATGAACGCTAAGTTTGCGTTTCCCCGCGCTATTGCCAAGCCATGTTCTAGTGTTTACCTTGCTCATGTTTTGATTCTTGTTTGTACTCCAGTTTCCGTGTTCTTGTTGTAGCCTTTGATATTCCTGTTTCTGACACTCTCTCGTCTCCCTCACACCAGCTAGGATTCTTTTCAAAGCTAAAGTGCAGGCTATTTTGTTTTATGTACATTTACTTTATATTTTATGAAGCACAGTTTATTTTGTTTCGAAAAGAAAAAGATCCCAGTGAGTCGACAGACTGCAGTGATTCTGTGAGTTGTAGTGAAAATGACACACAATAATCCTCCTGCTCTCTGTAATGGATCTGCCCGCGCGGAGCGAGTGTGCAGCACACCCGATTCTTTTCAAAGCTAAAGCGCAGGTTATTTTGTTTTATGTATATTTACTTTATATTTTGTATTAATAATTTGTATCTAAATATTTGTGGGTTGTGGAACGAATTATCTGAGTTTCCATTATTTCTTATGGGGAAACCCGCTTTGACATACGAATGATTTGGATTACAAGCTCCAAGTCTCCGGAACGGATTATGTTCCACCGTGTGTGTGTGTGTGTGTGTGTGTGTGTGTGTGTGTGTGTGTGTGTGTGTGTGTGTGTGTGTGTATATATGCAGGCATGAAAAAGGGAAAAAGAGAGTTCTTATATAAAGTAGTCTTAATTCATTACTTTGAATCTCTGAACATGATGTAATGAATCCTCTGTAATTAGTTTTCTTAAGATTAATAATGAAGGATTTTTTTTATGCAATTAAGCTCATATGAATATAAAACCCCTGATTTCTCATATGTGCATTTGGATGAATCCTAATATTTGATTAAGACGTGTCATAATCTACTTTAGCTAAAGTGCTCTCTATTAGCCTTTGAGTGTAAGGAAAATTTTTCCGGCATCAGCGATTTCCCCCGTAATGTGCTGCATTTACTAAGCTCCCATGGATTTCCCCTTAAATATAGCAGCACGATGCTCTGGGCACTTTCAAGAAACATGTTTCAGAAAGCCATTGCATTCATATTACTCTGCGAAGGATGTGCTTGGTAGTTCTTCTGAGACTGGCGTGTGTGGGAGACAGCTGAGTGGATAAACAGTGTTTTGCGTAAATGGGTTGTAATCAAGCACATAAGAAAAGCAAAATGCATTCTCCTGTACAGAAAGATGGAAAGCTTGAAGGAACTTAATGGTTTGTTGATAATTACCAACCAAGACAACGGATTGTGTGTAGCTGTCAGGTGCTACAGGTTACAAGAAAACAGTTAGAAGAAAGAGTCTCATGGTAAATACTGATTTTTATGTATCCAAACATAGAAACCCTGAAATACTGAGGTGTGTGTTGTTAGTAGGCCTTTCTTATGACTTCTGACACATGCAAGTAGTATGTGTATTAGTAGAAAACAATGTGTCCATTTTGTATCTGTCTGTGTGCATGTGTGTGTGTGTGTGTGTGTGTGTGTGTTGTCCTTTTTTGCATATGTAATTTTTCTATATAAGCGCAAACCTACAATTATGAGCCACACCCACAAACAAAGCCAGATTTGCTCCTGAGTGTCAAACCACAGTGTGAACGCATATTTAAACTCTGGTACAACAGATTCTGTTTACACCTGATTTTAAAATGCATCCTGGGCAATCAGATCACTAGTGGACAGTGCTAAATACAAGTGTACACGACCACCAAGGCGATCAAGAAGCATTCGCTCAAAGCACTTGCCGAGGTGGTCTGGGATTTCTCAAAAAATACAATGGAACACTAATGAACGAGTACAGGAAAATAATGAAAGTATGTTACAGGTTAAATTTTTTTAATATGATTGCGCACGGAGCATTTCTAGCAAGTGGGATCAATGATGTGTCTGGGCTGATCGCCCAAGACGCATTTTAAAACCAAGTGTAAACAGCGCCATTGTGAATAAAGACACTTTGAGATTTGCTTGAAATATGATATGAAAGCGAAATAAAATAGTGTCTAGATCAGGCGTGTCACACTTAAATTCTGCCCAGGCCACATTAGCATTTTTGTGAGTTTTTGAAGGGCTATGACTTAAGGCCATTAATTTTGAACAATAATTTTATTATCTATTCCATTACCATCAATAACCTAGTCGCTAGAAGTAGAATAGGACATAGAATAGCATTTTTTATCATGGCTCCCAAGCTTTGGAACAAGTTGCCTTTAGATGTTAGGCTGGCGCCATCTCTTCCGGTTTTTAAACCTCTTGTTAAAACATATTTGTTTTCTTTATCTTTTACCTCAGTGTAAGTTGTACTTCTTTTATGGCTGTTATTATATCCGAAAGGTGCTGAACTGTCGGATTTTACACATCCAGCAATGGATGGCTTCCTCTGCTTCCTCTATTATATTTGTATGTATTGTGAATGTATTGTGAATGTATCTTTCTAATTTTGATTGTACAGCACATTGGCGGCAACTCTGTTGTTTTAAATGCGCTTTATAAATAAAGTTGGATTGGATTGGATTGGACTGAAAAAAAGTGGGGGGGCTTTAATGGAACATGGTTTACTATCAATTTTTTATGAAGCAAACAAAGTGAAGTCAATTTATAAAGAGTATGAAGTGAAATTAATCATTTTTGTTTGTTTGTTTGTTTGTTTAAAAGCCATACAACATCTAATACACTGTATTTACTGTACAATGTATAGTATTTAACAGGCACCAGAGTTCCTGCCTGTAAGGCACATGATTCACGGTATAATAGTTGTTTTTTAGACTATAATTAGAGTATTGCATTAAATAGTTGCACTGCAAGTGCAAGATGAATCTGTTTGCATTGACAGTGTCCTGTATGTTGCACCTTATTGTAGACATGCATGTTGAGGTAAGGTATACACGCTAAACGAACACTGATATTTTGCCCATGATGAACGATCCTCCACAGACCCGGGTGTAAATCAGCTTGCCCCTTTTTGCAGGTCATATTTAGTTTGCAGTTGTTTTTATATGCAAAATCCTTTAGTAAATCAAGTCCGGAGTGAATTAGACTTAGTGATTTGAGAACCTACTAGGTACACCCTGCTTTATACATACATTTATTGGCTCCTCTGAACAACTGGCCAGCCCCTCCTCTACCCCGTCCATGAATGCTTTATTAGACGCAATCTGAGAAACTTTACCATACACTTCTCTCTCGTTCTCGTTCCTATTTTCTCCCTCTGTCCCCATTTCGTTCGAAAGCACAATTCATTCTTAGGCCTCGGAATGAAAATGACAACCGTTTGCATAATACCACTTTCCGGACAGTAAGCATATTAAAGATTAAATACTCATTCACAATACAGCTCAAGCTGGGATCAGGTGGGTCATATGGAAATGCCCAGACAGCCCAGAGTGAAATATATATTATTCCAAGTGTATTAAACGCAACCCGGCCACTGGGGTTCCACAAAGCCGATTGGGTGCTATCACTCCCAATATTTGGCTCGGCGATTAGAAACGGAGACATTTTATGATATTCATATTGAGGGAGAGAAAAATCTGAACCGATGGTATTATAAATACATGAAGACGACAGCCAGTATTGGCAATTTCGGACTGTCTGAGGTCGTAATCATTAAGCCCAATTTTTTTTAGCAACGGGTTTTCCTTTTTGAAAAATGCAGAGACGGTGTTCTTCAGAGAATCCTAATAATGCGCCAGCTGACATTAAACGGAAGCAGTTCCTCATTACTGCGTGCCACAGCCTTTAATACATTGCCCATAAAAAGGTACATCAAAACCTGGGTAAATTAGCCACAGGAGAGAAATTAAGGGTAATTTGTTGAGCGTGAAGGGAACGGGCCTGTCTCTATTGCAGTCGTCGCTGACTCCTAATGGCCCCCAAGGAGGAGAAATCTAAGCTATTTGGGGCCATTTGCTTAGCGAATGTATGATTTCTTTGATGTACTGTTTCTTGGCCTGTTAATTGCAGGTGGCATAACAGTGTAATTGAAATAAAATACGAAATGATGCCATAAGATACATGTTTAACATGAACCACTCGATGTGAAGGTGCTTTATTAAAACAACGTGGAAGCTCTACGAAAAAAAAAAACAAAGCAAAAACAAAAAACAAAAAAAAACAAGGACATTGAACATTTTGAAATTTAAATAAAAGAATTCACCTTGATATGACAGTGAAGCTAATGTACTTCCTGTTTCAAGCTAACCTTATTCCATCATTATAAGATGCTAGTTTCAAACATGGGAGAATGGGAGACTACTGACTAACTGGAGTCTGTCAAAAGTGTTTACTAAGTGACTTGTTAAATGGCATCGTGTGAACCGATAGCACCCTGAAATGTAACATTTTCCTTATTACAGCAGGTTGTGAAGTGTTTTACTCCTCTTATACCTTAGCAAATGGATACAACTAATTATTATGGTCACTCACATTATAAGAGCTATAAACAACCTTTTCTTTCCTCTTTCTCGAGGTTAATATGTCATAAAATGCATCTTGTCATGTTACAGAGAAGCTGCAAAGCCCTGTCATGGAGAACGTAACCATATCAACAATTAAAAACATGTTTATGTCTTTAACACATACAGGTTGTGTAAGTGGTGTCTATAGAAATGCTATTGCATTAGAACAAGTGCATTACTCGTGGCTCACACTGCAACGTGAGACAACTGTTAGTTAATCAACCTGACGTCACATGAACAAGCACGTCCGACGGGCTTGCATTTGAATTATTTTCTCTAAATAAGACGTGCAAGTTAAAACATACAGAATGTCCTTGTTCAGCGATCCTCACTATAGTCAGTGTAGCTTGGTGTAATTTTTTTAAGCCATAAATACCTGCTCCTTATACACTTTGGCTCCCATATTATTATCCGTTGTGTTCAGCGTGAGTATGAACAGCTGTGTAGCAGTGAGTTGCAGTGTGTGTGTGTGTGTGTGTGTGTGTGCGCGGGCGGCACTTAACCAATGTCAACCGCAGTACCCCTGATTAGCCTCCCCGACAGAAACGGCCACCCTGGAATCTTCACAGAAACCTCATAGTGGTTTTCGAACCTCTCGGTAGAAGGACCCCAGAATGCGGAGGCTAATTGCTCCAAAGGAGGCGATGCACGTTGTGGAGTTCGAAAGACTTCCCGACCTCCCCACAGAGCCACTGCTTTTAATTAGGCTCTACACCAGAGCTGAGAACTCACTTTGTTAACTTCTTTTTCATTCTTTTTCTTTTTTCTAAGTTTAAAACCCAACACTCGAATATGTTGCGTTATTGCTGGGATTTTTGACAGGAAGCAAGCCACTTAACCATAAAAACCTCTGAACACAAAAGGATGAGGGGATTTCTCTGTGTGCGCACCATACCCTCTTCTCCATTTAGTCAGTGGAGGCAAAGAATTTCTACAATTCATGAAGATCTGCTACATAAAATACTTTATACAACAGTTACTTCCGGTCCTGTAATCTACCTGGTCGTTCCAAGAGTGACGCTATTTAGCATAATGGTATCGCTCTGCTCGTCTGTGTTCGTCACCTAAAATTTCACTTCCTACCACTTAGCGACATCATCAGTGAACATGGCAAATGATCATTTTCAGGCATGGACGTTTTGTGTTAAAATATGAAAGCTCATCAGATGAAGGTGAAAAAGAAAACGGGATATCAATCTCACCGGAAGCACCTTTATCAGGGACGTACGAATAAACGTGAGCTAGCTAGCCTGCTAGCTGACGTGCTTTAAAGTGATTGTGGCTTCTTCAGGATCTATTTCTGCTCACAGAGCCAAAAAAATAAAAAAGAAACAGAATAAATTTGTTAAAGGCAGTATGTTTAAGCGTTCAGTAAGTCTTCATAACCAAGGACTTTTCCAGGTTTCTCTTCAACACGACACTCTGCATTTTCCCTCTTATTGACATCAAGAGAGAGCACAAAGAGAAACTTGTAAAGGACCAGCTTTTTTTTAATAGCTGCTATATCCTACGTAATAACGGGAAATAACTTCCACAACATTGAATGCAACCGTGTTTGTTATTAAATGTCATTTCTTCCGATAACAGGATGTCGCGTCTTGTTTTATTCCTTACTTATAAACAGCAATGCTGAATTTCTGATTCCTACTCATGAGAAGATATTGATATATTTTATATAAATATATATTAGGTATTGATTTATTGATAACAGCAGCCCAGATTGCAATTCTGGGTATAATTCAAATCACGGGTTTATTTTAAGATAATTCTAATCTGTTTTGTCATTTCTAGGACAACAAGACATTCATAGGAACCTTAATGGACTGTGATCTTCCATATGAACAAATGTGTGTTATTAATTTTCTGTGAGGAATTTATTTAGTTAGTTAGCTGTTTGTTTATTTGTTTGTTTGTTTGTTTGTTTGTTTGTTTGTTTGTTTTCGGAATGAGTCTCCAGCACCAGAGGTGAACACAACACAGGAAAGACTTTAGGATTGAAAGCTTTGTGCTTTGGGTTTTGTGCTTTCTCGGTAAGATGTTGCTTTTGTTTTCTTATTAACTTCAAGACAAAGTGTAGAAAGAACTGTTTATAGCTGCTACACAAGTCATAATAAATTTGTTCCAACATTTAATATAACTATAATATACATCTAATATAGTGTAGTTATAATCTAATTAGAATAAAACTATTATATCACATCATAAAACTAAGAAAATATATTATGGGTTATTCTCTGAATTAAAAGAAAAAACTTCTGTGTTTTATATATAAGGATCAATAACATAATGCTTGATGTGGGAAAATACTTTAATGAACTTCAGGTTAGTAACTCCATTAAGGCTGCATGACCACCAGGCCATCACTGATCATCTTCTAATATCAGTGTGTTGGTGACACAGCAGACGTCCACATCTTTAAGCACCAGTCAAAGCACCAGAGCTGCATGTCAACATTGCTGCTAATATTTCAACACCAGTATACTTTTCTAAGGGAAAGCCCAAAAAAAAAAGGAAAAGAAAAGAAAACCCAGCATTTTGGTTTCAATTTCAGCATGTCGCCGGTACCTTTTGCCTGCCTCTTTTCTTCCTCTTTGAAGTCCCCAATGTGTTTATTTGGACGCTTTGAGAGCAATGGACTTTAGAGCTGCCATGACTTTTCATTTCCGTGACAAAAAGTTATTTCACCCTTTCTTAGTGTCACATACTTGGCATCAGACATAAAAAGAATAAAGCAGGAAGGTGACATTTTTCTTGAGCTCGCTCTCTCTTGCTCTCGCTCTCTCTCTCTCTGTGTGTGTGTGTGTGTGTGTGTGTGTGTGTGTGTGCGCGCGCATACGTTCAAACATAAATATAGGAAGCAGGGCATTTTGTTGCGCTGCTCCTCAACTCTAGAATTCTTTACCCCCTGACATCAGAAATATTAATTGTTTCTGTACTTTTAAGGCCAGACTCAAAACTCATCTGTTCAAGACTGCATATTCCATCTAATTTCCTCTGTTCTCTTCTGCTCCATCTCCTTCTGTATTATATATTATATATTATATATCTGTTCATATTGTATTTTGTCTGTAATATTGTTGTTTAATGTCTCAAATATTGTACGGTGTCCATGAGTGTTATGAAAGGCACCTATAAATAAAATGTATTATTATTATTATTATTATTATTATTATTATTATAAAACAGAAAGTCCAGACTAGAATAGCAGAAAGAGCCTTTCGGTACTGTTGAGATACTGCACTGTAATAGTGTGTCCTAATTAATAACGAAAATCTTTTAGAACATCTTTCTGTCCTTTGGATACTTCCTCAGGTAAGACATAACAGCAGCAGCCTCATCACCATATCTACTCACCAGATCGCTTAGAGACATGCTTATCTGAAACACTCTTACCTGCAATGATAATATTATAACAATATTAGTAGGTTGAGATTTTTACCCCCATTTTCTTTGGGTCCTCATAAGGACAACCCACAGTGGTGAAGTGAATAACTACGAAGCTTTTTCTTTTTCTTTTCTCCAGCATCAGGCAACATTATAAAAATAAAGTAGAAATAAGAAGAAAGTCCTGCGTGAGTCCTACTTGCTGCTTTTGCTCAGTTTAATTCGATTCAATTTACTTGTACAGTACTTCGTACAATGGTCACAAAGCAGCTTTACAGAAATCCGGAGACAACAATGGCAAGCAAAGGTTTATGAGACACAAGGACAAAACCTTGAGAGGAACCAGACACAAAAGGAAACCTATTCTTTTCAGGGTACACTGTATTCAGTATGAATAGGCGTCCTCGGATGAGCACAGGACAGACTGTTATGAAACATTAACCATTATATCTTGGTCAGATCAGTGGTGCATCCAGAACCTGTACCAGGAACACTGGGGTTGATGTAGGATTATAGCAAGGATGGGACACTAGTCAATTACGGGTCACCATACACACACAGTTTTCACATCTACAGGAAATTTAGCGTAGCCAAGTCGTCTGGCAGCAGATTTTGGGAGGGCGGAGGAAAATCCAGAGAACCTGGAAGAAATCTACACACACATATGGGAAGAACATAAGAAACTGTACACTGGCGCCAGTGCTACCCACTGCTCCACTGTGACACCCAACTGTTACGCAGCCACCTAAAACCTATGCTGTGGCTGTCAAAACTTAAAATGGCCGATGTTTTCCACATAAATCCAAAAAATACAGAGTGGACCATGAACAAGTAGATAGGAAGATGATATGAAAGAGCAAATCAATTGTTTTAATTCACTTTTATTCACTAAACAAAAGACACAACAGATGCTGAAAGTGGTCCCTGTTCATGTCTGTGCTCCTTTGGGCACGTCGGAGCATGTTGGCTGATACATGCTGCTTGCAGCTCTTCAACAGTGATGCTGAGAACAGTGTTTGTGATGTTTTCCTTGAGTTTATCCAGAGTAGGTGGATTTTTGGCGTACGTTTTCGGCTTTAAATTTCCCCAAGGGTGAAAATTGCATGTGGACAAATCCGGGGAATGCGGTGGCCGTAAAGCCTTGCGAAGACCTCTTACGTTTCCTTAATCAATCCGCTTTGCAAAAAGCCTTCCACAATCACTATTCGCTGTTCCAGGGAGAACACCATCTCTACGGTGTGATGTGCACAGACGGACTAAATAGGAAGGCAATATAAAGCCGGAACACTACACATGGGGCGACAGATGGAGAGAAAGGGGCTACAGCCTCCTCCAAAGAGCGTGGCACCGGTTTTGGAGGCAGGCTACATGTTCATGGCCCATCCTGTATGTTATAATTTTAATTTTGTACACATGTGCCATTTTCTGTATGCACGCCAAACAAAAGAGTGTAAAGAAAACCATACTTGGATTTTCAAACCCCAAGGCAATTTGTTATATTAGGATGCTGTGAAGCCTGAACAAACCATGTCTGAAGAAAAGATTGAAGAATAAGAGATGGTAGAGTCATTAGGATGACTGCAGAGAGTAGAAGGAATCTAATAAGTGGGGAGAGCTGAAAGAAAGATCACATCAAGTCAGATGAGAATCACTCTGATAAGGAAAGCTGGACAGGTCATTGGGACCAAACTGGACTCCCTGGAATCGGTTTTAAAGCACAGGTAGCTGGATAAACTGCTGTTCACCATGAACAATGACTCTCAGTCCATCCACGAACGCTTAATCATGTAGCAGAGCACTTTCAGATCCAGACGGGTCCAGCCACAGTGCAGAAAAGAACAGAACAGAAGGTCCATCTTATTCACGGTGTGTTAGCTGTACAATAACAATTCCCTACCCTAGCATTCCCTCCCTACCTGAATTTATTAGTGTGCCTGCTCTGCAATATAATGCTCGGCAGGCACACTATTGTTCTTCTTAAGTTTTATTTATTATTCCGTTCACCAGTTTTTTCTACCCCCTACTCCTCCTAGGGCTTTCCAGCTAGAGACACCATTCCAACTCTGAGATGTCTGTGCTGATCTGGGCATGAAGGCTTGTTCAAATGGTTACGTTACCCCTTGTCGTTCGTTCAGTATTCCCGTTTTTCCGCAAAATTCCGTGAAAAACCGGCTCTCTCTAGGACCTTGAGGAGTCATTTGCATGCTTTTCCGCGCAATTCCGTGGCAAACCGGTGCTCTCTAGGACCTTGAGGCGTTAATAGTGTGCTTGCTGGTGCTGGCAACATTTGAGCAAACATACTTTGCATTTTCTCTGCGGAAATGCAGTCTAGTCATTATTTCTACTTTTTCACATGGACACATTCTAATGACTGTCACCTTATGATCATCACCTGCACTGGCAACTGCTTTACTTCCTGTTGTCGCTCTGAGCATTGTATTTTGTTCTTGCTTAACTAGTTTTGGTCTTTTTGATTAACTTATGGGTAAATATGAGTAGTGTAATTCGATTTGCATTGTACTGCTACGACAAACGCATTTCCCTTAGGGAGAAATAAAGTACTCAATCTATCTATCGCTGATCGATTATGCGCTCAGCCATAATATTATAGCAAGAATCTCTTTTTTTATTTACCAGCGATCTCCTAATCCTGGAAGAACAAGACCAGGAACTCCAGCAGTTTATGTCGGCTTGATTTAAGACATAGTCCAATTTCACTGTTCTGCACTGGCAAGTATGTGGATTGAAACTGAATATCGTGTATCCTAATAGTGGATTTTGCGTCATATTCTCCATTTATGGTTGAATAAATCTTTTCTTTCATGTAAAAGCAACCTATATCATGAAGAATGACTTCTGTAGGCGATGGATGAAGCTCGCTGAGACATTCAGGCTAATGCACGTCAGCCATAGATTCAACACTCACTGCTTTCATCCCGCAGGTCCATTACTCAAGATAATATGCTGCGTGATGACTGAAATTCTCCGGCCTCAGAAATACTCAAAACTAAATGCCCATCAGCGTAAAAAAAAAAGGAAATTTAATTAACAAAAGTATGTAAGGGAATGTTCATATAATAGGGCTATGGAGATCGAGGAATTCTATCTTCCATATACCTGTGTGACTAGAGCAGAACACATTATTTTCTCCAAAAAAAAACAATGACAGGCCTGTAATTTTGTTTTGTGGGTTGTTTTTATATATATATATATGTGAAAATGGTATGTGAGAAGAAAGTGTTGTTTCATTTTGCAGTGAAATTGCCCAATTAAGAGTTTTGATTGTTGTGTCAATTGCTTTGAAAGGATTGACTTTACTTTGGAGACACGCGTCATCGATTTTCAAAAGCTGCAAGAATTACTGACTCTTCCGTTTCGCTTCAGAGGAGGAACAGACCACAGCTAGCAAGGTTTATGTAGTGAGAAGATCCATCAAGTACTATTTTCTGCATATTTTAGCTTTTTATTTTACCTTGAAAGTTCTCTTTCTGTTTTCTTCATGTTCGCCCATGAGGCAACATGACATGAGGTCTTGTTATTGCAAGTAAACTCTGTACTCTTCTGCAATGGAGCCACATAATACCTTACTCTCCCAGCCTCACACACTGGACAATAAAAGGCCACTTAGAGTTCGAGAGCACAATGAGACTGAGAGCGTTCTTAAACCGGATATTTCACACAGGAATTGGTGCTTTTTTCCTTTTTCTTCTTTTCTCTCATAAACCCAGTGAATGCAAGCGTCCCTGAAGAACAAGACTGGGGAAGAGGAACAGCACGGTATCAGCTAAGGGGTTGACACACTTTGATCTGAGCCTTGAACATGACAAGGTGGAGGGAAAGTTGGGGGGTTGAGAGGAAATCCCGATGCTGCTGGAGTGTAATATACCTCTTAAACTGCTGGCAGGTGGTGACATCGCATCTATCATGACCTCCAAGTTTATGGAGGGGCAAGACACGTAGAGGAAGCAGCTCACGGAGGGGTGGCTGTCCATGTCCACGGGGGGCCTTTGCGAGCCCAGATCAGGCCCTTTTCTAGAAAAAAAAGGCCTTTCAGATAATTTAGAACCGACTCTCTCATCCTATTCCTGGCCCGCTTTTCCATTCTTCAAAAATATGCGTGCGTACACCGCATTGGATTTCACGTTGACGACATGCTAAACTGTTTGGACAAGGTGAACGCATTAGCCAGGGGAGAAGCTGTGGGGATTAGAGACGTCCGCTTTCAAAAAAGACGCCGCCTTATAGCTTTAGCAGGTCAAGGAAAAAAAAAAAAGGCGGAAACAAAAACTGGGCCATCTGCCCTAAAATATAGATGTGTTTTTATTTTTCATTAACTTATTTTTCAAATTTCTAGTTTGTTCATAAATAAATCACTCGTCCTTTGTTACGGTTTCCGCTCTCACGCATGCTTGTCTTTCTGAGGAATGGCACCTTTCGTATGCATAATTCTCCATAAAGACAGCAGGGGGAATGGGGGAAAAAAAACCCAGCAAAACAAGCCTCATTTACAAATACCTCAGCTCAGAGGCAGCACATTCAGTTAGCGAAATGCAATAAATCTTGCTTCGTGAAATTTGTCTCTCGCTACGGAGCAGTTGCACTTGTCAGAAATCTCGATTGCGATTGATCAGAAGGTGCTGATTCATTTTCTACAACAGTTGTTCTGACAGCACTTCCAGCTGCAAGGCAAATCACCGATTTACATTATGTTAATCTATAATAATTAATCTATAATAACAACTCACTCAGGGACTTGTATGGCGGATGCGCCGCATGAATGGATTAAAAATGTGTGTAGTTGCTGACATGCTGAAGTTTTCTGTGATGAGGTGTTCATTTAGACTTTTCGAAGGAGTCTCCAGCGTCAGTGGTTTGTAAGAGTCAGAAGGTAACGCTGTAACGTTAGGTTGCCAATGGAAAATCTTCAGGATAGAGATAGGGCTTTTGGGTTTTTTTTGTTACTTTGACAAGCTGTGTTTGTATATTTTTTTCTTTTTCAGAGGCTCCTGGGGGACGTTACACAACATTAACTATAAATTAGATATATCAAAAAAATGCTGTAATAAATAAAAGTGATTAACCTTAGCAAATTGCTGCGCTATAGGAGGAATAAAACACTTGAAAAATAATCACCGAACTGAGGAATGAACTCGCGTCATTGACTACCTGACTATAAGAGCACTCCTGGTCGTGTTTTATTACTTTCTATAGCACTCCGTATAGCCATGTCCATTTACTGTCATGTTTTGTAACTGGTTCCAATAAAAGTCTGAACGCAATATTGCTGCAGCTTGCTGCATTAGAAAAGCACTGCAATAAGGTTTGTGCTTCTAATGTAGAACCACTCTTGCTGTTCAGACTGAAATTTCTTGAGTGTATCAGCCTAGAGTCGTGGTCAAGCCACAAGTCGGTCAACATGTGAGCCTATATGAAGCACCAAACAAAGTAAATGGAACGATAACATCAGCCTTTACAGCTACACGGCAGCCTTGGCCTTCTTTAACTAAAAATATAAAAGACATAAAACTGACAGTAGCCTTAATGGGCTATTTAAGACATCCCTCAGAGTGATGGACGAAAAAGGAAGAAGTCAGGAAACAATCCTGATTTAGGCATAAACTTGATCTTAAAGCAGAAACTGTTCCTCCAACAGGATCTGAAAATGGATTATGCCTTGTGTACCCAGTTTACGCCCCCAAACCATCTTACTGAAGCCTTAAAATGAAGTACACAAGTATGGTACACAGCTTTATGAGCATAAGAACCATTTACACTAGAAAAGCTCCATCTGGGCAGGCCATGAGTGTATTTTCAATGATCACAGAGAGGATTTCATCACCTTGTGTACCAGCAGTTTTGCGAAGAAAAAAAACAACAACTACAAAAACAAAAAAGTCCACAGATTCACTGCACTAACCTTTAGAATGAGGGTCCTGAAAATGCTGTGTAACTGCCTCTTTAGAAAACAGAGTGTGTATGGACTCACTTTCCCCAAAATTGCTGTGGTTTACATCATAATGCTTTTTAGATCAATGTTTCTTACAAGTGCCTTGCGATGCTCTTTGGGCATTCTTTTGAATATCAGATTCTCTTGCTCCTCCATCAGCACTTCATCAAATGTTAACTGTTAACCTTCAGCAAGATACGGTGCATTCAGAAAGTATTCAGACTCCTTTCAATTTTTTACCATTTGTAACGTTGCAGCCTCATGCTCAAATCATTCAAATTCATTTTTTTCCCTCATGAATCTACACTCAGTACCCCATAATGACAGCACACACACGGAATTATAGACTTCTTTGCAAATTTATTAAAAAAGAAAAACTGAAATATCACGTGGACGTAAGTATTCAGACCTTGCCAAAGCTCTGAGCTCCAGAGGTCCTGTGTGGAAATGGGAGAAAGTTCCAGAAGGACAACCATCACTGCAGTGCTTCACCAATCTGGGCTTTATGGCAGAGTGGCCCGACGGAAGACTCTCCTCAGTGCAAGACACATGAAAAGCCTGCATAGAGTTTGCAAAAAAACACCTAAAGGACTCCCAGACTGTGAGAAATAAGATCATCTGGTCTGGCGAAAACACGATTGATCTCTTTTGCCTTAATTCTAAGCGGTATGTGTGGAGGAAATCAGGCACTGCTCATCACCTGCACAATACCATCCCACAGTGAAGCATGGAGGTGGTAGCATCATGCTGTGGGGGTGTTTTTCAGCTGCAGAGACTGGGCGACTGGTCGTAGTCGAAGGAAAGATGAACGCGGCGAACTACAGAGATATCCTGGATGAAAACCTAGTCCAGAGTGCTCAGGACCTCAGACTGGGCTGAAGGTTCACCTTCCAACA
>JAQMCW010000009.1:16127211-16138842 GCA_030068335.1 Chrysichthys cranchii
CTGTGCATGTCTTTGGACTGTGGGAGGAAACCGGAGTACCCGGAGGAAACCCACACAGACACGGGGAGAACATGCAATCTCCACACAGAAAGGTGCCCAGGTCGACCCCGGGGATCGAACCCAGGAACTTCTTGCTGTGAGGCAACAGTGCTAACCCCTAATGGAACTATTCACCACATAAATGGTTATTATTTAGATTACGTGGCATGCCGCCATATACGTCTGTTACTATAGAAACTATAACATATTAAAACAAGTGCATTAACTGGAACATCTGTCAGAGCTGTTGTTATAGACAATTAATTGATTTGAGAATTCAACCGTGCTTAATGAATAACAAATGTGCAAAAAAAAAAGTTTACAGAAATTCCCATAGTAGTTTTGCTTCCCTGAAATAAAAGTATTCACAGTTGTAACTTGTAAAAAGCATGCCCACCATGGAAGAGAGCTTACTTTGCATTGAAAATAATCAAACTCATCTGGTTCATCTCTGGGCCCTAGTGGTTGGCACACCAATGCCTGAATTGATCATAAAAGATGATAAAATATTATAAAATATTACGTTTTCGAAAATGTTTTACCTCAAGGAGCCCTTCATTATAATATTACACTTCCTTTTCAAAACACCCCATCTCTTCATTGCTCCACTGAGACCAAAAACAATTATGTAAGAAAGCAAGTATATGAGCAGCATAATTCATACACACAGAAACTTACTATATGAGGAGCAATGCTACTAAATGTAACATCTCTAAATGTATACAGGGAGTCCTCGGGTTACAACAGTCTCAACATACGATGTTTTGGGTTTCCGACGCTCGTTCCCAGAAAAACGTTTAAAAAATTGAGACATGAATGTTTCGGTTTGTGCTGTTAGCGTCGTACTTAGGGACTATTACTGAAGAATGTTCAGTAACGCGGCATATGAGTGAGGAAGTTGGCGAAGTTGACTGTAAAAAAAAAAAAAAAAAAAGCCCAAGTGTTCCGTTTGTGTTGCTTTGTTTGGCGACTTTTTGGCCCTTATCATGGCTCCTAAACGAAAGTCCAAGTCTTCAGATGGTAGCGCTTCGACGAAGAGGATAACCATCACGATGGAAGTGAAATTAGACATTGTAAAGAGATCACAAAAGGGAGAAGCAGCGACCGATATCGGATGTCAGTTTTTCTGTTCCTACAGGGCAGTGTACAGTACTGTATATTTATTTCCTTGTCCGTTTTCTCTGGCTTAGTTGTGTTTTTATGTTCTAGATTATGATTTTAAAATTGTGTTAGGATAGGGAAGTGATTTAGGCTACGATGCTGTGTTTCGACTTGCACCAAAATTCGGGTTACATCAGTGTTGTAGGAACGGAACTGTGTCGTAACCCGAGGACCCGCTGCATTCCTATTAAAACTGTATGAAACGCTGTCATAAATGCATCAGAAAGATAACACGTGGCAAATGTGCCGTGTTTCCATAATCGATGTTTGCCAATCTCTCCTACAGCATTAATAATCACTGGAAAGACCTTTCACCAGCCGGAGAACCTTTCCGAAGCCAATACATGTGTTTCAATTTGAACAGGACTGAAAACAGCCCACTGTCTGTACATTTCATAAACCAAGATGGCTGAA
This sequence comes from Chrysichthys cranchii, assembly GCA_030068335.1. Taxonomy (NCBI): domain Eukaryota; kingdom Metazoa; phylum Chordata; class Actinopteri; order Siluriformes; family Claroteidae; genus Chrysichthys; species Chrysichthys cranchii. The sequence goes on from JAQMCW010000009.1 coordinate 16,128,826, forward strand.
GTGTGAAATCAAATAAATGCAAATTTGCTGCTTTATTAGAAATTTTCTGGTTCGAAATTTTTCGTTCAAGCCTAGCAACTTTATTAAAAGATTAATTAACGGAGGGGGGGTGGTGGTGGTTGTAATTTAAGAAAAGGTAGAAATCGTTTCTATTTCCCGAGTATATCAGGGGTTAAGCTGGTGCTACAGATCTCACTAGGGAGTGGAGCAGTTGCTTCATAAAATGCCACATTTAGCGGGGCATAAATCTTTTCACTTCTTACTCCAAAAAAATAATCGTGCTGAAATGGAAGGTTCTATTTAAAAAAAAAAAAAAAAAAACACAGAGGGAGTAATGAAATGGCTTGAGTTTGCGCTCTGTGAAATTGAACATGATTCACCGCAGGTTATGTCTTTAAAAATACTACAGGGAGCAAATTAATCACTCGTGAAACTTTCCCCCCCCTCTCTCTTTCTGTGTCTCTCTTTCTTCTTTCTTCTTTTAAGTTCGAGTTCGTAGTAGACGTCCTTGTAAATCAACCAATACATGACGTTTTCAGGGTTGTTCCTGTGGACTGAAGATGAGGACATGTTTATGGATTGCTGGTAACAAACTGAGTAAATAGACTCCTGAGGACCGGCTGACATCACCATCAGTGAAGATTACTGTAGATTACTCTGTTTGCAGATCGCTTCCCGCTTCTTCCCAAGGATGAAACTATCCCGTAGCTGAGGGAGGATGAGACAGCGGGTCACTGTAGTAAATTTTTCATGTAATAAATAGCACCGGTGATATACACCATAAGCACTGACAGACATTTTCCAGTCGGCGCTATAGTCGCTGAGAAAAGAGACTCTTTCCACCAATAAATATCAGAAGGGAATTTGCTTCTTTCTCAGCGCAGAGGAGAATCTGTTCCCCAGGAGGTCGACAGGGAGGAAGCTCTGTTAACGCCAACCATCTGTGCAGCGACTCGGCGGCAGCGGACTGTCCGCGACTGACGTTATTCCCTGCTTTGTTTCTGTGCTGGAAAAGTTCCGGGGAGTCGTACAGCTTCTAAATAAAAGTCAGGCACCATGAGGGACCTGCTCTCTGATTGCAGTTTTGTTAGACCTCTTTTAAACAACCTGAAGCTCATAAAAAATAACCCAGATTGAACTCATGCTTGAATCTCCATAATTTAAAAGGCCCAGCTATAAATTGTGCTCCCTCTGGGAATTCTCAGACTCGCCGGGATGTGCCGGACACGCCGCCGCCGCCGCCGATGCCTTGCACTCACAATACCGCACTTATGAGAGGCTTGAGCTGGGGAGCACTGGGTCACGCATAGAAAAAGCACAGAGGAATGTTTGTCTTAAGTAATCCAAGGCATTTGAGCTGCTAAATCCAAGTTCTTGTCTTGTTTCTGGATTTATGTTTTGGACCTTTGTCTAATTAATGACATAAAAGTCATGTTAAGGGGGGGATAAAAATCACCCTGACTTGCAGGACTTGCATATGAATCTTAATTATTAATAATTCCATCTTCAGCGGTGTCCAAGATTTTTTTTTTTGCGATGAAATTCTTGAGTTGACTTTTTGTAATAAAAAAAAAGGTCTTTCACTTACATATTGGTCTGTTTTCACTTTTCGAGTCTTGCTTCATCTCATACCTAAAGAGAGTGATACAAAGGTACTTTGGTGCTTTAGTAAGTCTGGGGCCCTCAGCTCCTCATCTGTACACTCTACTCAAACAGATCAGCTTCCAAAGCTTCAACACTACCGTCAATGCCATCCCGTGGCTCACTAACTAGCCTTGTCTCTGTGCTCATACAGCCGCATTGCAATCTGGAGCTCTGAATCAAGAGTTTGCTGTTTCCATTACTTCTAGATCGGATTTCTCATTAAAATGACACTGAACGCTGCTTGAAAATGGTGAATGAGACAAGAAACTCGTTGTATGTTTAGGATTTCTTTTCCCCCATGATAAACCCCATCATAACTGCGCTAGCAACAACAACAACAGGGGGGCTGTTTCGTTAACATGACAGACTTTTGTCCAACTAAGAATATCAAAAATCCATCACCAACCAACAAATTAAGACCAGAATCAGAGTTTCAGAGTTGTCTTTTGCTTGAAAGTCTCAGATCTGTTTATGGTATATACACACACATATACCAACCCCATCGGCATACCGTAAGGAGAATGAACAAAAGCAAAAAAAAAAAGGAGTCACTATTTATAGAACAAGATCTGAGTAAGATCATGGCATACTTTGATACTGAAGTACCAAACAGATGCGCAAGCTTTGTACCAGCAGGAGATGAAGTGTCTGTGAAATGAACTGTGTTATCACAACAGGAGAAAAGCGACAACTAAAGTTTTGCGAAACACAATTCACATTTCAGTCTCATATGGGCGCATTTCCACGTTTAATCTTTGGGACCGATTCTAATAAACAGGAGGTACACCACGATGCTTAAGAGGTTGTTTTTCTTTAGGTTGGCACTGATTGAAAAAAAATAAATAAATAAAATAAATAAGTGCACATAAATGTATTCCAGGGGGGTTGACTGGTTTCTTGTTTTAGCTCGTGATGCAACCCCCCGCTGCTAATCGTTACAGATACAGTTCTAATGATGCCCATTGTTCCTGGAGAGAGATACAAATAAGTGCAGAATGGAAAAGGGTTTGCTGTGCCATGAATACCCGTGCCTCGCGCAAGTGCACTCTTTTGAAATGCATTCCCTTCGCAACTTTTGAAAGTATAAACTTTTTAGCGTAGGACCCTCGAGGCGCCCGTGTACCTAAGGGCCATGGGTAGTCGCTTCCCCCTGCTCCCCCCTGCTGTGAGACCCCTGTGTGCCGGGATGAGTTTAGATATATTTTGATGTCTAATATATACAGAGTCGCAAAGCACAACTGCATCATCGTATTAACTAAAAGTATCGTTGTTGTTGTTAAGTTTCCGTAGTTGAGTGCAGATATGCAAACAGTATTTTATGCCAAAAATGGACGGGGGTGGGGGGACTCTTTTCATTCGAGAATTCTCCCTTACAATAAAAAATAACAATCCAAAAAAGAATAAAAAAAAACAAGCCCTAATCTCTCTTGACTCTTTCCTCTCTCTCATTAACACCATTTTGTATTTATGTACTTAATTCTTTAGTGACAGCAAGCTATTGGTGTGAAATCGTGCTTTTATTATAGTTGTTTGCTCATGTTGTTGGTTCCTTTGGAAAAAGAACAGCTTCTATACCATTTAATAACTAAACCAGTGTGTGACTCAGTACAGTGTACAGACTTCTTTCTGATTTGTGATTGCTTTTTTCTTGACATTTTTATTTACATATCCAATAATCTGTACTTAAAATGGCACCAGTCTAATGCCAGAAAAAATGGTGAAGAAAAAGAAAATCCAATCCTGTAACAAATGCAGCCTGAAATATCAGACAACAGTATGCAGGGCAACAGTGTAAAACAGGCTAAATTCGGTCAGGTGAGAAGGCTAGTAGCCACGTGGCACAAACGTTAACAGCTACCAGTGAGGGGTCACGTCAGCTGTGTGGAAATATTTTACAATAAAGCAAATATATGCTAAATTGGGTATCAATTTAGGCTGATATTCAAGGTTTCATGTTTATTGGCATATACAGATAACATCGGAACATCACTATGAGTATTGCAATTTTTGGCCTCAGAGCATTTGCACAAAAAAAAAAACCCCACTTAATAAAAATCATTTAAATAAATAAATAAATAGATAAATAAATAAATATAGTAGTAATAAAAAAAATTTAAACATGTAAACAGATACCCCACATTACACCGTTTTATCTATGCAGACACCACCTGGTGCTTCAAATTTGTTAATATATTATTATTTTTCATTTCAGATTACATTGTTAAATGTAAATTGTTCACAAATTGTAAAATTAAATTGCTTATAGAAACTAGCCAGACCATGAACCCCAGAAGAAAAAGAGTTTTTCAAAGAGCCTGTATTGTGGGTCAATCTGAGGGTGGACGTAGCCAGCTGATGATTGCACAAAACCTTGGGATTCCTCTTGTATACAGTCAACAGAGTGATTGTACAATTCAAAAGCAGAGGAAAGGAATCAACAGCATCCCGCTCAGGTCGACCTGGGCCCTCGGACAGGTGTCTTCAGACTGTCGAGCCGATAGCAAGTGTCAGACTGTCAGAGCGATTGCAACTGAGTCAGAGAATTTCTGTGAGGGATCTCCATCAACTTGGCTACTACAGCAGAGCAGCTAGAAGGAAGTTTCTAGAAATACATTTTTCAAAAATGGTGCTGTCTATTTACTTTTGAGATCTCAGTGTGCGTGTGTCTATGAAAGAACCATGAACACGTCCAAACGGTTTTAGTGATAAAGCTAAAGCTAAAGATATAAACACAGCACCTACGGTCCAGGGACCTCCTAAAGAAGACTAGAGCTCGAAAAATCAATATGATCATACACCCTAAGTGCTAAAGCCTGTTTAGAGCCTAAAGCAGAGATCAGCACATGTTGGTAACTGCATAGTGGTAAAGTGCTTCATTCAAAAAAAAAAAAAAGGCCATCTAAAGGCCAGTTCAGCACTGAACTCTATCAGATATGAGCTTTATGACTAAATTTAAGGGCTTGTGCTCACACTTTGCCCAAAAACCATCAATATCTGGCACGCAGCCTGCAATATATCGTTCCCTGGCTCTTGTTTAGCCATACTTCATTAGCGCTGATCAGTATGAATGATGAACAATATGCCGATGTAATACACTGGGAGCAATATTTCAGATCAATTCTCCCGAGCTCGCGCTAAGACGGCTAGAAAAGCAAATGCGCCCATTTTCCGCAGCTCAAATACCGAAGCCTATATACAAATCCTTGCTCTCAGGGTCGCTAATTACAGATATTAGCATCTGAGCTGCTTAGCGACTCCCAGTGCAGATGAGGAAAGATTGAAGAACCCAAGAGAGGAATACAACCTGCTTTCTCATTAGGCTAACCTAAATTACATCCAGTAACCAGGTCATAACCATTGTTTCACTAAAGTAATTTCTGGGAATGTTCTTATGGTTCCCTGTTGTTTGTTATATAATGCATAATGTTGTGCAGGGCTTCTAAGTGCGAAGATATTCAGCATAGACATGTGTTCGTGTTTATTATCCTCCGTGTAAGGACGGCTCCCGATGTTCAACCCTGTCTGCATTAATCACTCGAATGTGGAATCAATTGTTCAGTTTGTTGAATCCGGGAACTTTATGCTTCATGTTACGGTAATGACGACTATTATGCACAACAAAAACCCACTCGTTTTCCATTCCACCGCTTAAATACAACCGCCTGCAGAGTCACTGAAAGCTGTAGATTGTTCATATCCTGGAGTTCATTCACATATCTGGCAATAAACCTGGAGTTCCAGGTCTATAGAGAGAAGCAATATTCTCCACAGTCTATTATAAATATCACGCCCGGAACGGATAGCAAATGCTAATTGGATTCAAGTGTTCCTTCCTTGCACCGAGTCAACAAAAACACACAAGCTGTCACACATTTTAACAGCGTCATAAAGACGCTCTCTCATCGTCGATAATTTCAGGCCAAAAGCAACCAGCATCCAGTGCGTTCTCTGAGGTCGGTCTGTCATAACAATGAGATCATTTTTTTCAGAGTTGTGAGGAGAGCAGAGCAAGGCTACACACCCAATGGAGAGCCAATGTTTCATGCCTGTCCTGGAACAAGCGCTGTGTCCTTTTGATATACAGTCCAACGTTCATTTTTCTAAATATTCATCTTCCCTCTCATTTCTTGGAAATGTCACATTTGTCCAAATGTTAGAAAGCATTAACAGGAAGGTTTTATGAAGCACTGAAGGGTGCTGTGATTTATTCTCCTCCCCGAGGTGCCAGCATTGCTAACAAGAAAATCCTAACAGGCAGAGAGGAAAAACTGAATTCAACCACAAAAACTTTGGACTAAGGTTATAAGGACTCAGATTGATCCTGAGTTTGGGTTACTGTGTGGAATTTTGCATGTTGGCTGAGTTTCCTCTGGGCTCTTGTGTTTTTCTCCCATCTCCGAAAAATGTCAAATGTTACTAAGTGTGTTGACTACACATTATGCCCTTAGGTATGACTGTGTGCACATGCACATGGTGTCATGAATCCAGTGCGTATTTTCCCGGTCTAGTGCCCAGGGGTCCTGAGACGTCAGATCCAGTGGGACTCTGACTAGGATAAAGCTGAATCGGTGGGTGAGATGACTTTATGCTATTATCGTAAATGATAACCAGCGTATGCTCCATCCATCCATTTCCATGCTGCTTTATCCTGTTCAGGGTCACAGAGGGCACTGGAGCCAATCTCAGCTGACTTTGTGTGAGAGATGGGGTACACCCTTGGCAGGTCGCCAGTCCACCGCGGGGCCGACACGTACGTACATAGAGACATATATAACCATTTGCAATCAAGTTCACACCTACAGGCAATTTACAGTAGCCAGTCCACCTAATGTGCATATCTTTGGACTGTGGGAGGAAACCAGAGAACCCGGAGGAAACCTACAATGGGAGAACATGCAAACTCCACACAGAAAGGCGCCCAGGCTGACCCGCGGATCGAACCCAGGACCTTCTTGCTGTGAGGAGACAGCGCTAACCACTAAGCCACCCTGCCGACCAATAGCATATGCTAGCATGTACTTTAACTGACCAGAGACCAAAACCTTTCACCACTTGTCTTCTACTGGTTCAAAATGATTCACAAACCTAGAAAAAGTCCGAGCAAATTGAAATCAACTATCACCAGGAACAAATGCGTATCTTTCACAACGTAAAAATGTCTTGCCCTCCGGTGAACTGGCCAATTTTTATTCACATTTAGTCTGATGGTTGCTTTAGCTGAGAAAGCAGAAACGCATAGATTTCAGGTGTCCCCCATATGTGTCAGAAATTGCACATACTATGACGAAACCACATATTTTGGCTTCTTTGCTTTCCTTTCATGGGCAATGAAGCGAATAAGGAACTTCATGCTAAAACCTAATTGTCCAAAACTAATTTGGAGATGCGAGTTTAGGCAGGGGAGATCAGATAGGATGTGACAGGTGTGACAGGTCGTGTGTGGGAGTTTTATATCCTCAGAGTCAAACCCAGGAATGAGAAATCATATGTATGAGGATATAAAATACAAGTGTTAATCTCCGGCCAATGTCACACAGCTGAAGTCAGCAGTAAAAGGTGCTAAAGTCGTGCAACAGAGGCCTTTGAGAATCCGCACGCAATTAACAGCCCATAACCGAGACCGATTCTCTCCGACTTAATCATCTTTTCAAAAGGAGCTATGGTGTCACCCTTAAGCACTCCGCTTTTAAAAAATGAAATATGACCTGGACATCCTTACAGTTATGTGCACAGCTGCACCCTGAAGGCGCAGAAGAGCTCCGCACAGATCGGTCGCAGATGAAGTCGGGATGGAGGCTTCAGTGAGGACAGAGAGGAAACCGTAGTACCTGTCAGCTGGCCTCAAATGAAAATATGCTTTCCCACAAACATCCATATTTTCATCACTCTAATACACGGCACGCATCAGGAAACAATAAGCTGCTCAAGACACGGCAGATATCCAATAGTGTTTGAGACACCAGTTGGAAGATTTAAAGATCTTAAGTCCACTAGAGACATCTGTTGTCATTCTGACAGGACATGAGTTATGCATTTTCATTTTCTACAGGCTTTAGGTCAAGATTTCCAGCATTTTATCTGAGTCAGATTTGCTATACGCATTACACGTGGTAACAGAACAGAACAGAACAGTTATTATTTTCACAGGGGAAAAAAAAAGGCTTCTTAAGGTGACCGTGATCCAGCTCCCAAAAAAATAGATGTAAAAATGCCCACATAACAATCGGAGAAATATCCCGATGCTCACCTTTCAGAAATATACCTCTGACTCTCACTATGTTTTATCTCGTTTTATTAAAGAGAATTTATGAAGCCTAATAAATCTCCATTCCATGCTGCTGACCTTTGACGTCTCGGAGGTTCTCTCCAGAAAAGCTGCAGTAGATTGCTTGTCCGGTACTTTCCCATGATTAATGTGGTCTACCTATGAGGTCAAACTGAAGCCTTCGTGTGTGAAGAAGCATCCTGTTAAGGTCAGGAGGAAAAGATATCACAGCGTTATGTAATTGGTCAGTAAGACTTAGGCTGTATGCACACACACTGTTCACACCTGATTATACAGGGCACGGGAAGTTCGAGATGGTCTCCACCACAAGGTAGAAAAGGGAAAAGTGGGATTAATTACAGCATGACACAAAAAATCTGGGTATTATAAATAATTTACAGATTAGGAACTTTCATTATATATACCCCTGATTATTCTTTTTTTTTTTTTTCAGGACAATTGTCATTAAGGAAATATGAGCATAAAGGCGTTCATAAAACATAGTGTTTACTTAAAGTCCAGTTCATCCTCAAATGCATGAATATTTATTTATCATTCTTTTATTATTTTTTTTTATTTCAGTCAACATTTTATCCTTATAGACCAGGAATCTTGGACACGAAGTATGAAAGACACAGAGAATATAATTGCAACACACAGATTTGAGAATGCACCCGCTGGAGGTTTATCAAATGGCAGTACACGATACACAATCCAAAATCTGAAACACAATAAGCAAACACCCAAGACTAGTAAATGAAATGTGGGTAAAAAATGAATCTAGGGTCAAATCAAATGAAAAGTAATCGCTTGATACAAGGTTTTGAAGACACTGACGCTGAAGAGTTGGCAAGACTTCGCAATGATTATTAAACTGACTTGTTTTATTCATTCATTCACTTTATTCATTAACTCGATCAAGGTTGGCTGTGAATCCAGGCACAAGGTTCACACCCTGAATGGTCCACCAGTCAACTGCAGGGCACCGTGTACACACAGGTTCACACACACCTTCACGCCGAAGGGAAAAATATCGAGTAGCCAATCCAACGTGATCTCTGGAGGTGAACGGAAATGAAAGAAATCCCAAGGAAACCCATGAGGGCATTGAAGGAATATACAGAATTCCACAGGGACACTAACCTGAGCTCAGGATTAAACCGGGGGCCCTGGACCTGGAAGCTGGTGATCCTGCTTGTTGTACTGTGCCACCCGAGATCACATTTTATACTGCATAAACAGGAAGTGCACAGGTGACGGAGCCTTTGCTGGCAGGAATAAAACTGGCAGGACGTAAAGTCCTGGGCTGATGTGACAATCAGGAAGTCTACCCAAAAGTATCCCAAGCTCAGCCTAAAGGTTGTTCCAGGGACCATGGAGCTCTGAGGTAACGTGGCATAACAGAGCTGAACAGATCTCCGGAAAATAAACTCAATCTGCAGGACGATACAGTGGAAGATTTGAATGTACAGCCCCGGACACACCAACTTATATTCATGGAGATCATCAGTTGTGTTGTTTCGAACCCTATTCCACAGCTGTAGTAATCCATATTATGTCAAAGTCATATTATGTCTAAGTAAAGAGAAACGACAGGCCATCTTTACTTTTAGACATGAAGTGCCTTTTGAATACTAAAAAATAAAAGGAAAACCTCTGCATTAGAAGGTGGGTCCAAAATCTGGTCTTGTATATTCCTTGAGATCAAACAAATAAGCATTGACGGCATTCAGCATCGCTGCTAATACTGTTGTGCTTAGCGCGATGAACACACTGTGCGTGAAGGGTGGACTTTTAAACAAGCCTGCATGCACGGAAATGATCAGGCGGCTTGGGTTCTTGAGTGAACCAGCATTTAGTTGTGTTGTGTAACATTTCCAAAAGGCCAATATGAATTGTGACAATATGTCCAGATAAGTTTAGGATGAGAAAAGACAGAGAGCTTGTTGTGTATATTAAATGGCCAAAAATGATATCTCAGCGTACAAGCTTTGGCATCCCAAGCACACTATTATAAAGCTTTAATATTTGAATGACACACACACACACACACACACACACACACACACACACACACACACACACAGACACACACACACACACACACA
>JAQMCW010000009.1:16199770-16220567 GCA_030068335.1 Chrysichthys cranchii
CCCGTGTGTTGTTTGTGCACTGACAGGCTTGTGGTAATGACACCTGAGGAAAAGCGAGTGCGTGTGAAGGATGACAGTGGCAAATATCGCTGAGCGACGTGTAGACGGGGAGAGGACAGATATGCACAAGTGGAACGTTAGGAAAAGAGACAGACATGCACAAACGCAAGCAGTCGCACACAAAGCCTTTTTTGGGGTTTAGATGAAAGCATTTTGATGAAACGAAAAGGTCAGCGGGGATTCATTAGGGTGAACGTGAACTTTTCATTCGGGACTATCTTTATAAAAAAAAAGCAAAGTTCATGTCAAGGAGAGGGGTTTTATTGAACAGTTTTGCTCAGAAACGCACGGCTTTCACATTTCCAAATTAGCATAAAGAGATAAATACAGTGGCCCCTCGGCTCACGAACGCATTGGATGGCGAACAAATCGACGTACAAAGTAAATTCCCCATACAGATTTTATACAGACCGACGAACATAGCCTCAACCGACGTACAGACAGCCAACCCACGCTTCATGGCACAAAAGTTCCAGTCAAGTACTCTTGGTGTGAATGTGTTCAATGCATTTTTTCATTGAGAGTAAGAAGCCTAAGCATATAACAGTTGAAATAACGAAAGAAATAATCGCAAAACATGAGAACCGCCACCATATCCCTCCGCCACCGTCCACCTACACCAGCAACTACGTATCCACCGCAAAGGTAACGTGCATTAAAATCATCTGTTTATTTCATTTAGTTTTATTTTTCTATAATTAATGTTAATTTAATTTTATTCTATGTTTTATTGCCACAGATAAACCCATAATACACTTTAGAAACATGTTTTGAGGACTGAAACACATTAATTGTATTTACATTCATTTCAAAGGGAAAAACTGATTCGGGTCGCGAACAGAGTCTTGAGACGAATTAAGTTTGTGAGCCGAGGGTCCACTGTAATTCCACACGCATTCCATGTGTGTTATTTCACAGTTGTGATGTCTTCAGTGTTGTTCCACAATGTAGAAAATAGTCCAAATAAGGAAAAACCTATGAATTTGTAGGTGTGTCCAAACTTTCAACTGAAATCACGTGTAGGTTTTTGCCTTAATAATGATAGGTACTTGAGCTTTTATGGACTCCACAAGTCCATGAAACAAGTCCACAAGTTCGTGCAAAAACTTATGATCCATTTTGGATCAAATCCATCCATGGGAGGTTCGTGAGAAAACATGGTTCAAGAGAAGAGCTTGGGCAAAAAAGAAAATCTGACCTTTTGGTGCAAAGCAGTTCACATTGTCAATACGACGCATTTGCTTACATTTAAATACGGACCTGGAAATAGTGCAGGATCTTGAATATTGAATATTTCAGATATTAAACATTTATTTATTTGTGTTTTAAATACAGTATTTCAAAAATCTAAAACTTTCTGTTTGGAAAAAAAACAGACTCACACTTTTGGACCCCACTATATATATACAGTGAACCCCTGCAATTTTGCAGTTAAGAGCATGGGAAGTGTTTATAAGAGTGTGGGAAAGGTTAATAAGAGAGTGGGAAGAGTTTATTAGGCCTTAAAATATATATAAATAATAAAATTAATGTAACATCGCAACTTCGTGGGTTTCACCTTTCGTGGGGGGACGCCGGAACGTAACCCCCGCGATAGGCGGGGGCTCACTGTATATATATATATTAAAAAACCCCAACACAATGGTTAAACTTGGATAACCAGATTTTTTTATTTTTTTAAAAAATTTTTTATGAAAAACATGGATGAATAATGGAGGGAACTCACTGTCTCTCTCCTCAGAAGTGAGATCAGGTAGACGCAGAACATGCCGGCGTGGCATCAGCAGAGTCTGAAAAGGCCACGTGGCCCAATATGGCACCACAACAATCCAGTGTTCATTCTGCACCACCACACGCTCCTGCACAACACACACAGACACAACAGGCAGTGCATTAAAGGGACAAATGATAGCTTATTCACATGGCATGGCCACCCGTGCTTCAGTAACATTTCACTCAAGCGTTCATATAGAAGTGACATCGTTAATCTCTCGCACACAGAGGCATACATAATCTTTGCAGACATCGGTAATTGATTTTTTCCGTGTCATTTATTAGAACGGCACAGCTAAGTGTTTTATTGTCCTTGTCTTGTGAGCCAGCAAGCCCCTAAAAAATAATGAACGAACACGACGGAACGGTTTCTTAAATCATTTTGTGTTCATTAAAGCCACAAGGACATGTAGAGTACAGCAGACAACACTCTTACCCTGACATCAAACTAAAACTAGTTTCAAACTAAAGCCTCACAAAAGGGCAGAATGAGATTTTTCTGCTTTTTTTTTTTTTTTGCATGAATCTCATTCTGAATTAAATAAAAAAATTCCCACCGCTACACTGGAGGACCTCCAAACTGTAAATAATTATATAAGTTTACAGTATCAGAGTTCTCACTTTGACTATCAGCATCATCTACATCACTCTCAGTCTCGTCACCTGAGGCAGCCTTCACTCACGGTGTTCAAACACGACCCTCATCGTCTCTTCTTCTCAACTGATCTTTGTTCATGCTAACACCAGTGCAGAAATGATAACGGACTAATTCACTTACTTCTGTTAAGCAAATTTCTTGCCTGCTCATGTCATCTGTACGTAGGATTTAATCTCAAATTTACTGCGAACCTCAGCTTGTTATTGTTACAGTATTGCACACTATATGACCAAAACTATGTGGACACCTGACCATCATACCTGCATGTCCATGTAGAACATCCCGTTGCGAATTTGGTCTCAACTTTGCTATTTTAATAACCTCCACTCCTCTGCAAAAGGCTTTCCATGAGATTTTAGAGCATGACTTTTTTTTTTCTTTTTGTCTGAGGAGGTGGGGGGCATTCAGGCACAAGAGCATTATTGAGCTCAGACACTAATGTCGGGTGAAGAGGCCTGGGGCGCAGTCGGCGTTCCAGTTCATTCAGTGGGGTCAAGATCAGGGCCACTCTAGTTCTTCCACTGCAACCTTGATAAACCAGGTCTTCATGGAGCATGGGGGCATTGTCATGCTTTGCATTTGTCATGCAACTCTTAGATCCAGTGAAGGGAAATTGCAATGCTACAGCATATAAAGACATTCTATACAATCCTGTGCTCACGATATTGTGGCGGGTGGGTGTTCTGGACAGGTGTCCCCAAACTTTTGAACATATAATGCATGGTTGAATATAAGGACACACTGAGGGAAGGTGCTAAATATATTTTCTTTAATTTCAATATAGTTTTTGGCAAGGGTGGCACGTAGCACTGTCGCCTCACAGCAAGAAGGTCCTGGGTTCGATCCCCGGGGTCGACCTGGGTGCCTTTCTGTGTGGATTTTGAATGTTTTTGCATGACCCCGTGTCTGTGGGGGTTTCCTCCGGGTACTCCAGTTTCCTCCCATAGTCCAAAGACATGCATAGAAGGGATTAGGTTAATTGGCTACTCTTAATTGCTCGTAGGTTTGAATGAGTGTGAATGGTTGTTTGTCTCTGTGTGTTGGCCCTGTGGTGGATTGGGGACCTGCCCAGGGTGTACCCCGCCTCTCACCCAAAGTCAGCTGGGATTGGCTCCAGCTTCGCCCCACGACCCTGAACAGGATTAAGCGGCAGAAGATGAGTGAGTGAGCGAGCGAGTTTTTGGCAAACTGTCATAAAAAAGGATGTTGATCTGAATGTAAGTACAAAAATCCAAAAGAAGTGAGAAGAAAAGCTCATATTGGGAAGACTTGTTTGCTGTTGGAGTATTGTGGGCATTTTGGGAGCTGGTAACTAGGATTATGTCCATTTCACTATGGGAAGCGATTATGTAAGAAATCACCAAAGCAATGTTTTAGACATTTTTAGGTCGACTGATTGCATTTACTGCCGGGTTTATCAAACTGGACCCTTATCTAACATGATTTTTGACATCTTGGTAAATATATTTATGTTGTCTTAACCCTCTGAAATCTCTGGGCATGTCCAGCATCCAAAAAACATCGTGTAATATTCTCATGAATAATTCGGAGGCAGTCGCAGCGAGAAACATACAGTAAACCAGCGGAAGTTAAGCTTTTATATGATAGCTAGTTTACCAAAAGGACGCAGAGATACCTCATTATTTATTATTGCTATAAATTATTTATTCATTGTTGTGCACCTCTTAGTTCAGGAAGTAATAATATTTCTGCGCATGTCTTCGTCAACATATTTTGTCATTAAAAATAAATCTCTTGAATCTGCTGGATCTGCTGGAACGCACGCGGACTGTTGAACAGAAGATGTACACAAAACTTATGCTTAATAAAAAATACTTCCGAGAATAAGATATTTACATTGTTATATACATGCAAAAACAAAATCTATGACTAAGCATTCAAAAAATCTTTAGAGTCCAAACTTTTAAAGTACAGGCAGTGCACTTTTTGTATTATTTGGGGGGAAAGAAATACATTTTGGTCACATTTTCATCATTTGTGGTATGTTTTGTGGTATCTATCTATAGGGTACGCAACTTTCAATTAATCTATTTTCTATTTGCAGTCACAATATACCATAAAAAGGCAAATCCATTTCTCTCAAAGGTCACTATGATAAACATGTCTTAATGTTCAGCACCCCGGGTCACTCTGAATGTCTCTGATGCACTTTGCTTATGTATTTGCTCCCACATTATTAAAAAAAAAAAAAAACCCTAACTCATGCATTACCACCCAGGGTTCCATGAAGCATGAGGCCATTCAAATGTAACCCCTATTAAAAGACCCGACGTGGGATTGAAATGACCTGACTTGATGCAACATGTGTCTCCAAGGACAGGATTGGGGAGGCAGGTTTGCAACATGACAGCTGATGATGGATTACACGATAGCTGAAGTTGACGGGTGGCTGCTACAGCGAGCCAGCTTCTGACAAGGAAGGCTTTGACAAAACATAGCTCAGTGCGTCAGTGAGTGATGGGAAATGATTAGAACCTCGGCTAACAGTGCTCTTCACACGCTGAGTGCAGACGGGGAGAGAGAGAGAGAGAGAGAGAGAGAGAGAGAGAGAGAGAGAGAGAGAGAAGAGGACAAAAGTTGGAACAATTAGTTTAGCTTGGATGACAGAAAGTCAGTGGCGGAATCTGTTTTCCAGAGTGTGCTGTTTAGTTTTCAGTGCTTGGTTTGAGCTCTTTTTTCGTTGTAGGCACACAACTCTGCTTCAATTTTATACTTTCTGTTAAACTGTCCTCTCTCCGAAACACATGATGCAATTTTGCTGGAAAGTTTCGGAGCTCGCTTTTGACTAAACAGAAGTAGAACCTGACACTACGCCAAGACTCTTGTGCCATGTGCTGTTCGAAACGACACCTAGCAACTTTCAACACAACCTATATGTGTGTTTAGACCACGTAATGAAGTTCTAAACAATGTAAGAGTACCTCTTAACACCCCATTTTCCATGGCGCAACGTGTCTTTGTGGGTCAAACTTTGCGTTCACTCCGTACATCCTTGGGAAACATTTCGCTTTAAATACGAACCCCCGGGGTTTGCACCAAGGCAACAGTCTGAAAGCAATCTGCTGATAGGGTGTTATTTATTTATATCCAGCTTTATTGTTTAGGCGTTCACCGCCAGTGATAACATCACATAAACTTTGGCCATTTCCATCATAGATTAAGCATCAGCACAAGTTGAGCCAAGAAGATGACGAAAGACACATCCTTGCTGGAGTGTTGTATATCCAATACTCGAAGTCCCAAAGTAGGGTCCAAGAACAGTGGTGGACTTTACGACCCCCTGTTTTCAGAGACGTATCCCGTTTAACGGTTCACTTGAACTGGATGGATTTAGTCCAAGTTACAGGGAATGCAATATCAATATCAATGCTTGTGTCAGGAACAAGTCCAAAACTTTATTCCTTTACGCGTACTCATGAGAAACAATGCTCTGACCAAAACATCTGATACCATACCAGTGATGCAATCCCAGTGTCCACTGCAGAAACAGACAGGAATCTGGACATATTTCCCTTTGCTCTGTAAACATATCGAGAGGAAGCCCGATAGCATGTTCTGACAATACAAGTAACCCGATAAAACATCTTTATGGGTTTTAAATGCATCTTTTATAGAGAAAAAGGGTGAGAATGGCCGACCTGGGTGCACAAATGAGTGCCATGAATTGCACACACGGAAAGGTATTCAAGCCTCAAGCAGTGAAGTAAGCATGCAGAAAAACTGTCGCAGCTGTGAGAGCCCTTCACTTCAGCGAGCACTGAGCACTGGCACATGCATGCTTACCAGAGAATGCACTGTGCACCAGAGTCAAAATGAAGCTGACTGCACTGTGCACTCAGTTTTAATGACCACGCTATTCAAGATCTTTTCTTAAAAACCCTGAGTATATAAAACATAAAACTCAGCACGAGGAATTCATTGTTCGCAGCACATGGCAGCAGGCGACATAAACAGAGCTAAAAGTCGCCCATGATTGCTTAATAGTTTCAGTACCAGCAGAAAGTACTAAAAAATAAATAAATAAATACATAAATAAATCTCGTCCTTTTGCTCGTACTAGGTCTGGATAAAAATATTGTTTGCGTCAAATCTTTGGTTCAAACCTCAACCACTGAAAAACAATATTAGTGGAAAGTTCAAGCATAAAAAGCTTGATGGCTTCAACAAAAAAAAAAAAGCCAATATATTGTTGCACACATTTTAATAATTAGCCCATCTGAATAGTTGGATTATGCTCATGAATAAATCAGTACTGAGGGGGGTCTGAGGAGA
The DNA here is from genome assembly GCA_030068335.1 of Chrysichthys cranchii. Classification (NCBI taxonomy): domain Eukaryota; kingdom Metazoa; phylum Chordata; class Actinopteri; order Siluriformes; family Claroteidae; genus Chrysichthys; species Chrysichthys cranchii. The sequence continues at coordinate 16,206,555 of JAQMCW010000009.1, forward strand.
TTATTTTGCAGTTAAAAGGGACCCCTGGCTGCAAAAAAAAAAGACAACCCCTGCTCTAAATAAATTACATTCAGATTCGCTCAAGGTCTGAGAATGTTCTGGAAGAAAGCGCTGTCTCTTTCCACAATGATGTCGTGGTGAGAGCATGTGGGCCTGCTGACAAGGAAGACGCATCGCACAGCGAGCACACATCAGTGGGAATCACATGTGGAAAGCGATTAAAGTTTTAAAAGGAGCAGCTTCGTTACATGACATGACTACACAACCGCGGGTTATTAAATCTGCAATTAAGCACCGTTTACAAGCGCATTATTTAACAGTTTCTGGAGTAGGCACAATAGCAGTTGCCAAGGAGACAGAACTTTTTCGGAAGGGGGAGTCTGCCGCAACTTGCAGGCACTTGCGGCTCGCAATTAGGCGGCTCTGTTTTATGTTTCCCTCGTCCTTCCAAACGCTAGCCTTAATATGCCATTAGGAAGAGTCATTACTCTGCCTCAAAACACACTTCCATCATTCCTGGCTTTCCACTTCACTCCCAGCTCGGAGAGGTTCGATGAATAAGTGATTAAGGTTAGAGTTATTAAGGATTGCAGATGCACTACCCAAGGAATGTTCAAAACCCAGTACTTGGCGGGTACCAAATGATTACAAGCATCCTCGGCGGCGCTTCGTAACCATTCAGTAATACTGCACGTTGGAGAGAGGTCGTAAACAGAGCAGCCGCCCAGCCGTACTGCGTTCGTCAGTAAGATAACTTCGGGAAGGATTTCGGCATTCAAGGGGCACTTGTGCAGAAATATTGTGAAAAACTGCAGAAAACACACACACACACACACACACACACACACACACACACACACACACACGCTGTTGTCATGGTTCGTTGTCTTGGAGGTTTGAAAACAGTGCGAGATTGACGGGAGACGGGGCAAAGTGCTGAAACTGAATTATTGTGCAAAGAGAGACGCTTTCAGGGATGGACAGATGCTGATGAGGGATGCGATAAGAGGCATTCCACTGTAAATGAAACGTGCCTGCACAAACGTGCTTATGCCGACCTTGATTAACCCTTGCTGCGAAGGCAGGCGCCGTGTTCTCACTCACATCTCTCCATTCCTCACAGCTTTCCCATGTCTCATTACAAGCTTATTTAAACAACTTGTTAAAGGAACACTTTCTGTTACTCCATATTAAAAATATAACTGAATACAAATACATTAGTTGCTTGATTTGAACAGATAATGCGATGCTAATACAATTATGCATAAGGTTATACACATATTAGGTTCTTATTTTAAAATTAAAATCATTTATTTAAAGAACGTTTACTGGCAGTGGTTAACACTGTCGTCTTAAAGCCAGAAGGTCCTGGGTACGATCCTCGGTTTCGACCTGGGCGCCTTTCTGTGTGGAGTTTGCATGTTGCATGTCCTTGTGGGTTTCCTCTGGGTACTCCGGTTTCCTCCCACAGTCCAAAGACATGCACATTAAGTGGACTGGCTACTCTAAATTGATAGGTGTAAATTAATTCATAGGTGTGTGTGTGTGTGTGCCAATGGCAAACGGAGCGACACATCCATTGTGGTATTCCATGGTCGCATTAGACGATACAATGCCAAAGTGGCTGGTGTCTGTGTCTGTGGAGCCTGTGACGTGGGACTAACAGTAGGATAAAGAAGATTTAAAGAACGTTTACCAGGGGGGAAAAAAGTTTGACTTTCATGTTGGCACAAGGAAGTTCTCCGAGATGAGTCTAGAATAAAGACCACATGAACATGCGGTGGTCCTTAGTAACTTCCAAGCCAGGTTTGGGCTGGTTTAAATTAGGCCACTACTTTGTTTATATTTTAAGAATAACCTAAAACTGGGATTAAAAACAGTCCCATGCATATCCCATGGACATCCTGATTGGAGACTATTTATGCACTTGAGGTTGAGGAACTCTCAGATCCAGAACTCATCCATCATTTCTACCTCTTTTTTTGGCCACACCTACTTAAATTTTAAGTCCAAATCCAGATTCAGATACACATATTTTGCCCAAAACAAAAACGAAACAGCTCCAGATCCAGAAGGCTGCATTGTGTTACTCCATCTGCCATCTACAAATACAGAAAACTGATCTGAAATGACACCTAGTCAGTAGGGAACAATTACAGTGATTTAGATATCCATTATCCATTATCCCCAAAGCTCAACAGGAACCAACTTTAAAAAAAAAAAAGCATACTTTCTGCAAAACACAGAGAAAAGACTTCTGTAATGATCTTATGGCAGTACTGTAGTTTCTGTTCTTGCAACCCTGAGGGTACATACAGTGAAACCCATCAGCGATTCTGAACTGAAAACTGAACACTGTTCTCATCTTTTACTCTCTTTCATGAGGTCCACAGTACTGGACGGGATCCTCGATCCCTCAGAACCTAAGAGCAACATACAAGGCCTACTTTTAAAGTCAGAAAGATTCAGAGAGCCAAATGGAGATGTACAAAAAAAAAGGGAGAGGAAGGTTCATCACAGACAGGAGCACTTTATTAATCATTGCAGCCCTTCTTCACACGAAAGGAAGTGCAAAATAGCTTTTCTGCGACGTTCGAAATGTCTCTTCACACTATGACTTTTCCGGCAACTCGTCTGATGACAGGTTCGATTCACAGCTGACATACTGTACACCTCGAGAAGAATAAATAGAACATTGCTGTGAAGAATGCTTGTTGCGATGATCTTCAACAAGCAAAGTAAAGTAGATTCTGTGGGGTGAAATGAATAAATAAATAAACTCTAAACTTTAGAACTCAATCATGAGCCACACGTTAAAGAAGAGGTGCGTAGGATTGCTGAAGGATTTGGCAGAATTGATCCTCATCGCCATTTTTATCTTCATTAGCTTTTTGTCGGTCAGGAGTTGCGATGGACCAGAGTGTATCCTATAAACACTGGGTGAAAGGTGGGAATACAGCCTGTATGGGGTGCCAGTCCAATGCAGGGCAACATGTTTTTGGAAGGTGGAAGAAAAACACAGAAAACAGAATGTGGACATGGTTTCTACTGGGTTCTTTGGATGGTTAACAGTTCTACATTTCTAAAGGTGACAAACCTTCTTCAAAAAGGGAAATCATGCGTCACAGAGTTGGGAGGAAACAAACAGCAAGAAAAAACTATTAGAGTTCAATCAGAAACCAAAATGGATGTTTTAGTTGTCTCTCTAGAGCATTCCTTAAAAGTTCTTGAAGAATCCTACAACTGGTTACCCAGCAGAACAGTTTCTGAGTAGAACCCCTTTAGAAAGCTCGAACTGTTGCTCATCCATGGCACCTTGAGGAACCCACAAAGTGTAGCCTGCACCAACCACTACTACAAAACATGAAAATGCCATTATTCAAGACATTTGCTGAAAATCCCTGGCCGTTAATATGGAGCTTGGTTGCCCCCTTGCTGCTGAACCAATAATAGTTGGGGCAAATGACTGTCTCTAGTATGTGTTTGTATTCATTCATTAATTTTCAGTAAAGCGGACCCTCGTCTCACGGACTTAATTCGTTCCGAGACTCTGTTCGTGACCTGATTTGTTCACGACCCGAATCAATTTTGCCCATTGAAATGAATGTAAATACAATTAATGTGTTTCAGCATTCAAAAACATGTTTTTAAAGTGTTGTATTACGTATGGGTTTATGTGTGGCAATAAAACATAGAATAAAATTAAAATAACCTTAATTATAGAAAAATAAGCCTAAATGAAATAAACAGATGATTTTAACGCACGTTACCTTTGCGGTGGATACGTAGTTGCTGGCGTAGGTGGATGGTGGCGGTTCTCATGTTTTGTGATCATTTTCGTAACTTCAACTGTTATACACCTAGGCTTCTTACTCTCACTACCATTTCCACTTTTCATTTTCCTGGGAGACCTGCCCAGGGCGTATCCCGCCTCTCACCCAGTGTCAGCTGGGATTGGCGCCAGCTTCCCTCCGCGACCCTGAACAGGATTAAGTGGCGGAAGACGAATAAAGATGAATAAGACTTTCCTGGGACCCATAATGAAGGCTTATAATGCAAAAATGCAGAGAAACGAAACGAAATAAAAAATGTGTTGAACACGTTCACACCACGAGTGCTTGACCGGAACTTAAGGTTTGTGCTGAGCGGCATGAGTTGGCTTCCTGTACGTCAGTTGAGGATTTGTTCGTAGGGTTGTTTCAAAATCTGTTCATGAATTTAGTTTGCACGTTAATTTGTTCGCCATCCAATGCGTTCGTGAGCCGAGGGTCCATTGTATGCGTTTTATCCTGGTTAGGGTTACACTGGATCTAGAGCCTATTCTGGGGTCACAGGGTGCAAAGTGCAAGAGTTCAAGGGAGGGGCACCAGACCATCACAAGCCACCATTTATACATGTACTGTACTCACCCTCTTATTCACACATATGGGCAATTTAATATACTCAACCCCCCACCCCCCCGCTCCACACATGTTTTGTTTTTTGTTTTTTTACAAACTGAGCTAATTTTATCACTTCAAAAATGCACAGACATAAAGGATACAAGCTTGGAAAAGTAACAAAACTAGCAGTAAAGCAGAGCAAAAAACACAAATATTGCAGCAAAGTATTAAATTTACCAACTATAACGTATACAACATTGCAGAGTTCTGACAGCTAGAACATAAACAGATTGAGGAATGCAGTCAAACACTGTCAAACAGGTCATGCTACGAGAGCGTGGAGTCTAAGAGACCTTTGCTATAAACAATACTTCAACCCAATCAAGCTCCAGCCAAAATGTTTGGAAAGCAAGAATATGAGTAGCAGTGACGGGTCTCTACTTCAACAACAGCTTGTGTGGTGTGCGCTGCTTGCTGGTTTGTGAAAATCCTGGCTTTAGTTTTGGGCCAGGCACCAAACGCCAACACACAAGGAAAGCACAATCCTCCATCAACTGAGCAGAACTGATTCGTTGATCTCTGTGGGGGCTGCGCATTTCTAATCTCCAGATCTTCCTTCGCTCATATGCTTTCCTGCAACCACACACTGTTTTTCCCAGCCACTGTTCTCTTAGAGGAGATCTGGCCTCGCTGGGTGCACATGCAGGGAGTTGAAGAAGGCTACGATGGAAACGCTGGAGAAATCCTTAAGAAACAGACGTCGGCTTTGATCACAACCAGTTCAAACAACCCAAGGCGATATGCTCAAGCAGACAGCTCGGGCTCGCAGGCATTTGCCTTTGGCTACCGCTTCAATATCTGTCATTCATTTTCCCTCGGGGTTAAATGCGTGTCTGGGCTTGGAATCTGTGTGTAAAAAAAAAAAAATATATGCACTGTTTATTTAGCATTTTATAAACAAAGCCGCACAGCCCTTCTCCTACGGGTGCGAGGAGGATGTGGGAAGTGGAACCAGACTTGATGAGTTTGGCTAGGGATGCAAATTAAAGTCCGGGGGGGATTTTAAAATTAAACTTTATGTTCAATTTGCATTGGTCAAAAAAACTGGTACGACGGTGCGTGCCGAGATGCTGCTGATTACTTTGGACTGGGTGTTAACGTGATGATTACGGCTTCCTGTCATATCACGCTTTCGTTCCTTGTAATTTCCATAGCACGCACGGACATTAATATTTTAATAAACTGCAGACGATGACAAAAAGTAGCGCGAGAGTCTGACATCGGGGAGGAGAATTCTCCAGAGAGGCGCCCTCAGAAAGCAGCAAATCATTCGGAACAGTTATTTGCATAAAGAACAAAGGCAAAGAAAATGTGTCGTTCTTATTCATTTGAGTGCACCGCAGTTAGCTGATGAAATTATCACGTTCCAAATACAGATGACCTACTGTTTGGGAACATGATACATCGTTCCTTTATTAGATTAAGTAACTGATGATATGGAAGCAGGCGGGATACAGTTTATACCACAGCACTGTTGAATTATTTAATCTGATTGATCAGAAGGCATTAATTTGTTTTCTGTAACAGCAAGCGTGACAGTAGGGCTGTCTGGGAGGTTCATATTAATGTGCTCCTTTTAACCCCTTATCGTTTCCATAGTGGCAGTTAATGCACAGTGACTTATATGACAATATGACTTGTATGCATTTATAATTTTCTTAGTAACATGACGAGCTGTGTTTTTTCTGACCGTGAGCCTATAATCATCAAGAGAGAAAAACAGAGCAGTTCATGAGAGAACAACTGTTTATAGCTGTTATAATGCAAGTGATAACAGGAACCTTGTTTCATGGTTCCCAAACATTTTAGTTCCCTTTAACCAGATAAAACATAAAACACATTGCTCTTTGACAAATAATTGTTAATTCTGGCAAACTGCTGTGGAACAATAGGGATAAAACACTCGAGACATGCTGTTATTGGAAAATAACCAACTTTGGTAGTGGTAATAGTAACCCCTGCTTTGTGTCCGTCGTTGAACGTTTTTCTTATAAACGCATGCCCCCTCGTGGGTTTTTTCCCCCTTTAAGACAAACTCTAGGTTCTCTCCAAAAAAAGATTAAAGGTTAAGAAAGTACAACTATAAAACTATAGACCGTGCATGCGGAGAAATAGATACAACATCATATGCTGCTTTTCCCACAATGTTGTAAAATCGATCAATCTATGGAGAATACGAATGCTCCTGCACAGATATAGCGTTACCAGAATTTAAATGCAAACTGTTCTTACATTCACTTTACCAAGCCATAACATATTTGACCACATGTTTCAGCTCCCAGTCCACATAAACACTACCAACTGAATTCAGAGTTCTCAGGGCTCAAACATCCATAGCTTGCTGGTTGACTTACATAATACATGACACACCACACACATCAAGGACAGCTGTGATATGTGATGCCATGGGCATTTGTTTCACAGCAGTACTCTTTCCATCGTGATGTCTCTTTATTCGATCTCTCTGACTCCCACCATAAAATTCATCTCGCTGTGCTCAGAGTCCATGAAACATCCATGAAGCGTACTACAATTACAGTCCTGGAAACAGGGAAAACATCAAACTGTAAAAAAAAGAAGAAGAAGAAGAAGAAGAAGAAGAAAGAAAGAAAGAAAGAAAGAAAGTACGCTGAATGAATGAATAAAGAACACTAAAATGCAAAATAGCCTCCTGCAGCTGTCACCAACAAGACAAAGCACTTTTTAAAATGTCATTATCCATCATGCATAATGTTTTGTGGAAATTTACAGCCTCTAAACGGTCGCGAAAGAAGAAAGAACGGCAGTTTAAAACTCTTTCTGTTCTCTCAGTGGGAGCAGTGGAGGTCAAGAAAATAAAGGTCTTAATTCTACCTCATGGACAGAGACAGTGAGCATTTTCTTTCTGTCTGAGGAGGCTTGGCAGGAAAATGGTTGGTTAGCAGCTTCATCGATTGTCCGCCAAAATGGAGATATAAGACATTCGCAAAAGACATTTTCCTCTACAGGTGGGGAAAGTACCAGAGTTAAAAACGGTGCTCTGAGTGAACGAGTGGTCTCGGAGGACAGGCTGGTCTTGGGGAATAAAAGAACACAATGAAATTTCACTCAGTCAACAATATGCCTCGCAGCAAATGGAACTGAAATGAGCAATATGACAAAGACCTGGTCAATAGGAATGAAATGATGGTAAATGACATGGCTGAAAACATTCACAAAATACATTCACTCAAGAAATCTACTGCTAAATATGTTACAGTCCCCGTATCAGAAATCGATTAAATTCTTGACGGACAGCTTAATGCGACTTGTGGAAAGATGGCATGGAGTAGAGATGGAGTGTCTCGCTGTTGCCAGGTATTGGCATTACAATAGGTTTGCAACAAAAAAAAATGTTCAAGTAGATATTTACTGTGATTTAAATTAAGATTCCTCATATCTCATATCTCAAGTCTCATATCTCACCACCCTCGTGGGAATAAAAACGTCCTGCTTCGGTGACTTTCTGTAGGGTCCCACAGGATCCCTGTTCCGATGCACACTTTTATCCTGATGCTTCCAGAGGTGCACTCAAGCTTGGTGTGTGAAATCCTATGTGATTTGCTTTGCATGTGAAAGAAAGAAACACCTGGTTAACATGAAAGGGGTATTTACCCAAACTTGGCAAATGTTCCCCAGTAAACAGCTTTTGTGGGTTACAATTGCTTCTTGGTGTTGTTGTTGAGGTTCGCCCCAAAACCAATGGCAGTATTGCAGTACACTCACATGCATACACGTACACGTCAACATCGACACACATTTCCCACTAACGAACACATGGGCTCTGCTGATTAAAACCAGAAGAAATAAACAAACATAGAGAGCGGCGTGATTTCGTTTGTGTGTCTCAGGCAGAAACTGGCAGATGGCCATTCAATAAGTGTGGAACAATGAGAGAATGAATTTGCCAGCCTTTCACTCACATGGACAGCATTGGGGGCAGTGTGTGATTGCCTAAAAGCAATCAAACTTTACACTTCTTAGCAAGTCTAACTTCTGAACGCAATTTTTAATACGAACAGTCAGTTTAGCTCAGAAATGCAAGACTTCCCAGAGATACCTGGAAGGTTCGGCTTCTCAAATCTTCCGAACTTCGGAGTAGCTCGATTAGGTTGAGGTCAGGTGATTGGGTAGGTCGTTCCATTTCGGACAGCATTATCTTTTCCCCTTCCAAATATCCCTCGCACAGCTTGAGGTGTGTTTGGGTTTGGTAAAAATCAAACATTACTTGGAACATCTCATAAATAGACATGGTAAGGCCTGGAGACCTTAAAGACCTGAACTACAGGCTGGTAATATTGACATAACTTTTGCACTTCGAATTATATCACCAACTCCAAAAAACAGTCCACAAGGAGGGGGAGATGATAAATACTGATGGCAGTGGAACAAACAACCAAAAAAAAATATCCTGTTTTTGGAAGTGAAACGGGCCCATGCAGGATTCATCTTTTTCACTGGTAAAATGTCTGAGCCAAATCATCTCCCATTCTCAGTAGGTGAATGTAATGCATGTAATGCGCTTTCAAAAATGCTTTTGAATGGAAGACAATGTGGCCTTGGTGTTTTTTTCAAGGCAAGGCTGAGGAAATATAATTCGTCTCGAGACATTTTTTTTTGTGACAAACAATATAACTTACAGGCATTCAACCCCGTCAAACCTGCTTCCATTTGTAATGTACGTTTATTCATCATTTCTTCATTGAAATGAAGAGATTAAAATAAATCTCAATGATTGGTCAAGAGACAGATCAAATGTTTTTATGACCACGTTTGATAACATCCAGATAAAATTTAGAATTTAAATGAATGCTTTATACTTTAGCAAATTCATAATATAATTTTTTTTTTAAAAAGTGTGTCCATCAAAGTGGACATTCGGTCATCATAACTGATATCTCTTCCTTGTAAGAACGCAAATAAAGAAGCTTTCTAGCCATATTCCTATACTGAAACCCTAAATCCTGCAGTGGATGTAAAGAAACCTTATTGGTCTAAGGGTAAAATACATCGGTCAGCCATACCATTAAAATCACTGAAATGTGAAGTGAATAAAACTGATCATCTCATTACAGTGGCACCTGTGAAGGGGTGTGACATATTAGGCACCAAGTGAACAGTCAGTTCTCAAAGTTGACGTGCTGGAAGCAGGAAAAATGGGCAGGCGTAAGGATCTGAAAAACTCTGACAGGGCCAAATTGTGATGGCTAGATGACTGAGTCAGAGCATCTTCCCAATGGCAGGTCTTGTGGGGTGTTCCTGGTATACAGTCTTTAACACCTATTAAAAAGTGGTCCAAGGAAGGACAACTGGTGGCCCGGCGACAGGGTCATGGATGGTAGCCCAAGGTTTTCTCATACACCTGGGAAGCGTAGGTTAGCCCAGCTGGTCCAAGCCTTGAAGTACAAAAATGCTTCTGTAATACAAATTACTCAAAATGCTAATGATGAAAGGTGTCACAACACACAGTTCATTCCAGCTTGTTGCGTATGGCGTTGCATAGCTGCAGACCCGTCAGAGTGCCCATGCTGACCCTGATCCACGACTACAAGCACCTACAATGAACATGTGAGCATCAAAACTATACCATGGAGCAATGGAAGAAGGTGGCCTGGTCTGAAGAATCACGTTTTCTTTTACATCTCATGGATGGCCACCTCCTTATGGAAGCCCGATCCATGGAAGCCCCACCTCACAACTCACAGGACTTAAAGGATCTGCTGCTGTCTTGGTGCCAGATACCACAGTACACCTTCAGTCGTCTTGTGTAGTCCATGTCTCTAGGGCTTAGAGCTAAGGCAGACCTACAGTACACAACATTAGGCAGGTGGTTTTAATGTTATGGCTGATCGGTATAGAAGATTAAAAAAAATGAATTTTTGAAATATCTAGAAAAACCAACTGGTGTATCAAAATGGCAACAAAATCCCAAGCCTTTGCTCATTTCACATAGTGAAGCAAATAAAGAACCGTGACAAGGAAATGCACATCTTAACAGGCGCAAAAGTAGAATTGCCTTGAGATGGGCTTAGGTTATTTTACACCATAAAACCAAACGCCGCACTGCTACACGCCCTCCCTCCACACACCCCAGTGTTCCCTGGTGCAATCAGAGCCTCCTTTACAGTCACAGTGTGAACACCATGCGACTGGAAGAGCAAATCTGCCCGGACGCCTCCTCCTTTCGTCAATGTCCAGCTTCTCTAAACCGTCGTCCTCAAAAATCTGAGTCACAGTCATCTCCGATTAGTCCAGCTGGCAAGAACACGGCAGAGGCCTCTTGTTCACATTAGAGGTCAGTGAGAGCCACTCAGCTCACTTGAGTATAACTTCCACCTCCGATGAGAAATTATACAGCCTCATCCTTTCCTTTTATTTTTTTCTTCCAGCCTCTATAAACTGGCATGGGAGGGGAAAAAAACGCAGAAGCAAAAATAAAAACAGCAAGCTGAGGCGACGCTGTCATTATCATCAAAAGACACGTCCCAGGTGCCCTTTTCAGACAGAGCCACGAGGAGCGCTGGAGTGGACAAGTGAGAGCATATGATTAACTCATCACGCCGCTATAAAAAGAGGCGCTTTATTCCCATGCCAGGCGCAGATGCTGGCTGCAACTTCACACAGGATTTTCATCCTAACCATTAGGTGTCTCATTTGCAAAAGTGCTGGAGATAAACTTTTCAGCACATGGATGACAGCTTTTATTGACTGGCTGGGCATTTAAGTGTTTCATTTTTTTTTTGTTTTTGTTTGTTTTGTTTTGGGATCTGGAGGCGCATTTAAAGTCGAAGTGTTCCGCATCAGTGCTACGGGCTCTTACTGCGGTACGTTAGTGATGAAATTAGAACAAGGCCATAATCAAAGGCATGTCATCACCCACATACTGAAATGCTTTGAAAAGTGTTTTGAGTCACGTGTACACTTTTAACATTCCGAATGGCTGACAACTCGGGTAATAAGGTTGCCGAGCGCTGTGTTTAAGAGTGACTGTTTGTTCTTTAATAGGATTTTCACTGTGACCGTAAATGCGGATTTACTTCCAAGTTAACATTTACATGTATTCATTTAAAAGTGCACTTTAATTCAAAGCGACTCATAAATGATGGAGAATTCAAGCACAGTACAGTGAAGAGAACAGACGCAGACTGCAAATTGGCCAGGCGGTTATAGATATGGAGTCAACGTCCAAATTATTGGCCCCCTTAAAAGCATGACCAGACATTTGTGCATACCAGCACAAGTTTTCTACTTAGCTAAATAAATGCAGAAAAGCTTATCATAAGAATTTCTCTGTTAAACAGATAGACATGTCACAAAATTATTCAAAAAGCATTTTATGGTCAGATGAGACAAAAATCAAACAGCCTCATCATGTTTTGATGAAGAAAAAAAACCCAGACCACATATAATGTATAGCAAATATGGCAGCTGAACGTTGATGCTTGGGGGATGTTTTGCAGCTGATGGTCCAGGAAGTCTCATTAAGATGGATGGCATTGACATCAGCAGGGATTTTTTCAGCCCAAACTCTGGTTACCTCTGCCAAGAGGTTAACGAAATTAGCCCTAGATGGATATTTTGATAAGATAATGAATATAAACATCCCTACGAATCAGTGCAAAAATGGAGGCTGGACAACAAAAAACTAGTGTTTTCCACCAAGAGGGTATCCAGAAAAAACAAACCTAAGCAGCTTGAGATATTCCACCTGAAGAAGCGGTCCAAGATCCCACCGATATCCCAGCCAGACAGTTCAAGTGATGTCGGCAATCAAAATGTCCAGATCAAGGTTATGTAGTAATGAGGCTACATATATTTCCTTTGGAAGGTCATATTAGGAAAGGGAAATTTTCCTGAAATTATGGTGAGCGGGGGAGGCCCTGATACTTTATCAACACTTATGTCAAGCGTGCGTTCTAAATAAAAAACTGGGTCTGAATTCCAATAAGTCTAGGCTTTTCTTTTTTTTTTATATCTGCTCCACCAGGATTGTCTTGTTTAATATTCACTCATGATCGTTGTACAAGGCTGTTATTTTACGCACCTGTTCCTCTCCACGTGAACGCCATGTCGCAATCGCCATAAAACGCTGCATAATAATTATCACAACACCTTGGATATGTCTAGGGGGGAAAAGAATCTCTAACAAAGAGGAAAATAAAATAGCTATGTTAACAAGCTTGTGGTGGCAAACTCCTGCCATGATCCATTACCTCACTGAGTTATTATTCTACCAACATCTTTAGAAAACACATGGCGGACTCGACGCCATCTCGCTAATGGATCATAACCAATCTGATTAGGCCTTTAAAGTGTCATCCTTGTTCGGCGTGACTCTCATAGAGTTCTCCGACGTATCATAATTGTGCACAGTAAGTAGACTAAATAGAGTCAAATCTTTCTATATCATTTTCGCTCAGTTTTTTAGCACATGAAATATAGAAGCAGCTGGTAATAAATGATTCATTAGAAAGTGAGACGGTATGTAATGAATACTTTCAGATGGCATCTAGAAGACTCCATAAGAGACGCACTAAAAATGTAGGCCACTGAGGGAGAAAGGCGTTAATTTAAATTATGTTTAAATTCCCTTTAATGACTTTTAAGTCCTTCACAAATTGATTGCACACCTTAAAACAGATCATTAACCATCATGTGGCAGCACAGCTCATCTATTCCACATTAAATGGCTTCTTTCTTGCGGTGGAGCCCCCATGCCAAGTTCAATCATATGCACTGGTGTTACATATTGCGGATACACACGCAGCGATCCTACAGGCTAGACCTGTGCTTAGTGCCTGTTAACTGCAGGACCAGCCACTGGTGACAATAAGAATTAATTTACCACCAGTTTATTTGTTGATTTATTACAACGGCACGGTCCAGTAGTAGCTGTTCAGAAGGTTATGAGGTCAAATCCCTGCCACTGTTGAGCCTTTGAGCAAAAACCCTTAACCATCAATTGCTCAGGTGTATCCTCCCTCAGTTGTAAGGCATTTTGGATAAAAAAAAAAGTGTCAACCAAATGAAATAAATACATTTATTCTCGATGCTACTTATCCATTGTGGGTCATGGGGAAGCCCAGCTGACTTCAGGCAAGATGTGGGTGCTCCCTGGAGAAGTCGTCAATCTACTGCAAGGCTTACAAAGAGACAGACAGACTTTCACATCAACACTTTTGGAGAATTTGGAGTAGCCAGTTGACCTAATCTGCATGTCTTTGGACTGGGGGAGGAAACCGGAGCACCTGGAGGAAACCCATTGGTGTTCAAGTGAAGACAAATCCTAATACTACAAGTATACAGTGATGCAGCATATGTATCTTTGGGATGAACTGGAATGATGGCTGTGCACCAGGCCTCCACATCAGTGCCTCTTGGGCCACTTGCCCTCTTGATGGTGAATGGGTAACTCTCCATAGCCATGCTCCAAAACCTATTATGGCAACTCAAAATGAAAGGCAATAGTTTTGGAATAGGATTATTCAATAGTCAGGTCTTTATATACCTTTGGCCAAATAGTGTAATTTACATTGAAAATGCAAGGTTTATA
>JAQMCW010000009.1:16284446-16295116 GCA_030068335.1 Chrysichthys cranchii
TTTCATTAGTTCATTTTCAGTAAATTATTATTTATTGCTACTTTTATCAGTTTCAAGTTATTTCAGTGACCATTGTGAGTTTTTCTTTCTTTAACAGAAGGGTACCAACAATTTTGTCCACGTCTGTAATTCATTTATTGCTCGCATAAATGTGAGAAAGTGAACTCCCACGCAGCAATTAGCTCAGATGGAGAAAACGCAGAGACTTGCACATGGTAAACATTCATATTACAGCACTGGTGAAAGAGCTGAAACTGACTCCACCGACTGCCGTCGTATACCACGAGAACACGACAATCGACAAAGTAGAAGGAGTGAAGGCTACGCAGTCGTTTTGATAACTCACATTATGACTTATCAGATTTAATCAGATGTGTCAATATTAGCGAGCTTCCAATAAGCTAGTGTAACTAGCTAGTGTTTAGCCCATAATAATATTATTTTCAGTAGTTAGTTACTTTAGATAGCATTCTAAACTAAGTAGCAAAGGAAGAGAGAGGACTTCATTCGAAACAAAGTAATTTTAGAAATCACTAAAACGAACAATCGGTCTTCTGGAAGCAGGTTTTCGGGCCTGTACAAAACACGCGTATAGTGGTACCCCGCATAGCGAACGCAATCCGTTCCAGCGGCGCGTTCGTTATGCGGGGAGTTCGTTGTGCGAAACACGTTTGTTCTGCGAGTCATGCGAGCGTTGGCGGCGGCGGCGCTCGTTGCGCGAAACCTTCGTTCCGTAGGGCGTTCTTTAAGCAGGGTACCACTGTACATGCACGTATAACGAACGTAATGCACATCGTATGATCCTAAAAACCTCGTCACCATTTCAATGAATGAAATAAGAGGTTTATTTGTAAATGTCACACATATTCATGTGCAAAGTGTTATATTTAGCAAATGACCAGCAGTGTCTATAAAATTACAGCTTAAGGAATTTCATTTAACCGTTCTTGATAAGTGCTAGCGGTTAACTGACAGATTTTCCATGTTATTTCGTATCAGTTTTTGGTTGGTTTTTTTTTTATCCTCTGTAAATTTACATATTTTTGAGCCATTATGTTATATCCTATCTCGTGAGCATATGTAGTGCAAGCCAGTGGGATGTGGCATGTGGTTGGAGGGGGTTTAGAAGAACATTCCTGTTTGAAGACAGGGTTAAGGTGGTGGATTTTTTTTTTACACTGATGCTGCAATCCATTTGCCCCGAAGCCTCGGAAGCTGGGGATGATGTCACGTCTGACTTGACTGCGTTCCATTTGTACAAGTCAGAAAACCGCTAGAGAAGACTTCAGGAAGACTGCTGTTGTGCTTGTTCTTTAGTCCTTTCCCAGTGTTTTACCGCGAATCTAATCAAAATATGTCCCTAATAAGCTGATCTCACCCTATTATAAATAACATTCAAGTTTCAAAATTTCATTTTATTACTTTTCGGTAAATTTCACAGGGTTGGGGAAGCCAGGTTCGCTTGCTATCAGGTAGCCATTAGCCCTTAATTAACAATACTACCTATAAACAACACATTACATAGCATTTAGCACATCAAAACTCCGTAGCAGTATGAGCACAGATAGAGTTTGGACAGTGCAGTGTGTACGACTGATCAAATGAGACAAAAAATAGACAGAAGTTTAATAAACAGTATAAAACTACAGCTTTCACTCACTGTTCAGGGAGCTTGCTGCCATTTTGGATTTGTTTTACTGAGGGTCGGTAAGGATATTCTGACTTTCCAGTTTGGACAGCTGAACTTAGGGAGCATTTCAGGTGAAATTTCTGACTCAGAACTCGGATATCTTCACTTCTGAGGACAAACGGAGCGCAGCACAAGATCTCCTACAGTGTATATATAGAAGACATTACAAAACCATAGGATAGTAAAAAAAAAATCACATTAATATGAAGATGCATTCCAAAACGAAATCTTGCACGTTTGAATTTGACGACCTTCTATGTATATTTGTAACCTGTGTCATTTTTGTGTTCACATACTGCGTACCTAGGGATCCATGTTTACAATATCTGTATGCATATGCATTTTTGTGACTATGTCAGATTCAGTGTGTGTGTGTGTGTGTGTGTGTGTGTGTGTGTGTGTGTGTGTGTGTGTGTGGGCTGTGAGAGGCTGCTGGAATGAGGGAGAACCTGATGAAAGCTCAGAGGTGCTTTCTCTCCCACATGACTGCTCTCATTCCTGCAGTCCCAGGACAGGAAGCTGGGAGAGCAGCAGGGATCGGGGAGACTGGGCCAGGGGCCAGGACGCTTCTCTGCCTGGGGAAGTAAAAGAGCATATGAGGTCTCTGCTGGGGATTACATACACGAGCGAGATGGGCTTCAGTGCATCCTGTTTTAGTCTCACTAGATTTGGCACAAAGGAACCCGACAGCCCATCTCTTGTTTGCACTGCCCAAGAGTTTAGTCCATGCTGTAGGAAACAGTGACTAGAGTTATAGATATCACTCGACTTCTGGTAATGTTGACGATCGTGATTCTCTCTTTAAATTATATTCATTACTTAGGGTACACCACATAGGACATTTTCTATAAATGAATGCACTTTAATTGTTTAATATGGAATACATTAGATATGAAACAAGACATGATATTAGGGAGTGATGTAGACTTTCGTGAAGCAAGTAAGGATTGTCTTAAATTTCACATTCTTCAAAATAGCCTTGATGACAGCTATGCAGATTTTTGGCTTTCTCTCAACTTCATGAGCGAGCCTTTACTTGTTGGCCAATTTTCCCAAGTTCTATATAACTATAACTACAGTGGGACCTCGACTCATGAACTTAACTCATTGTGCAGCGGCAGCAAAGTGTGTCTTGTGGTGCCCCCCTGCTGGTTGGTGCCCCTGGACACCGGGCCAATGGCCCTTATGATTAATCCGGCCCTGCTTAGGCTTCTTACTCTCACTACCATTTCCACTTTCTTGGGACCCATAATGAAGGCTTACAGAGCAAAAATGCAGAGTAACAACGAAACATTTTTAATGAATTTTAAACACAATTATGAACAATCCTTAGTTATACAAAGACTTTTTGTGGTGAAGTGAGGAGGAACATGGGCGGGGAAGAGGTTACTGTACAGCCAATGAATGCACGTCTGACCGAGACCGATTAAAGGGACATGTGTGTCTTTGTTAGGTACACAATATGCAATTGCGCAATGCGCAGACAGAAAATGGGAAAACTTTGGCGCGTACGAAGAGGAAGGGAAAAGCAGCCGAGGCTGTGTTTGTTCGGCACCCGATGATGTGGTCGTGACCAGATGCAAAATACTGGCGGATTTTGTGGTCGGGAACCGATTTGTTCGTGTTCAGAGGCGTTCGTGACGAGAGGTTCTACTGTATTTCTCTCAGGCACAGGAAAGACCATGCTGGCAAAAGCGGTGGCTACAGAATGCAACACGACCTTCTTTAACATCTCCGCATCCAGCATCGTAAGCAAATGGAGAGGAGATTCTGAGAAGCTGGTTCGGGTCAGTGTCTCAGTCTCGAAATTGCACTTGGTTTTGTTCTACACAGGAGTTTAATTCTATAATAAGACAGTGGGGGAAAGTTTTATAATTTTTTTAACAAGGAAATTCTTTTACACGTTCTTTTACACATCATACATCATTGCATGCTTTTACTCCATAGGAGCTGAGCAAGAGTGCTGTATTTCTAAAATACAATATAGATATATAAATGTTATGTTTTTGTCTGTTACAGGTTTTGTTTGAGTTGGCAAGATATCACGCTCCATCCACCATCTTTCTGGATGAGCTGGAGTCAGTGATGGGGCAGAGAGGTGTTGGTCCAGGGTAAGGAAGGGTAGGGTAGGGTCACCACATTAGTATATGGTGCTGTAGTGTCATCATGCACTGTATGGCCAAAAGTACTTGAACACCCCTCCGAATTATTGACTTCAGGTGTTATGCTAACAGGTGTATAAAATCACAATGATCTAAAGTGACACTCGGGTTGTGTCATCACATTTTATTAATTCATCCATATATATTATTAGTCTATTATGTTATACCACCACAGACTACAAATCACAAACAACCTCAAGTTTTCTCCAATCAAGAATCCAAGATTCTCTGAATATGCTAATCGGGAACGTCCACAAATCACACATGCCACGCCCCCCATATGGCCATACTGGTACATTGCGATCAAATGTTTAGTATTAACTCTAAAATATAAAATTGTGTATAAAACTCTTGTTAATGATGAGGTTATCAGTTAGGGTTTGCCAAGTTTATCTGAAATTAAAATACATTTACTCGAGTACATAAACATACAACCACTTCTTTGCTGTTTTTCCCTTAAGAGGCGAGCATGAAGGCAGCAGGAGGATGAAGACAGAGCTGCTGGTTCAGATGGACGGACTGGCACGCTCCAGTGACCTGGTGTTTGTTCTGGCTGCCTCAAATCTACCCTGGTGCGCAGGAGAAAACACTGCTGCTGCTGTCACTGGCTGTAGGTCCATTTTCAAACCACTCTTACTGTTTTGTTCTCAGGGAGCTGGACCACGCGATGCTGAGAAGGCTGGAGAAAAGGATACTCGTGGGTCTGCCTTCCGCTCCAGCCAGAAAGGCAATGATTAATCACTGGCTTCCTCCAATCAGCAACACAGGAGTGGTGGAGCTTCGAACTGAGCTAGCCTATGACGTGCTTGCGGAGGTGCGTCACACGAACACCTGCCTATCAAATGAAAATGTCTGGTCAATTTTAATTTTGAGAAATTATCGACAGTCATCACAACAAATTTCTTGGTCTGTTAATGGTTTGCTACATTACCCACAATGCCGTTGGATTTCTCACTAAAAGGTGCTATATGCAAGAGTTGGCTACCTGTCAAATTCTTACTCCACATCGGGGCAGTACGTCACCAGAACTCTTGGGCGTACACCTGTATCATTAGAAACAAGGAATTAACATTCCCTCCTAAGAGGGTAGAATGGATGCTACCGTGACTCATTGTCACCTCCTGAGGTACAAAGTGGTATTACGGGCCAGGATGGCCCGTCCATTGTAGGGGCTAGCTGTTTACCATGGTAACTGCTACAGCTATGTCTGGAACAATTAATTCTTCACATTTTGTTGGGGTTATTAGCTATTTGTTCAATGTTTTAAACTAAAATTCTTACACATAGCACCTTTAATATTGGAAAATAGAAAGCAAGAAAAGAAGTTCTTGCTCTTTTGTTTCTAAGAGCTAACAGCAAAACATCAAGATTATCACTTATGTTCGACATTGCTTGCATTTTTTCTGAATCATAACCATCATAACCGTGTAGTACGGTCCCTCTGTGACATTGATGCAACACACATTCACCAGCTTCTCACAGCTATAATGAAAAAATTGCACCAACCAACAAATTGGCACCAAAATCATTAACATATACAAGGGGTCCTTGACTTATGTCAGAATTCCGTTCCTATGGAGCGACGTAACGCGATTTTCGCCGTAAGTCGGAACTCACATACATGTACTGTATATAAGTACTACCTATGTCCGGCAAATGTAGACAAAGCCGTCTTCTTCATATAGCGCCATGTGACGAAGTATTCATCCGCTCCGATCGCCAACTAGTTCCCGCGCGAAATTTGTTTTGACATACTTTGGAATGATGGAAAAAGACTTTCTTAATAAATTTATGGGAGATGGCGCCCGACATAACAACAAAACGCCACAGGTCAAGGACGTCGTAAACCGAGGATCCGTTGTACATATTTCAGTGTGAGCATATTTATATACAGTACATGTTCCCTTCAGCGATGCTTGTGTTGTAACAGACCTTCCGATATTTAAGGAAACAGACGGTTACTCTGGCTCAGATATCAGGCTGGTGTGTAAGGAAGCGGCGATGAGGCCTGTCAGGAAGATTTTCAACACCCTGGAAAATCACACTGAGGGTAAGCTGTGATTAAGTTGTTGTTGTTGTTGTTGTTGTTGTTGTTGTTGTTTAAGTCTAAACAATATGAACTTGTGGTAAAATGCACTGCTTCAGCTCAATCTCATGTCACTGTAGGTCACAGCCACATGCCACTTATTAAACTGGAAACAGTGACCACAGCAGATTTCCTGCAGGTCATCGCTCACACCAAACCGTCAGCCAGGAACCTGACGGACAGATTCTCTGCCTGGGAGAAAGAGTACGAGTCTGTCTGAGCTTACAGTCTGGACTGTGTGAACAACGCTAGTGTAAATACTGCACCCAGATCTAATTTTGTTCAACTGAACCCCGGTTGCATACAATACAGCAGGACGACAACGTAATACAATGCAGAGTCGGGCTACATCATGATCAATGTACAGATACTGGAAATAAAAACTTCATGTTTTGTAGGTTTTATATATATATTTTTTTTTCATTCATCAGTAGCTGATCCCCAAATATTTATTAACCATTCATTCATTCATTCATCTTTGGTAACCGCTTATACCTGGTCAGCTCGGATGAGACCCCAGTCCATCTCAAGGAATAATTCACACACACTCATTCATATCTAATTGAGAGTCACCAAACCACCAACAAGCACGTTTTGGGAGGTGAAAGGAAACCTGACAACCTGAAGGAAGCCCATACAGACACAGAGAGAACATGAAACTCTACACCTGAGCTCAGGATCAAGCTGGGGACCCTGGATTTATTTTGCCTTCATCACATACCCTATATTTTCAGAGGACAACAAAATACACAGTCTCACAAAAAATGGAGTAAATGAGCCCAACACTAACAGTGAACTAGCTTTGACAACATTTCTATAATATGGCTTGGAGGAGGGACAGTGGTGATTTTCTTCTCATGCATCCATTTGTTTAAAGTTTCAAACTTTGAACCCAATGTCTCGCACGGACCGCCTCAATCCGCAACCATCGCTGTCTAACTTCTGTGGGCAAAAGTCTGAGCCCTGTTTTTACGAGGACAGAGCTAAATGCACCTCTGTTTGACAGTTGTGTGGTTGTCCATGAGGCAAAATGAGAAAAAAAAATATTTTTTTTTTTTTTTTGGGGGGGGACGACTTGCTTTCTCATGGACCTCTCACTCTCCAGATCTGATGTGAAGGAGGCAGTGTCTGAAATTGAGGAGAGTTAGAATAGTTATGTAGGGAAGAATGTAAAGTTCTAACAACAGATGCAGTTTTTCAGGAATAACGTGTTATATGGGTTGCAATATTACAACTTTAAGCATCCTAAAGGTGCACAGAGGATATGAAACATGCGTGAGCAATTATGTTATTTTAGAATATTTAAAACACTTTCAGAAAGGGGATTGTAAACTTTAATACTGATATTTTGATTAAAACCAATTTTTCACATTGTTTATAAGGCCAAATTCAGAATATCCAAATGGAATATGCTGTTTACATGACCGATATCAGATTGTGAATATTGTCATATTCGGAATAAAACTGGAATATTAGAGTGTCTGTTCCACACTCACAGAATTCTTCACACCTTGTGTTCATTTTTAATGACCATGCCCGCTAATAATGCTGTGCGTGCTCAGATTGACCCTCATTATTAACAATACTATGTAAATGCCATATTTGCTCTGCCACTACAGGTTTGAGCAGAAGAAACAAAGCAGTAGCACCTTGCATAACACAACAGGGTGTTCAATCCATCACAATTTCTGCCTAAATAAATGTTCTAATACATTTTATCAGAGTTGAACATGAACAGCCCAGGATATTAACAACATCAAAAAGTATGGCAAATCAGGAGAAAGTTACATTGAACGATACGTCGAGCGATCTGAGATTTTTTGCAGTCATTTCATACACTGAGGGTTTGACTGGAATCAGGTGTGTGTAATCAGTAGTTGGGTGAGCTAGCATGTGACAGTTGTAGTTCTGAGCAGCCATATTTGTAGGCCTGACAACTGGGAAACAAACAATAAAAAGAAATAAATTAGATAAATCAAGGCAAGGAACTTGTTCAGTAGATTGTTTAATAAAGAAAAGGCAACTGAAATTCTAAAAGAAAAGATATCATGTTGCTTGCGTTTTAAAAGTAATTGCGTTGCAATATTAAGGAATATTGTGACATCAAAAATTAGGTTTGACTGGTTTAGAATAACAGGCGTGTGGTCGTGTGGTGATTAGCACTGTTGCTTCACAGCATGAATGTCCTGGGTTCGGTCCCTAGCGTCCGTGTCCGTGTGGGTTTCCTCCGGGTACTCCGGTTTCCTCCCACAGTCCAAAGACATGCACAGAGAGGATTGGGCTAATTAGCTTCTCTAAATTGCCCGTAGGTGTGAATGTGAGTGGTTGTCGGTCTCTGTGTGTCGCCCTGCGGTGGATTGGTGACCTGCGCGGGGTGTACCCCGCCTCTCACCCAAAGTCAGCTAGGATTGGCTCCAGGTTCCCCCCACAACCCTGGACAGGATTAAGTGGCAGAAGCTGAGTGAGTGAGAGGAAGTGATTTAGAATAACTAATGTAAGACATATTTTTCTGCTATAATATAGAAAAAGGCATTAACACTGGCAATATTGTGCGTTCCGATGTAGGTCACCCAGTGTGAAGCTACTGCACAAAATATGGTCAACCAGTCCATATGACAGTGAATGGTCACTTGGATGTTGGATGGACAGCAGAAATTCCTCGCGTTGCAGTTCTCCTCCAGTCCAGCTGGTGGCGCTAACGCAGCAGGAGGCAGAACGCCAAAAAGAAGTAAATACAAAAAGTGAAGAAGAAGAAAAAGAAGGCGCAGGACCAAATAAACTGGTTGGATTGCGTAAGGATCCTTTATATTTATTTTTTATGACACTGTTTTGTGTTTTGAGTGTTTAATCAGGTTCTACTCATTGCCAGATGTATTTTATCGTGTTTTTCAGGACTAATTAAAACAGGTTTATTGATGTTACCATTGCAACTCGACTAGACTAGATCAGGGCAGGGGCAAGTTTCAGCAAAATGATAAAGTTGCATGATTTTCACACACGTGTGTGTCTATCCTCTCATTCACATACACAGTGAGACTGGTACATGTGTAAAATAATCTGATAACTGTAATAATTCCTCAGAGTTTTTTGCATGGATTTTAGAGGATAACAACATGCAGGTTTAACCTCAAGTGTATTTAAATGCATGACAAACAACCTCCAATAAATGTGATGCTCGCTTTACAGTTTCAGAATATTTCAGAACAACGGGGTCTTTTATCCAACTCTCTTGGATGAAAATGATGTACAGTATATTTGGACCTTAGGGCCATTTAAAAATAATAATAAAAATCTTGGGTCCAGGTGTCTGACACAGATCATGTATGAGCCCAGGCAGAAGACAGGAGTATAACACCTTCTATCACCCCGACACACACGGAGTATGTTTATAATGACCTGCTTTAGTGATGTGTTTGTTATTCTGGGGCTCCACTGGAGGTTGAGGAAGCCCCGCACAGCTCGTTAATGTCACATCACCCTGTCTCACCGACCAATCAAAATCAAGAAGGGGGTGGGACTTACGATAGCAACAATGTACAGTGCTGTAAATTAGCAATGCTGGAGGAGGAACGGGTCCTGGATGTCCCTGACACAGACAGCGTTTTATTTAAGCTTCCTGAAATAATAATAATAATAATAATAATAATAATAATAAAACAAAGCTCTGAGCTTCCTAAATTACATAGAGACTTGATGTTCATAAGGAAGGAATGCGGAAGTGCTAGAAGAATTTTTGTAACCTAGCAACAGTAAGCTCTGGAAACGCAGGAAATGTTTCCCCAAGAACAATTTCTGAGGTGGACATAAAAGATGCCTCCAAAAGTCCTGTACTTTAATAAACACTCCTGTTCTGTTTGTTTCTCAGGAACAGCAGTGATGGGTCAGTTTGACCCGGGTTATTTTTAATTATCCAAAAGTACAAGAAACCAAAACAGTCCCAATTCTAAACATTGTTTATATCTCATTATTAACTCCATTGGTAACTATTAATAACCATTAATAATTATGTGTGTGTTTGGGGTGAAATATATCTCACAGTTGCAAAAAAAACAATAACTAATATTTGACTTCTGACCCCTTTTAGCCTCCACTTTGACTTCCGGGTCAAAGTGACCCGAGCAGTATCTGGAGGGGAGGGGCAAATATGTGAAATGAACCATTTTTATTTTATATGTTGATTACACTTATTAAGCCAAGCAGAAGTTTCATACAGAAAAAAAATACTTAACAATTATTATTATTATTATTTTATATTTTATAACTTTAAGACGAGTCAATTTGACCCCCGTCATAACAGGAGGGTTCAGTGAATATACAGAGGAGCCTCAAAAAATGTCTACCCACTTCACCGTGAAAAATATCTGCATAAAGCTGTATTACTGTAAACTCGTCTCTACTCGGCTCGCCACACGCTCCACACTGCTCCACACATGTCTCCACACACTGATGCGATAAGTCAAAGTGGATTTTAAAAAATGGCCGAAGATAACCACTGCTGAAGGGTGTGTACATTTTTTGGGGCCCTCTGTATAAGAAATCCTTATTATTTTATGTCGGCTACTAGATAACTGATTAGTAATGAGGATTTGTATGAGCAAAAAGTTTTATACAATACATTATGGTACTGGACAAATTTCTGAGTTCCGACTGCTGAATGTTAATTGAACATGCATGGAAAACATTGTTTAAACCCTTTACAATGAAGATCTGTAAAGTTATTTGGATTTTTACA
>JAQMCW010000009.1:16346919-16359535 GCA_030068335.1 Chrysichthys cranchii
CTGAAGGCCTAGGTGTGAAATGCACAGCCCGCCACCGATATATACATATATATATATACACACACACACACACCCCATTTTTTTTCAAAGTATTAGGACAAACTAACAATCATATAAGTAACCCTTTATTGAGCAAAGAACCATATTTGATCATTTCAATGGACATCAACATGGCCCGAATGCCCTTCTGTGTGGTTGTAGGACCACGTGGATATATATATATATATATATATATATATACATATAGACACACACACACCTTTTGGAAACATTTTACCCTACACTGACCATATAAGTTAACTGAAAAATACTGAAAGTTGACTGAAAAAATCCTGTAATATAAAATCTTGTAATATCCTCCAACTAACGCTTTGAGGTTCAAATTTTACATTTCAATTAGTGCCTTATAAAGGGTAGGGTCATATTTAACCCTAACTTTTAGTTTACCCTTATAGGTGGTCTGGGTTTTCCAAGGTTAAAAAAGTCTTGCTTAAGCTCCAGATCATTGGCTGTCTGTGCTGTAAAGTACCGTCCAGTAGGTTTTGAAGCATTTGGCTGAATCTGAGTAATCAATATAGGAGAGCTTCATCTAGACTGAATTCATCCTGCTTCTTCAGTCAGTGGTCACATCCTCAATAAATACAAGAGAACCAGTTCCCTTAGCAGTCCTACATGCCCATGCCGAAAGTTGAGGTGGAATGTTTCCGATCATTAGCAGTTCCTTCTTTTCGTCCCATCATTAAGGTACACCTTAATCTTTGTCTTGTTTTTCAGTAGGAAGTTGTTCCAGAACTGTATGAGCTGCTGAGATGATTGTGACAACACGTAGTCTGTTCTTCCAGATCATTTTGTTGGTCCCAAGCTCAACAGTGTGTCCTACCTTCTTAAGAATATAACTAAATATACACTTTAGGGTTTTTTCCTGCAATCTCTGTGATAGTTTTGCTTTGAGGTCCAGTCTAATGAAAGTTTCCTTCACCGGGACGTCATATTGAAAGTTAACGGTACCGGATTTCAAGTGTGAATGCCACACTTGAAATCGACTCTAAACCAATTCATTACTCATTTGTTACTTATTCATTACATACAGCACGTGCTTCAGGAAATATGTAGTTATGTTCATGCTTGAAGCATTTTCGCGTTGATTAAATGTGCATGAGGTGACGTGAAGTTTGAAAAACCTACAAACGACACAACTCGAGACTGAACTGAAGTGCTAATCTCAAGAACTAAAAGTAGTTTGCTCAGCCCGATGAGATAGCGCAGAAAAACTTTCCCTTTGTATAGATCACGCTTCTGATGCACAACCTCGAACACTACACAAACATCCTAGGAGAACGTGGGGAGTAGATGTGAGCCCGCTCCTTTTGATGGATTAGTGACATTCCCAGTGTAATGCACATCTGAGCTTAGCCTCGCCACACGGCCTGTGTGGATTTAAACCCAAGCTGGGGGAAACGTGTAACTGATATCTTTGTGTCACGGAGCATATCCGGCATGTGGCGTGCTGACAGCCTGCGAGTGATGGCTGCCGTTCGACAGTGTGTTTGTGTTTGCGTGTTTGTATGTGTGCGTGTGTTTGTGTGTGTGTGTGTTTCATCGTCTCAGCATCGTTCTCCCCCTCTGATGGCTGGAAAGGCCCGGGGCAGCACAGAGGTGCAGAGTACAATCAAAAGTCCTCTGACACTGCTGAGAATCATCACAGCTTGATGATAACCTGGTTACCTTCAGGAGATCCTGCACTCTGCCTCAGAAGTAATAGCAGATATTTGGACGCAAACTTTCCCAGTGCTGAGGGAGATTGAATCAGGCCTGTCCACATGGGTTAAATACTATGACTTTGATTGATGTGCAGATGTTGGATAAGTTTTTTTTTTTGTTTTTTTTTGCCAGTTTGTTTGTTGGCGAGGACCATCTGTGTAGAGGAAGTATTGGCTGAAATAAAAAAAAACAAAAAAACCCCACAAAAAACAAAAAAAATAACCAGACTTTAATTTAGACAGATCAGAAATCTGCACTAACCTCTAAAGCTTGGCTAGATAATGATATGTATGTATGTACAATGTTGTTATGGTGATCCCCAGAAATCGTTTTTCGTACTTGAAACATTTGTAAGCTACAGTTTTAGCGCACCACATGAATTTTATACAAGGTGCTACCGTTGCTGAAGTCAAAGCCCATGACAGTTACAATGTCTGTATCAATCAAGAGCAAGAAAACCTTTATTGACAACTTTTGTCCACCCTAGAGAACTTAATACAATATTTATAGAGATTTCTTTTAGGGTCAGGACTGGGGGGGCAGCTTGGTCAGTAAGGCGGTTATTGCTGAGGGCAAAACATTTTAAAAGTATACACAATGGCTTGAAATGTGTAGACCCTTTATACAACAACCCCCATACCATACCCCCCTCCTTCCAAATAAAACTGCTGGTGTGTGAAATATGAAAGAGACATGTTGTCGTTCAATTTGTCCAATATAGCTCACAGGTGGGCTGCAGGTATGCGCCCCCTCAGCGCCTGAAAAATGAGTGGAGGAGAGCAGGGTGACTTTGATGAACCTCGCCACTCCCGGCCCTATCATTCTTTTCCGTCTGGCTTCCCTGGCTGCCGCGTGGACAACGCGCTGCAAATTTGTCTTATTGAAGTGAAGCTGCGCTCCGCTTCCTGCTGACAACAACGGCTAATGAACAGACAGACTGGGGCTCCTCAGAGTTCACTCGCTCAACCCTCACTCTGCCAGAGCTGCTGCGTGATCACACAGCGCATCCTCCGGCTCACCAGCACGTAACACCTGCTGCTGGACGCCTTACTGAGCTTCTGATTGCACAGAATCTTTAACCAGAATGAATTCAACGTAAATAATGAAAATCTATCTGTTGGACCACAGTCTCAGGGTGCAGATCAGTCTTAGGGAATTGTCTCGTCAAGTGGATTGGATTAGTCCGGCCTTTGTACTTCAATGAGGCTCTGAGGAAATGATTAAGTTGGACCGATCTCCAGCAGGGATAAGCTTAGGAGCTGCAAGAGTCCTCCTCAATAATCGGCGATTGACCCTGGGAAGGCTGTAGCTCTGACACCAGTTGAGGCGGTGAAAGACATCAGATCACTCCATTATGGTCCATGTCAAAGAAGTGCTTTGTCAGCAAAGAGTTTGGGAAGGAATATGTCCCGAGAGGTCACAAGCCATGTAAATTAAGAAGTGTGGATGAGCAAGGCTATTGACACACCGTTGCTGCTGTTTCAGGATTGAATACATTATTTGAAGCATATTTAAACGCCGATGTCTAATCTAATGTTTGTCTATGGCATCATTTCCCTGTACTGAGAAAAGAAGGAAAGTTTGTGAACAGGTAACTCACCTTTAAAAGAATCTAGAGGCAGTTGTTGAATTTTATTATCGAATGTGCATATATTTTTTATAAAACATTTTCTATGGTTCCCAAAGTTGATCCTTGCAGAACTGAGACGACATATTCGGAGGGAGTAAATTGTGCGTCTGCAAAAGCGACCATAATGACATCTTACGTTTTAGCGCAGCAGTGAGAGAAAAATGGATATACTACACCATAGGAACCCCATAAGAACAGCTTTGGTAAGATTTTTTTTTTGTGTGTGTGTGTGCATTTTTTGCTATCCCAAAACTTGCGACAAGTGTTCCACTAAGAGTATGAGATTAGACAGTAGTGCATAAATATCTTTCCAAGCTGTTTTTTATTATATATTGTCAGTGGAATTTTATGCACTATACGGACAATACTACAGATGCTCCCTGAGTTCCGATGGCCCGATTTACGATTTTCCAAAGTTACGATGATGATTGCCATACGCTAAAAATTGTAAAATATTAAGAAACTGTTTAAGATTCGCAGGCACGCATCGCTAGCAGGCCAGTGTAGCAGCATATGAGGTACGATACGTTCGACAATGCCGGGATGTATACATCACTCGCCTTGCGTGATCATCACTCACCTCACTCTCTCCCACAACTCACGGTGTTAACTTGTGTACCGGTGTACTGTACAGTGCATTAGCACATGTTTTTTTGTGTGCTTCAAGAGCTAATTTTAATTCAAAAGCATGTCTTCTAAACACCCCAGCATGTCTCCCACAGGAAAACACTCCTGGGTATGCTAGGCTAAGCTAGGCTAAGCAGTGGTTCGACATACGATATTTTCCACTTACAATGAGGATATCTGAACGCATCTCCATCGTAACCTGAGGACTACCTGTATATGGTTTGTGGACACCTGACGATCACACCCATATGTCGTGGGCCTTCCCCAATCTGTTGGCCCAAAGTTGGAAGCACACAATTGCATAGAAAGTCTGTTTACTATAGCGTTACAAATTTCCCATCTCTGGAACTAAGGGTTTGAGCCTAAACATTATCCAGCATGATGATCAGTCTGTGCGCAAAGCAGGGTCTTTGAAGACGTGGTTTGCTAATGTTAGACTGGGAGGAATTGAGTGACCTGCACAGGGCCCTGACTCAACCCTAACTGTACTTCATAGGATTGAATTGAAACAACAACTGCACCTCAGTCCCTCTCACCCAAAATCAGTGCCTGACCTCACTGTGAGTGGCTGAATGGGAAAATTCCTACAGCCATGTTGCAAAGGCCTTCTCAGAAGAGTGGAGCTATAAGGGAGTCTCCATTGTTCAAAACGCACATATGGGTGTGATGGTCAGGTGCTCACAATCTTTTGCCCTTATAGTGTATTTGGCTTATATTTAAATGTTTTAAATGTTCTGTTGTGGGACAGGTGCCCCACCCCTCCACCCCCCACGACCCCAAACAGGATAAAGCAGCTTGGAAATGGGTGGAATGATGGATGGATGTTTTAAATGTTTATTGATATTTAGTTCTTGACAACACAACAGCTTTCAACTTTGCTTTTGATTATAAGTGAGGTTGAAGTATAATTTGGTAATCCATTCTTCTTTGAGTAACTTGCAGAGACTGAAACTTATAGGAAATCTTGCCTATCGGTAAACAGACGCAGGGGAAACTGTTTTAACTTTTCTTGAAAATGTATGTATGAAATGCATGAAAAATTCCTTTAAAGGTGTTAAATTGAAATTGCTTTCATTATTCAAATTATAACTGGAAACTGATTTAAGTACTGTTTCAATTCTTAATACTGTATAATTTTTATTTCATTTCAGCTTTTTTTTTCTTTTTAATATATGTACCTGATGAAAGTCAAATTTAACTCTTGAATCTGACTGGTTAAAAGCTGTGGATTAATGTAATAGAAATGTTGTGCTTGCTCATGTAAGTGCGTATGCTTTTGGCCTTCAGGAAATATCCACTTCTTAGTATAAGAGTGAGGAGTCATGCATGGTGTGACTTCTGAATCTTTTCTCTCTTGGTCATCTTCTCATAACAAGCTGTAGAATGTAGATAATATAGAGACGCTAGGACCTTGCCTATGAACAAGATGTACATATGAACCCTGAGCGAGAAGAGATCTGGTTTCAACCTGTTTAAGTCTATATAGGGATGTGGGACTAAAGCGAGACATCTTCATCCTTTACTGACTTTCTTCTGCTCCTTGATTCGTACCTGATGCTTTTCCTATATGCTGCCCAAACTGCGTGCTTTCTAAAAAAGAGATTCTCCAAGGACCAGGCACTTTCGTTTGGTGAATGACTTCTAGACAAGTTTCCATCACAATTAATTTTCCAGAAGCAGCAACTCTAGTATAACAGAAATTTGAATGCACTTATTCTAATATTTCAATAGTAAATAAACAGATTTTAAAACTGTGTTGCTCTACAGAAAAGAAAACCATTCTGTTCTTGATGTGGCAGAGCGTTTATGTAGGAGGGGAGAGGATAAGGAGATGTTTATGTAGCATTTATGGAAGGAGTCTCCAGTGTCAGAGTTTTGTAATAGTCAGGAGGTTTTCCTCCATGGGAAAGTCTTCACAATAGAGAATTTTGCATTTCTGGTTTCACAGTGGGTCTGTATTTTATTTATTTATTTATTTATTTAGTTAGTTAGTTTTAATTTCCAGAGTGTGAAAAGAAAGACAGGCTGCTGAGGAAATAAGTCTTTATATCAGTAATGAAGTGGAAGCAGGAAATAACTTGTCTCGTGGATGGTTCAAAACCTTAAACGTTTTAATTAATTAAATGAAACTACAAATGGTTAAACAAATATTGTATGTTTCTGGCATGTATTAATGAACGAAAAGTTGTAGCTGCTTTTTTAAAAGGAATTTATCAACTTTTTTTTTTTTTTTTTTTTGCTGTGAACATTTTTTTTAATAAGTTTTAAGCACAGAAAAAAAAAAATCAAAGTTTGAACAATCCTTAATTATACAAAACAACCAAGAAAACTAACCTTGCATGAGTCGACTTCTGGCGTTAAGCAAGTGAGGAGGAAGATGGGCGGGGAGGAGGTTACTGTACAGCGAGTGAATGCACGTCTGACCGAGACCGATTAAAGGGACACGTGCGTCTTTGTTAGGTACGCAATACGCAATTGTGCAATACATAAACAGAAAATGGGAAAACATCGGCGCGTATGAAGCCGAAGGGGAAAATGGCTGGGGCTGTGGTTGTTCACCACCTGATTATGTGGTCGTGACCAGATGCAAAATTTTGGCGAATTTTGTGCTCGGGAACCGATTTGTTCGTGTTCGGAGGCGTTCGTGACCAGAGGTTCCACTGTATATGAAATGAAACTTGAGAATACGGAATGAAATCTGATGTGATTAAGGCACTAGGGCTTTGTTGTGTTTTCAAGGTGTGGGCTAATATTACACTTTACTGATGCAAGCACGTGTTTGTGAGTGAGACAGCATGAAATATAGCAGCAGCAATCTTTAGTTTCTTTTGTTTGTTTTTTTTCCTTTCCTTTTTTTTTTTTAATCAACTTTGAATGTATAATGGTAACTCTACATCGAGTTAGGCCACACTAAATCACTGCATCTTTGATTATTTTCCAATAACAGCACATCTCTATGTGTTTTATTGCTTAATTGTTCCTAATTGTTCTTTATGCATCCAAGAATTCCTCCAAATCAGCCATATTGTCAATGACAGTGCCAGAACTCATCTATAAGCATTTACAAATGTTCACATTTGTAATTGGCCCAGGTTTAACACGTGCCTTTCATTTTGCTTTAACAGACACACAGTATTTTCACACCTATCATATTTCCTTTACTCTTCCTAGTGGAAGAATCCATAAACCCTTATCAGAGCTAAAGTTAGCCGGCTAGCCTGCTGCCAGTCATCACACGCACACCAACAACACAGCGGTGAAGATACGCTGAGCTCGTTATTTAATTAGCTTGTAAATTTCCCACAGATCAGTGCACAGCAGGTGACCTGGAAGCATTCAGAGCTCACGGCTTGACCGTTTAGCATCAGACCCACGAGAAGCGACTTGGCACATGCAGACCGAACTGACACTAAACGCTGACCCGAGACCTGAACCTCTGTGATTAATTATTATTAATGAACAGATGAAATTTGGATTGAATCAGAAACACTGGCTGATCAGGGGTCGACGCGGTTTAATGAAAGAATACATTGTGCTTATTAAAAACGGTCACACTTTTAGGGTGAATGGCTTTATTCGTATTTTAAACGTGCGTCCTGAACATTAAAAAAAAAAAACCCAGCCATACTGCTAACGACAGTGCTAGCATTCATAGGAGATTTATTAGCGAGTTGAAGTATTGTGTTTGAATTAGAGTGGAAGTCATGCGGTTCTTTATTTACTGCCTACAATATTGCGTATGAGTTCATATTGTACACTCAGTAAACTGAGACAGGCATTTATGACCAGGGCATTAAGCCTATGACCCTAAAAGAGGACATAATAAGTGCCCAGTCTGGCATTTAGCTTAACCTTCAGCCCCTTTTTAATCCTTTACTGACTGCGACACATGGTCCTCAGAAGACCCTGGACCCTTTATAATTATTGCTATTTCTATGACTACAGTCAGTGAAGCCTTTCCCTTAAGAGGAGGACCATCTCTAAAACAACCCAGTGCATTACGCAAATGAGAAAAAAAAAAACAGAGGGAGAAAGAGAGAGGGGGAAAAAACACCCGAGGGGGGGCAGGAGTACTGGATATTATTTAAGTGTTCTTGTAAGCCTTCTAAGATATTAATGTTGCAAAGCTACTTATGAATATTTAAGAACATAAAAGGCAGATAGACTCGTGTGGCCGGGCTGACCACAACTCAACGGGGAGAACATCCCCTGGACGTTCATGATGGATTTTAAACACGATAAAAACAATCAGAGTGTTTATGGCATTAAAGGAGAGAATGGGAAAAAAGAGTGAGAGAGAGGCGAGGCACGCTGTCTTCCTAAAAGCCTCGGGCTCTAAGCGGTGTAAATAAACCTGACTGCTCACTGACCACAACACATCCAGCTGAGTTATCGACTCCTGCAATTAAAAGCCGAAACAAAGAATTACGCTTGAAAAAAAGAAGAAGAAGATGAAGATGAAGAAGAAGGGCTTGGCGATTATTTCACTGTAAGGAAACAAACCAGATACTGAGGATTTTGTTTACTTCAGAGATGTTTAAATTTGTTAATTGATTAATTTAAATATCGCCTATAGTGAATTTTATTGTTTACATTTTATAATAGGGAATATACCTGTTAATCCAGGAATTACTTTGAACTTTCCAACTGGTATGATTTTCTTTATTTAAACATAATGGCCTCCTTTTCTGTGTTTGACATATTTTCATTTTATTCAATATTATTATTAAAGCATTTTTCTTCATAACATAAAAAAAAAAATCCCACTGTACAATGAACAGTTAAGGTGTTTAAATCCTAAAGAGCCAAATTGAACTAAAAACCGTTTCAACGCTGGAGATTTTTTGTGTTTTGTACAAGTTGAAACACTGTGCACCGGGTAAGAACACTAAAGACTGAAACTGAACTCTACACTCCTGCAGGAATTCTGACCAATCCTAAATTTTGACTAATCTTGCCTGCTCGCAATGGAATTTTGTCCAATCCCGTCTGCTCCTGAAGGAATTCTGGCCAATCCCACCTTCTCCCAGCAGGATTTTGACTAATCTTGCTGCTCCCAAAGGTCCTCTGTCTCATCACATTGGCTCCTGAAGGAGCTCTGCCCAATCCTGCCTTCTCCCAACAGGATTTTGACTAATCTTGCCTGCTCCCAATGCTCCTCTGTCCGACCACTTTGGCTCCTGAAGGAACTCTGTCCAATCCCACCTTCTCCCAACAGGATTTTGACCCTTTCCTGAAAAGATTTTGTGTAATCATGCCTGCTCTCAAAGGAATTCTGTCCAATCGTGCCAGCTCCTGAAAGATTTCTGAGTAATCCCCCCTGCTCCTGAAGAACTTCTCAACAATCCCACCTGTTCATGAAGGAATTCTAACCAATCCCATGCCTGCCCTTTTCCCTGTACAAATTAGTTTATTATATTTCCCAAAATATAAACACACTGTTAATTGAATCCACTGTGATCCAGAGCAGAAACTGAACATTAGTGAATAAATTAGAAGTTCAGCACCACGCATGCACCAAATGTACTCCCATATTACTGAACCTGGGGTTACTTTGTCCTGTGACCTTCATATCCGAACGCCTAATTCCACCCACATGAAAGTAATAATTACTCGCTCCCATAACCATTGCGTCCTGTTGCACAGATCCAAACTCTTTCTCACTGGTTTAAAATAAAGAAAATAAAGAAAATAAAAATACACTTATCCACATTTGCAATTAAAATAAAACAAAGATCGTGCTGTAAAAAAGAGCCTGGTGACTATGTAAGTATGAGGAAACCAATCAGATCCTGAGGATTTTATTTATTTAAGAGATGGATTAATAGAATAAATAGAAGGATTTACTATTTACCTTTTACAACTGCGAATATACCTGTGGACACTGCAATTATCCGCAAAGTTCCAACTGATTTGTTTTTTATTCAATTAAAAAATGAAAATAAATTAAATAATTAAAAATAAATAAATAAGTAAGTAAGTAAGTAAGTAAGTAAGTAAGTAAGTATGTATGTAAATTTAAAGCCTACTGGTTTAGCTCAGTTTTTCATTATTAAATGAAATTATTAAATACAAAAGATATATAAAACTGAAACAGGAAATGAACCTAAAAAGTCTCATAGATTCCCTGAAGTATCTCATTTGTATATTAGTCACATACAGTATAATAATTTTTTTTTCATTCATCATGATTAACTGAAATCATAGCTCCATTCTAATCGCTGTACATTTATAACCAGACCAGATTTCTGAAAATTCACTCGTCGTAGATTTTAAATTATAATTTAAAAAAAAAAAAAAATCCTCCATCTGTTATTTGCTGGTCAGTTACATGGCTCCACTTCTCCCATGCTGGTGACGTGTCACTCCGTTTGAACCGTTTGTTCCTTCAAACAGCACACTAAAGAGAGCTGTATTGAGCCTCTCCACCCTAACAGATGCCCGCATGGTTTGTCTTCTATCAGCACAGAGGTAAAATTGCACCTAAAAGGCTCTTCAGGAGATGCACCAGGACTATGGATTGAGGTGACCTTCCAGACATGTAACCTGAAGTCATCCTGAATGTGGACTGAAATGCTGAACTCATAATAAAAATACTTGGGTATAAGTAAGAAATTAGGAGGACATAAAGAAAGAAAGAAAGAAAGAAAGAAAGAAAGAAAGAAAGACACCCAGTAGAATCACGTATCTCCTCCTGAATCCTGACAGACTCTGATGTTGCTTTTAGCAAAAGGAAAAGGTTTAATTAATTTAACCAAAGCCAAGTCAGATCCTAACACATGTTAATCTGAAATAGTGTATCAAAGGAAAAGTTTTTCCATTTGCAGAAATAGCTGTGAGGGTGTCAGTGGAAGTAAGCCTGACTACATCCTGCTTTTAATCCATCACTTATTTTTGTAAGCTGTATGATTTAATGGGGTCACTACAGGATTCAGCAAATACTATGCTCCACTAAATGACAATAAGTTCACAAAATAACATGTTTTTCATCAAAATGAGTACCTTAGGTCTTTCAAAGTCTTAATCTTTGAATGTAGCACATACGACGGGTAATTAACCCTTCGGACAACTGCGGTCAGCACCATGACCTGACTAATGGCCTGATGAATTTTTAAGCACAGACGAGAGGGATAATGCAGCACTAATCCATTAGAGCTAAGTGTGTGTGTGGGAAGCAGATACAAAATCGAGGCTAGAAATAACGGCACCCTCTCAAAATGAAGCGAAAGCCTCTCTCTTAAGTGGAACTTCTGCCCAGAACGTTTGGCAAAATACGAAACAAAGCAGGAAATCTCAGTCGCCTTATAATTAATCTGTTGCATTAAGATATGACCAATGCATGCTTTTTTACACCCAATTGGGAAAGATGATGATAACGATAATATTACAGCACATGCATCTCCAGCGCTGCTCTTTATCCTCTTTAAATACAGATGGAAAATGGAATAAACTGTCCCACATTGAGAGTGGAATTTAGCATTTTGGACAGTAAGCAGATTTAAAAAGCTGTTCAGGCGAGCAGGATGGGTCACAGGTCATAAAGAACACATTTTATTTATTTTTTTATAAGCACGTTATATACACATTTTCATTTATACACATCAGAGTGTTGCGTTTGCTGACAAACTACCTTTCCATGCTGATCTGAGATAAGCACTACACTCAGACTTATTATAATCAGTAAATGTGTGGCATAGGGTTTCTATGCATATTGATACAAATTAAAGCTTTGTTTTTGCATTTTTACAATTTTTCATAACGATAGACATGAGGAAAAAAATTCTGGATAAATATCTCTTTGCAGAAAATCTCACCATATCCATAATGCTATTTAAAAAAAGTGTTTATGTGGACATTCAGTCTGTGTATGCGGTCAGCATAATAACTATAACACATTAGAAGATGTGCATTAATAAAA
This sequence comes from Chrysichthys cranchii, assembly GCA_030068335.1. Lineage (NCBI taxonomy): Eukaryota > Metazoa > Chordata > Actinopteri > Siluriformes > Claroteidae > Chrysichthys > Chrysichthys cranchii. The sequence goes on from JAQMCW010000009.1 coordinate 16,358,856, forward strand.
CATGTGATTTGACTTACAGGCGGATCGACTAAAATTAACCAACACCTTCTGACCAATCAGATTGCAGAATCGAACAACACGCTGGGATAATTTATTGACGTATTGTGGCATCAAACTACAGTATCTCACAAAAGTGAGTACACGCCTCACATTTTTATAGATATTTTGTTATATCTTTTCATGGGACCGCACTGAAGATATAACACTTTGATACAATGTAAAGTAGTCAGTGTACAGCTTGTATAACAGTGAAAATTGGCTGTCCCCTCAAAATAACTAAACACAGCCATTAATGTCTAAACTGCTGGCAACAAAAGTGGCTTGAAAGTGAAAATGTCCAAATTATGCCCAAAGTGTCAATATTCTGTGCGGCCACCATTATTTTCCCGCACTGCCTTCACTCTCTTGGGCGTGGAGTTCACTTGAGCTTCACAGGTCGCCACTGGGATCCTCTTCCACTCCTCCATGATGACGTCACAGAGCTGGGGGATGTTAGAGACCTTGCGCTCCTCCACCTTCCGTTTGAGGATGCCCCCAAATGCACAGTAGGCTTTAGGTCTGGAGACATGCTTGGCCAGTCCAGTACATTTACCCTCAGTTTCCTTAGCAAGGCAGTGGTCGTCTTGGAGGTGTGTTTGGGGTCGTTATCATGTTGAATACTGCCCTGCGGCCCAGTTTCC
>JAQMCW010000009.1:16369515-16383128 GCA_030068335.1 Chrysichthys cranchii
CACACACACACACACACACACACACACACACACACACACACACACACGCACACACACACACACGCACACACACACAATAAGGGTTGCTGGATGTTGGCCTCAGTTTCTTAGCTTTTGTTTACATCTTTATAATTTCTTTTTCTCTGTCTTTGACACACACACATGCACACGTGCTCATGCACACACACACACACACACACACACACACACACAGACACGCAGGCACATGCACAGCGGTGGATGTATTAATTTTACCAAACACTGACAAACACCCTGCTTTAATTATAGATGAGTTTTTCTTGATGCTGCTGCACTGATTGCTCCGTCTTAATTAGTCAATTCTTTACCTCATACACAATGTGCAATTAAACACAACAAGTTATTACCTCTGTCAGCTAGACCATTAGCTATGTGTGTGTGTGTGTGTGTGTGTGTGTGCACGTGCTGCCAGCAGGCACACATTTTGTTCTACTACAGATAAAATACGGCACACCATGCAACTCCATTTTGCTTTAAATACAAAATCTAAATGCGAGTCCCTGAATGCTCGGCGCGCTAAGATTATATTACATTATGCAGAGAAGCAGCACGTAAAACAGCTTCAAAATTAAAACTGAGCTCCAAATGGGCTGCAGGAGCAGTTTGGCTCAAGCAGGTACAACACTGGTGCTCCGTTTTGGAAACAGTGAGGCGCAGATTGTCCAGGAGGCCCCTGTCGATTGCTATTATAATTATTCACCACCTTTTAGTTGATTAACTTCTAATTGCTGCTCGGGTTTATAATACTCCCACTCTGGTCATTATAGTTATTGCCTGCCATAATTACCGGTAATGTTCTTTTCAAGACACACTCGTGATAATTGCCTGTAGAGAGCGGTTGTTTTTGGAGGGTGACGCCGTGCCTGGAATTTTGCACTTAACCTACTGCGAATCTTGATTTTTAGCTTTTCAGCTTCAGCTGGAGGAGCGCAGGCATGAGCTGGTTATCATTTACAGTGAGTGAAAAATCCCACCATACACGGTACCATGATTTGGATGTTGAAGGATATTTGTGGTGGAAAGTGATTATTGGGTTTATTGTAGAAATAGCAGAAAACGATGAAGCGAAAGGTTTTTTAGGGAAGCGTCGAGGGTTTTTTTTCTTCCTTAGAGTGCATTCTCATGGGATGAACTGAATTTCGTTGTGTGTTTTGTGTCAGGGGCTCGAAGTTTTCGTAGCCAGGGAACTCAGACTGTAAAATTTATTCCGCCTCAATGATAAATATAACAGCTGTGATAATAGTGAGTCTTGACTTCCACCACAGAAAATAAATAAATAAATAAACAAACAAACAAACAAACAAATAAACAAATAAATAAATGAATCAATAAATAAATAAGCAAGCAAGCAAGCAAGCAAACAAATAAATAAATAAATAAATAAATAAATAAATAAATAAATAAAGCTCCTGGACCCCACATTGGGAACCACTGCTTTAGGTAATATGGCTTTATCTTATTGTTATCATTACATTATATGGTAATGCCTCAAATTTGCCAGAAGTCAATGAGAATAAACTTTATTTATTATTTATTCATTAAATGTTAAATCCATATTAAAAAGTGCATCCATTTAGCATTTGTTGACTCTCAGGACTGCACCACTTGTAGTTTTAACTGCTGTGAAATTAATGTTTGTGACTTTCCTAAGTATTAGCCCTTTCCCCCACTCTCGTGTTAATTGTATCAGACACTTGTTTCTCGTCAGTTGACGGATGAATTAATCCGGCTCCTTCATCGCAGCCAGCTCCTTTAACAGCTCTACTCTCGGACTGGATCGTTCCTTATTGGTAGTCTTGTTGAATAAAAGATCAGACATATTCTCTATATGAATGCATCTCTAAATGTAAAGCAGAGTGTTAAGATCGGGATTAAACTTTAACATGTTTAATAGGTGATTTTTTTTTTACATCAGCTTAAGCGTGATTAAGGTCATCATGTGTTATCTCGTTGTTTTCTTCTTTTGTTGTTACAGACATTGATCAAATCAAAAAAGCTCTTAGTGGCGTGGTCATATCGTGCACTGTTCATCAGTACGAATCGCTTATATTATAATAAATAAATAAATAAACAAACAAAATTATATAACAAGCAACAACAACAACAACAATAATATCAATAATAACAATTAAATAATTGTTTAATAAATAATAAATGATCTACTTCATATCCTAGTTCCCCCCTTCTTCAGGCGTTAAAAGCCTGGTGTGAACCCAAAGTCGCTTTGGAGAAAGCTAAAAACTCCTGTTTTAAAGTTCATAATCACTTTCTCCATACATATAGTCGTGGATAATGTTATTTGTGCGCGGCTGACCAAAGCCCCCCCACCCCACCCCTCCATCCCAACCCTAATACACTCCACCTGTTCTCTTTCCAGCCCATTAGAGACATGGCCAGGCCTGGGAACTCTGCATGTTAAATCACTTAATCAAAGGCAATGGGTCGAAAATCTTGTTTTCTCTTCTTTTATTGGTTTCACTCCTGCAGACAAAGGCAGGCTGGGGGAAAAAAAGCATATTACCACTTCGCCCCAATAGCACATGCATTATCTTCTAAGCAGCTGCAAAAAGCCTATCATCGGCGTTGATCCCTCTGGGTACGGGGCGACTGTTTTCACCGATCATCCATTCAAACACCCCTCTCATCCTCCACTGCTCCCTGAAGTCCCTGCACAGCGCCCGTCGCCCGCGCTGTCACTCGCCGTGGCATAAACGAATAGACCCTTTTAAGCTCAAACACCGGTGTTGTAATTCAAAAGTGACAAACAGAGGTGCATAATACTACAGGCTTGCCTTAATAAAGTTCTTGCGGAGGTAGCAGTCCCGAGGAGGAAACAGAGAGACAGAGCGAGAGAGAGAAAAAGAGAAAGAGACAGAGAAAAAAAAAAAACAGAGATGGGATGGTCACTCATACATACTATCCCACATATACTGTATATACTACAGAGCTTGCCATAATTTACTATACTACAGTAAAATGCTATGCATACAGTCCCATACAAACCCCAGGAAATACTCACAACACTACTAACAAAGAGCCAGAAATATTCGCATCTTCTGTAGGTGTGAAGATATTTGCTTGTAAATACTTTTACGTCGTCATATTTAGGTCACACGTAGCTGCCTCCTGTCCCATTTATAGCACTAAAGTGATCAGTGGGTTGTCCTTCAGGGACATACTGAAGTACATAAGCCTTAAATGTGGAACATATTCATATTGTGACATGTTCAGAGAAGTGGAACCACTCAAATAAGCAAAGAATGTCCAAGGAACCACTCCAAAAAAAAAAAAAAAACGTCCAAAGAACATTTAAGCAACCTTTAATAAGAATAAATAAATTAAGTAATTAATAAAAAAAAAAAACTTTATTGATTTTAAGGGTATACCTTTTTGGAATTTATGGAAATTAGGTCAGTTTTTGGAAACACTATAAGCTGGTGTTCATCCATCCATCTGTTCAGATTCACCCATACAGGCAATTTAGAGTAGACAGTTGACCTAATCTGCATGTTTTTGGACAGTGGGAGGAAACCAGAGCACCCGGAGTAAACCCACGGGGAGAACAGGCAAACAGGCGTCGAGAGAACTTACAAACTCCACACAGAAAGATCCCGGGTGACCTAAAGGTTCATACCCAGAACCTTCTTGCTGTGAAGTGACTATGCTCATCACTTGCACCGCTTTGCCGCCCTCTCTCTCTTCTTCCTGCCGTGTCGTACTGTGCCGCCCTACTGACCTTCAATTAACAGAATTGGGGGTTTTTTTGTGTTTTTTTTTGTTTTTTTAAAGAAAAAGACAAGAGAATACCCAAACGAAAGCCAAAAAAAAAATACAATACACATGATTTCAGTCAGAACAACTGTGAGTTCTAGTCATGCTTTAATTGCTGTAAGCTTTTAAAATGTAATATTTGCCTGTATTCAAATAAGTGAGGTATAAAAATAGAAGGTGTATTCCTTTATACAGAATGCTCAGCGACGTGTTGGGTACAGGCTGACGTGAAGCTGAGTGATGATTTGCCTCAATCAGGACATCCAGGAGGTTATTACCACAGTAATTTGCCAACTATTTCAAGTCCCTGATTTATTAATGAACTGCATGCCATATGTTTTATGTGTTTATAGTTACATTTTAATGTTGTGAAAGGTACATGTTAGTTCCTGTTATCACATAACCACATATAAAAACTCACCCCTTTGCTTCCTTGAAGCTAATAAAAACAAAAACAATTTTTTTTTTTTTTTAAATGTAGCTTGTTACTGTGAAATGACAAAACACAGCACCCTGAACAAACTTAAATGAATTCTGATTGTTACAAAGTGTTGACACTGGAAACGCTTTCAGACATCTTTTTACAGAAAACATCACCATATCAACTATCCCAGATGTGATTATGTGAGTGGTCACGGTGAATTAGCTATTAGCGATTACCGATCCAAAGTAAATCACTGCATGCTAAACGGCATATGGATCATTCACTAAAGCAACACTACTGATTTGCCTCATTAGTGTACTGTTAAGACAAGTTCAGGACGATGGAAAAGCGAATAAAACACTGACATTTTCATAAATGTATCACTCAAGGATTGAAAATGACCTGATAACCGCCCTCGCTCCTACTCTCATTGGGACTCGATGGACTAAACAGGCAGGCAATTACAGGGAAAAAAACGGAAATGTTTAACAAGTATTCCATGTGTAATATGAGGAGCTCCGAAATTATAATAATTGATTTGGGATATTTTCTCGGTTTAATGACCTTGTCAGTAAAATAAGAAAGGAGAAATAACCAAAGTGTATGCACAGTGCACCGATTATTTATTTATTTTTTTAGATCGTCAAGAAGTCATGCGTCTGTGTGGGGAATTTAAATGCTAACACAGAAGACTCCAACTTCTCAAAGTTTTAAAAAAACAAACAAAAAAAAACCACATTTTAACAAACTTTTACAAGTATTATAAATGAAAACCTTTTGACAGGAAATTTTTAAAAAAAATTCCATCTGATCACGTTATCAATTTCTAATTCATAATTAATAGCCCAAGTCTTGTTATTCATCATATGCAGATAAACTACTTGCTTCTGCTCAACTCCAATTTCTGGGGAAAACCGAAGCTTTCAGAGTGCCTTCACTTTGGCTTAAAAGTTTAAGAGAAGACATCATGACACCAGCCAGAAAAAAAAAAGAAGAAGAAGATCAGTTGATATATATTTTGGTAAGACGATTACCCACTGAGAGTAAAGTCGTAGGCCATCTGCCAAGCTCTTTGGCTCATTAGGGGAACTTAGTGCAGTCTTCTAATTGAGGCCCAAGTTCACAACATGGCCTCCTTTGTTAATGTCACTCACGGGCTTGATGTAGACAGGAAGTCGTGGGTGCTTTTTGTTTTTAATGTATTTGACACACAGCTGATTAATCACATCTAAGCGGATGTTTTCTACTTGGAGTTCTATCGCACGGATAAATCAGTGACATCAGAGACATTATACGCTGACGGTAAGTCAACAGAAAGGGATAAATGGACAAAAAAAACCCCACAATAACGTTTAGGAAATTAATTATGAAATCAAAACGAATCATTTAAAACTGAATCATTAAAGCAAAAATGAATCATTAAAAGTTAAGCGGTTGCAAAATAATTAAAGTAACTTAATAATAAGCAATAGACAATATCTGATAAGTTTGTGTTTTATTCCTCTTATACAACAGCCTGTTTGCATACATTTTCATTAAGCAATTTCTTTTTATCTATTTATGATTGCATTTAATGTTGTAGAACATTTACAAAACAGGATTAGCTCCTTTATCACTTACATGATGAGGCACTTAGAAAGCCTGGAGATGAAACAAGCAATTTTGCTAGAACGTCTTAGGCCTGCAATTGCTATGAACAGTTTTGCTCTTTCAATATGATACACTTCGAGTCCAAACAATGATTTTCCTGGCCACACAGTTTTATTTGACTGTATAGCACACAGTTATAGAAGCGAGTTATTTGCAGTGGCTCTCTCTGGGGTCACCCAGATTAGGAGATGGGTTCCCTTTTGAATCTGCTTCCTCTTAAGGTTTCCTCATGACTTCTCATGGAGTTTTTCCTTGCCACCGCTGCCTGTGGCTTGCTCTTTAGGGATACATTTTTTATGCACATCTTCCAAATGTATTTCTGGAACTTATATATTTCTGTAAAGCTGCTTTGTGACAATGTCCACTGTTAAAAGTGCTATTCAAATAACATTTGATTGAATTGAACATCAAAACAGCTATAAAAGATGTTCCCTACAACCAACCCTTGTTTTTTCCCCCACTATATTGTGATTGAACATTTTATGTAGTACTTTGCACTACTGCACTGTAATTACCACGTATATAGTAATTTGACTCACCATCATATAATGAAATATTTATAAATATAGGAAATGTATGTTTGCGTCTAAAACACTATTACACTACAACTGGTATGAATATGAATGATTCGAATTTACAACAATTATAAAATCATTCGTATACGATTTACAATTTACGACAACATTCAAATTGACTCCGTAATAACAAGGAATCTCAAATAAGTTGAAAAAGAAACAAAATGGAGATGACATTTAAACAAAAAAAAAGAAGCACTTTGATTTCTCAGCACTTTAACGCGGGGTTTGAATTTCTTATGAATATTGAACCCAGCCCATCCAAACTACCTGTATGTGCTCAGAGTCTAAAAGCCCTTTTTCCTGCATCAGGGCTGATGCAGGAAAACTCAAGACCTGGTACAATTTGGCCCAGTGTACAATTAACGCCGGGGTCCCATCTGTCTCGACCTGCGTCTCTATTCGATTGTAGCCTGTTCTCTATTGTGTCTTTTTAGCTCTGAGTGGCTCCCCCCTCCTCTTTCTTTGATTGTAGAAAAGTGGCATGAGTGTGTGACTGTGCATATGTGCGTGTGTGTGTGTTAGGCGGGCCCATTCTGAGCAGGCTGGAGTACTAGGACTGCTCTTTGATTTCAGCTGGAGCGCTGAGAGACTCGGGAGCTGAGAGGAGCTAAAGCAGAGCGAGCAGGAGCAGCATGGCGATGGAGGGAGAATAAGAGGGCCGTCTACGAAATGAGTGTGGGCTCTCTGCTACAGAGTGTGTTAACATGACAATGGCTTTCATCTCGCTGTAGGCTTTCGGCCACACACACACACACACACACACATACAAATGACTGCAGGGTATTCACCTCTGACCAAACAATTGCGTGCTCAGATAAGACAGTCAGAGATGTAAATGAGGTGCTGGATATTTATTAGTACTGATTAACACATTCAATTTATCATCATTAGCCTTCATGCAAAAAAAAAAAAAGGAAGTTATCTCATTTTGTTAACTTTGTTACAGGAACGGCTGTGTTTTAATCAGAGGCAAAGTTGAAAATGAGTATATTCAGATTCAATATAATATATTCAAAATGCACGCATCTGTTCCTCGTGCAGACCATCTGTTTTCGAGTGGTCCCACATTATCGACTTGAAGTCGCTAAAAATGTGAAAATTAAAAGCCGCGTGAGGAAGGTCCTGAGCTTACAAAGCTAAATGACATTTTTGATTGTGCCGTCTGCTTTGTGTCTGGCCCCTGCCAGGTCCATGAATTTACGCTTCCCTCTTTTTGCATATGTAAAGTCGGGGGGCCAAAGCTCATCCGCAAACATGCGGCGCTTTAAAACGGAAGAACCATTTTCCCCCCATTAAGGAATCCGGGACAACGTACAATACTGCATGGGAAAACATGTCCCTGTGCATTTGAATCTGATTCATTGGACAGCTTCTTCAAATTAATTCCCTGAGTCGGCCAGATTGCTTTACAGCTATGTCATATTCCCTTGAATGGCAAAGCCCATTGATGCAAATGGAGGGTGACAGTCACCCTGAAAACCCATTGCTTGACGTGGCGGGCCAAAATGATGGGGGTCATAGCAAGTGTTATTACACCGGGCCGACACAATATCAGGAAAAAAGCGCAGCACTGTGTTTTTATCCATAATTTAGATTGCAGGCTTATGCCCGACACCCTGCTGCTGGATGCCGGAATAGAGATTGTCTGCCATGCATGGAGATTTCTATAATTATATCTTGGTGGGATGCAGGAGTATAACAAAAGGCCAAACTATACGTCGCCCTGATTCCAAAGGCCGGCAGGTTCTGAGCAGAAAGTCTCCTCGAACCCTACGAAAGTAACTTTAAAAATATGCCTTAGTTGTTCATTCATGCCAACCTTGACAAGCGGGGAAAACGCACATGCATGTAGCAGCAGAAAGTCTTGATTTGGTGCTTTTACGCCTCATTATGAGTCCATGCCCTCATCAGGCTCAGAGATTCAGCGCAAAAACACGGAAAAGACCTGATATACCTCAGTTTTTTGTAATATTAAAATCTTAAAGGAATACTCCAACCTCAATTCACTGCCCCTGTAGCATAGTTTGTATTCACAGAACTCTGAATTTTACTCGGAAATTACAGAATGTGAAACTTTAAGTATTTGAAATATGCACAAATGTTATGGCTCCTACAGCCTTTATAATACAAATTAAAATTGCAAAGATTACACCCTAACAATAAAATGTCTAACTGTGAGACAAACATGAGAGAATAAAACATTGACCAGTCAACAACGGAGTGATTATTTTCCCATAACAGCACATCCTGAAGTGTTTGTTCATGATATACGAAAGCTATTTGACAAATCGTATGTTATGCATTTATATTTATGTTTAACGATGTGAACTGTCCACGAAAGCACTTAGTTCCTGTTCTGTTATCACAGCAGTAACTTCTCCACCATGCTGAAACACCACAAAGCCCTCCGAAAACACTTTCCTGTCTGCAAATGTACCGTTCCAGCTTCATCTCGGACTCCTACCAAGCTTATGTGGAGTGTCTGCCATACAAAATCACTTGTTACTAGAGTTGTTACCATAGAAATGATCAGTATGAGTATATTAACCTCATGAGACTTCACTCTCCTCTTATGAAGACATCACAGTTTCTCCCACCTGCATTCTATGTATATCCTTGTAAGATCCTCATACTTTTGCTAACCTTTTTCCTGTTTAAAGACATTGATCATGTTTACGAGTTATCAGGTGTTAAGAAACAAACAGTGAGGAGAAATTACAAGACACATTACAGTTTAGGTATCCAATGCTGACTTGAATTGCAGTCAGTGCTGCTGTCTGAGCTGCCGATAGACAAAAGTAATCAACACCTTCTAACCTTTTATAATACAGAAATCCACAGCAGGGTGGTATAATAAAGTTTAATTAAAAAAAAAACAAAAAACAAAAAAACCTTCTTTTGGAGTTTGTTCAACTTCCTAGAAGCAATGCAGATGCAGACCAAAGTAATTCTGATCATTTAGGAGCATTAAGGCCACATCTGAGCTGAAACATGGTGAAATATTACCAAAAGGTCTCAAATTTCTGAAATGGAAGAGAGTGTAAGTGGCTGTCTGTCTCTCTAGCCTGGTTTCCGTTAACCTGACTAATGCAAAATTTGAAATTGCACATTTAAAAAAAAAAAAAAAAACACATAATGGAAACACATGAATTAAAAATCATAATAAATCATTCATCACAAAAAAACATTTATATGCTCAGAAGATGTGGTTTAATCGCAAAACCTCCTCAAATGGAAACACAGACCTTTCACAACTGGCTTTTGTTAACTTTCTTTAAAATCACTGCAATGGAAACCAAGCTTCTGTGTTAGCCCAGTGATAGACTGGCGACCTGTCCAGGATGTACCCCACCTCTCACCCAACCTGTCCACATCGACCCCACGTAGAACTGGGAATCAGGATTTAGAAGGAGAAGAAGAAGAAGCAGAAGTAGAAGCAGAAGAAGAAAAAGAAGAAGAAGAGGAGGAGGAGGCTTCTATTATCAGTGAGGTTCATCATTTTTTCGTCTTTTCTTTCTTTTCTTCTTTTCTCAGGGCAGTAAAGGTTCTGTTCTTGTTTGTGCCATTCACAGATATGCAACTGATGCAGTGGATAGATATTATTTAGAAAAAGCACTGCAGTATCCGTTTAAGTGAAAACGTCGGCTAAACGAATGGCAGTCTATAAAGATTCCTATGAAATTTTAAAAGAGGCCTACGCCAATACACCCCACTTTAAGTAATGAATGTTTCATAATTAACGATTAACTCGCCCTTTATTGTGCATTGAAACACATGAAAGAAAAATGTCGAAAATGCCTGCTTTCCTTGATAATTGAGAATAAGATGGTTGGTGCTGGCAAGAAACAAGAACAACAAAATTGCCTATAAATGTTAAAAAAAAACAAAAAACAAAAAACAACATTGTAATTACTTATCCAAGAAGGCAAAGTCAATTATAGGCCCCGGTATGAAAATATAATGATGATTTAGACTTGGTGCTGAAATGTCATTGCTTGGAGTATGGAGTTGATTGTGCTGCACATAATTATATTAATAAGAAAGGAAGCAGCACTGATCCTGCTCGCACAGCTGTGTAAACAGCAGCCTGCATCTGTACTCAGCTGCTTATGTCTATAATAAGATACAATATTACACATGCGTTCGCTCTCAGATGTGGGCGACAAAAAAAAGTCAAAACTCATTTCTCTCGAGATGAAAGGAAACAATTAGAGAAAGACAATAAAGGGCTTGCTCTCTCGAACGTTCTGTCTCACTTTTTTTTTTTGTTTTTTGTTTTTTTTTTAAACTGATGCCTTTCAGTCATTTAGAAAAGAAGACAGAATCTGCAGATGGGGAAAATCAAATATCCTTCTTATGCTTCCTTTACAAGCCAATGCCTTAAAAATGGCTTCCAGAACCAATAACTACAGGGGGACTGGAAACGCCTGTACGAGTCTGTCACTTCCACAGAGAGAGACGACGCCACTGACGCGCACCAGCAATGAAACAAAACGCCTTTCCTCATCGCCAGTATCCTGTCTCTGACACGCAGCATCTGTCTCTGCAACAGTGCATCATCGATCTCCACGTTTCCTTCCCGATGAAGAATTTGTATACTTCTAAAACATATCAACTTACTCAATCTGCCAGGATTTGGAGCTTGATTTAACAAACTGCCTCCATGTGACTGCTCATGCAAGGAGCTCTCGGTGTTGCAAACTCACAAGAATTTCCAACTCGTAAGAAAAAGTTGCGAGTCAAATCAAGTGACGTGTTTAAAGATCATCACTTCATTCTTGTAAAATTTGCAATTAGTTATAATTCTCAGAACTAATTTGCGAGATTAGATTGAGGAACCGGATAAAGAATTATAAAGTTGTTATTGTTCCAAAAGACTTCGATTTCGATAAAATGAAATGAATTGAAAAAACATTGTAATCGTTAATAATGAGCAATACGGCTATCACAACATTGCTTATATAAACTATCATCATGTAGTACGTTCCAATTTTAAAGAAAATACATTCTTTAAGCACTTACACAATAGAATAGCTCGACTCAAAATGATTAGAACGGAGACAAGGGATTTTTTTTTTTCAATATTTTGATTATTTTAAAATTCTTTCCGAGTTGAGTTCGCCTTGTGGTAAAAGATGGCCGATAGAAACCTAAAGCTAGTTGTGCTCGGCGCGCTGCTCAGAGAGAAACTTCTTGCTTACGCCGTCAGTATTAGTGATGGCAGACTCACAGTGCACTATTGTAAAATTAATTTGGATCCCTCTCTTTCTCCCCTGTGCGCCTCACTGCTTTTTTATTCAAAAGTAGAGTAGAAAAACACGGCAAGTTGCAAAGCGCTATTCCCCCTCGGCGACAGTCTGGTGGAAAACAAACAGGCAGAAATGTAATGGAAATCTTCTTCTGACAAGAAGGCAATCTTCAGCACCGGCCCTCAAACCTGCATTTCCATTTGTTCACAGCAAATGTTAACACCGAAATGAAGGCCTGCGTTGCCTCGCCCCATGAGAGGGGGGCAGGGGGGAGAATGCGACGGCTCGTGTCTATGCAAATGTTGATTTGCACTGGAAATCTGTACAAAAAAAATAAATGCTCAATTTGGAGAGCTTAAATCAAGAATCACTTTGGAGGCTACAGAATTGACTGAGCTATACAGGCAACAAATTTAACCGGACTCCCTGAAAGCCTACGGTGAGTCTCTCCTGGCTGAGCAAAGTCCCGCACCAATGTGGGATAGCGCTGATTGTTTTTGCTGGCACAGAACAAGAGAGGAAGGGGGAGAAGAAAAAAAAAAAACAACCAAGCCAAATCTTTAAGGAAATTCAAGTGATGTTGGGCTAGAGGTTTTCGTTCTGAGGATCAAGAAGAAAAGAAAAGACCAAGAAGCGCAAGGACGATTTACTTTATTCACTTAAGCAATTAAAGCAAGAAAACATTGTGAAAGCAAAATAATTAAACCTGCCCTGTACCATGGGGTCTATGTGACCCCCAGCCCTCTTTGGACCATGTTTTTTTTGGGAAACTATCACGATTAGTGACCTTGCCTGCCACGTATTTTCTCATAAGGCCTTCCTAAGTATGTGACGCATGTTTGATAGTTTCAATGTCTTTCCGCTTATTTTTTATTTAGGTTTATTTTCGCTTCGCCATAGTGCCTTCAATGTGACGGGTACTATGGGGTCAATTTGACCCCAAGCGAAAATAAACCTAAATAAAAAATAAGCGGAAAGACGGGTATGTGTGGTCACAGGAGCTAAAAGCCGTCAGAAGAACCGCGATGCAAAATATTGTCAGACAGAAACCAGGGCTGAAAGGGAATGGGGGTCAAGCAGAAACACACTTGAAAGTATTTGATTAATTTTTTGCTGATGCCATGATAACAGAGATTGTGACATGGTCCAATCAAAAGATTGAAAATGTGAAAACCGGTTACACAAGCAATGCTGGATTTTTGTACCAAAAATCCACCCCCAGAGGCACCCGCAGCACCACACAGCGTCATCCAGGACAACACAAGAGATGCTGTATTTGTCCCAGATCAAGTGACAAGAAAACCAAATTAGTTGTGCAACCAATGCTAACAGGAACATTTTTGCCTACAGCGGGGTGAAATAAGCAGAAACTCGCACAGGAAGCATTGTGCAATATTATTTGGATTCTATAACACATTGACATACCATATTATTTCAAGGAAAACAAAATATTGTAATAAGGTGGTGTTATTCTGCTCATGTAGCATGTTTTTGACCATGGGGTCAAACTGACCCAATGGTACCAAGAACGTGACTTTTTTTCCTGGTCCCAGAGCAGGGTTAAGCAAGATCATTACCACAAGTTAATTCTGCATGTTTTGTACAGCAATAAAGTTTATTTGGAATTTACACACTGTGGACACTACAAGGACTAGGAATTGTTTTCTTGTGATTTGTACGTTATTTTCTCCCCATCAAGCTTCTGTATCGATACTTCCCGGATCATATCTTCATAATAAAAACGCCGAGATAAGAAAAGAGTCGATGGGATGCTCTCAACGCCTTGCAACATAAAACTATCTGCCCAGGAGAAAACAAGCTCAGCCAGAAAGAAACACACACACACACACACACACACACACACACACACACACACACACACACACACACACACACACACAC
>JAQMCW010000009.1:16422901-16439223 GCA_030068335.1 Chrysichthys cranchii
GATCCCCTCACAGAAATACTCCGACTCACTTGGAGTCGCTCTGCAACATCAGCGGCCTTACAACGAGGATTTTTTTTTTTTTTTCCCCCCCAAACAATCCACTCGACAGTCTGAAGACACCTGTCCGAGGGCCCAGGCCGACCTGAACAGGATGCTGTTGATTCCTTTCCTTTGCTTCTGAATTGTACAAATCACCATTGACTGTGTACAAGAGGAATCCCAAGGTTTTATGCAACCATACACTGGCTAAATCCACCCTCAGACTGACCCACAATACGCCCTCTTGGAAAATCACACAACTCTTTTGCTTCTGGTGTTCGCCATATGGCTAGTTGCTCTAAACAATTAATATTCTGGGATCTGAAATGAAAAATAACAATAACAAATTCAAAGCACCAGGTGGTGTCCGCATAGATAAAACATAATGAGGAGTGTCTATTTACCTTTGAGATGTCTGTGTACATGAGCTAACTGTGCCTTGAAATCTCAGCACTGCAACCTACAATCACCACACTGAGATATATCCACAACCATGTGTTGTAAGCTTTGAACTAAACTAGTCTCGACGTATCGACAGAAGATCAATCAGATATGAACAGCGCAGTAAATGACCTGCCGTCAATCCAGCCTCTTCGATGCAGCTCCACTTCGATACTGATTTTCACTGGGCTTCGTCATTTGCCCTTGGGTGATCCTCGTCTCCACATCAGTGACGGCGCCAGTGGGTCGACTTCATCAGCTTAAGGAAAGGGTCGTAGGTCAACCTTCAGAGTGCCGAAGCAATGAGATAGTATACACTGCCAATCAAAGGTTTTCACACACTCCTTTTTTAGACTCACTAAATACACTATATAAGAATTAGTAGAAGTGAACTGATTAATGTTCATGATTAACTGGAAAAAGTATTGATCTTGCGTGATCGCTTAAACTACAGAGGACATTTGTCTTCCAATTAATATGAACACTTGATTTAGCAGTAGGTTTAATTAGTTTACTCTTTAAAAATGCACTAAACCAAGTGCCTTTATAATCCAAGAATGAACCCCCAGATAAGATAAAATGTCTAGTAACACAAAGGCAAATCCTAAAAACTTCTCTATATATCATCAGCACAAAGATAACATTACTGCTAATCTTCTGAAAGGATCCAATTACCTCCACCAAGGAGGTTAGGTTTTTACTGTGATTTGTTTGTTTGACTGCAATTAGGATATTGCAAAATTTACCAAAAGGATTGCCATGAAACTTCGTGGGAGGGTATAGCTTGGGCCAGGGGGAGTCGAAGGGTGGATTCATGAATTTAACTTTTGCTAACACTGCAAGGTACAGCATTTGGCTGTGGTGGAAGTTTGGGCTCACATCTTAAAATCCAGTTGATGGCAGAAAAGTTTGGTAGTAACAAAACATAGCCAGTGTTGAAATATGATATAGGAAATATATCCAGACATATAAATTGGTTACGGTAGAAGAGTCGACTGTTGTTCTTGGCAGAGGTGTGCACTCCAAGTGCCTTTCTAGTTAAATAAGGTTTGGCTTCATAGTGTTCCTAGATTCTTAGCAAAAATTAAAACGATGGAAATGTTCCAACAACAACAACGGACTGTTGCCTTTTTTGCACTTACAATTCACTTTTTTTTTTTTCTTTTCTTTTCTTTTAAACGACTTGCAACATAACCACAGCCTCGATTCTGGAACTTTTTCCAAAAAACACAGCAATCTACAGAGTCAAATGAAGACAAACAAAATAAATGAACTCATCTCTAGGTTCATTCTTTCCTCTTCAGTAACATTTTTACGGAGTCACTGCGGATTCCAGGAACACTGGGAGTGAGGTGTGGGAATATCCCCTGATGCCGTCTCACATCATCATACACACTCACATTCCCACATGGGATAATTTAGAGTCACCAGTCTGCCTACTGGTATTTCCTCAGAGGTGGGAGAAAACCGGAGAACCTGGAGGAAAAGTGAATGGCTGCAGGATGAACATGCAAAACTCCACACGGACACTAACTCAAGGTTAGGACTGGACCAGGAATCCGAAGCTTTGAGGCAGCAACACTACTTATTCAGTTTTTAATGAGTCAGATATTCTGTCTACTCAGGAGTGCTGAATAAACCTCATCCCACTTGTTAGTTAGCAAGATGATACAATGTACAGTATGTAGCAGGATGGAAATTCGATTATTTTCATAGAGAAAAAATTATTTTGTCGTACGTCGACGTTCCTGTAAGGGGTCTCGTGTGACGTCACTAATAATACCACTTCAGTTTGTAAAAGACATTCAAGATCTGCTGCTAACAGTGTTGAAACAGGGCTGTCGTCTGACTTGCACGTGGATTTTGGAGGGAGGAGGTGCATTTGCATATTTAAGGATCAGGCGACTCCCCCTTTCCCTTAATTGAGCTCCTGTGTTATTAATTTTACTGTTAAATACTCAAAGAAAACGCTTCTTAAGCTGCTCTCATTAATAAGCCTCCCCTCCTAGTAGCCTGACTAGGTAAGAACCGTCGGCGTGGCTAATTATTACCTTCACGTGCGAATGCCGTTAGTCATGCTTAAAGTGTACTTTTTCCCTTATTTAATTAATTAAAAACGAGCATCTATGAACTTTAAATTAGTCTGGTGTAAAATAATCTCTTTTTGTCATTTAATAATTAGCAGTCGACGCAGCGGCTGTATTAATTGCATTTAGGCTGACGCCCCGGGAGACGGACATGGAGGACGGGTCACTCTGCCATCTCTGCTTTCCTGAAATAGCAAATTCCCATGTACTGTGAGAGAGAAAGAGAGAGAGAAAGAGAGAGAGAGTGTAAAGAGAATCAACTCTTTTCTGTGTGCCGTCTTTAAATTACCCCTGGGAATGGGAGGCAACCCTTAATTAGCCTAGCGCCGTGGTAAAATTGATTGAAATGCAGCACATCAATTATTAAGCGAAACAGTTTTTTTTTTTTTTTTTTTATAACTCCCCCACCCCGGTGTGTAATTCTTTCAGTGGGAGAGGGGTGCCCTGAATGGAAAGGGTGGTACTGTTGAAAACAGGCTACCAAATGAGGGCCCCAAATCTGTCTGTCCCATCATCAGACGCAACCAGAGACAGACTATTAGCATGGCGTCTTCTTCAGTTTATGCAATTTGGAACTGGGGTACATTTCCTGAAGGTGCTAGGTAAGGTAGGGAAGTTGGAGACAAGTCTGAATTTGTATCACAGGACTGGTGTGATAAATTATAAATGTATCCCTTGTGCAAATGGAGTGCCATACATCTTATGTTGCGGCGTTCATACATCGGACTTAAATCTATGAATCTATTTTGAGAAACAAACTTCCCTGCCTAAAAAAAGTCAAACTATTGTAGCTAATACTGAAAATGAAAAAAAAATGACACCGATTCGGGTTGCCACCAGTCCAGTTTAAACCCGAACAGTCCGTTTGTCCAGATTTACCCGTCACTTTCACCCCAAATTTTGAGCAAAAAATGAGCAATAAAATCATGTTGTTTAGTTTGTTCATTACATTTAGGCACGTCACAGTCATGACAAGAGAGAAATCTGTGCTCAGTTTAATTTTGTGACTTCCATGAGCTTGTTTCATAGAACAAACCACTTCACCAAGGTCAAATATATAAAGTACAACTGGAAGAAACATTAGGGGTAGGTCTAACATGGCAGGATATGGCAACCCTACTCCCAGATTTATTTATGTATTTATTTATTTATTTAAAAAGGGGGTGGGGGGCGGTGGGGTAGGGGGGGGGTTAACCTAAACTGTGGTGGGTTTTTACACCATGATATCCTCCACAACAGTGTGGTCACCTTGTCTGAAGATGAAACAGATATCCAAAAAGATTAGCTTACGCATAATTCAGTGTCTACCAAACAGCTAGTACTTTTGCTCAGCTTTCTACAGCAGTCTTTTCTCCATAACCTTATTAACTCTACCCAATTTTCAACTTTAAAAAAAAAAAGGAAAGGATGCATCACTGAGCACTTTAGATCTCACAGACCTGACCCCTTACCACTTAACCCCAGGGGTCAAACCAAGACCAGCAGTTAAAAGGCCACTTACCTCTCTGGAGTGTCACCCAGCCCATGTCAGGAAAAGGTCACCGTGAAAACAAGTTCTCCCTCACACTCAGATGGACTATTGTCGTAGCACGTTCCCATCAATCTGGCAACCTAAACTTCCACAAGTCCATCTCTGATGCTCCAGGATATCAACAAATCTGAGGATACTGGCAAATACGATCAAAATCACTGAATCACTACAGTAATGCTGGTAATAAAAGCCACTCATACTGGCAGTCAAAAGCTTTCATTAGGAAAGCAGTAATAATGGCTTTAATTGCTTTAATTACCATGCCAATGAAGAGTACTACAGAATCACAGCTCCTCGGCCCAGCTGTTGCCCCAGCGGCTCTTTTGTCCTGATGGGCTTCCACCTAGTGGGACTTGCAGGTACTACAGGCTGAAAGACTTAACTACTGGAGTTGGAGGTTATGTGTCTGTTCCGTATGAAGTGAAGACCAGTGGAATACTTATTTATTTGTTCAATTATTTTTAAATTCATTCATCTTCAGGAAGCTTCATCTTAATTAGGGCTGCAGTAGATCTGATGTCTATCTCAGGAAAACTACACATGAAGCTGGAACACATGCTGGATGGATTACCATGCATACACTCATTCTCACTTGGGGGAATTTCAGCATAGCCAAACACACTTATGGGAGGTGGGAGGAAACTGGAGAACCCTGAAGAAACTCCAGACAGACTGGTAGCCTCTCCTGTGGATCATCCCACAGACTTTGGAGCTGTGATGCATCAGTGCTACACCTCAAAAACATTGAAATATTTCAATTATGGGTAAGATTTGTTTCATTTCAAAATTGTTTAATCTGTTATAACTTGTGGAGATGTAACTCAAGAACCAAACGTGCCCTGCGTGAAATTCTGAGTTTCTCCAGCCCGGATCACTGCTCGGGTCACTGCCTGACCCTGAGACGTCCCGCGTGTCCTGGTCATTGTCAGTGCTTACAGTGAGTGGAAAACTCATTTGGGCCTAATTAATTTTTTGCAACAACCCAGGACTCCAGTTACCGCTCCAGACCTTTGCCAAAGAACTAGGAAAAGGTCTCCAGAAGACATTCAACACGTCACACTGGACAAGACAGAGGGTATCGCACAAAGCAATCCGGGGAAGCCATTGTGAAACACAGAGGGGTCAAGTATAGGTTAGGACCTTGTTTTAATTAGGGGCCATGACTTATACATGATGGGTCTTCCTTATGGCCAAAAACTGACAATGGGCTTCTCTGGAGCAGTTCGGCCAGGACAAGAGTGAGGACTGAGGCCATTGTCTGAGCTCAAGAGGGGGAAAATGTAAAGAAATCTTCCAGCTACATGATGAAAGTTCAATACAGAGGGCAATATCATATTCAGGCCCATGCACTCACTCGCAAAAGCATAAATTATAAAACATTACACAACTGGGATGGATTTTAATTCAAATCTATCCATTTCTTTACACTTCCAAGAAAGATAAAAAAAAAAAAAAGGCAGCTTGATTACAATTCCAGTAATTCTGTAACCTACAGTAAATGTTTATTTGGTTTGGGAAAATGGTGCACTCCATGTTAACGGGCCATGAGGGGGACTAAAACATGAAACACTGCCTTACCCAAAGGCTAAATGCCACATAAATTATGTAAGCTCACTTTCCTATAGAACAGTGTGATGTGGAGAAACCACAAAGTACCAAGCCACAGAGAGCGAGTTTAATGTGTGAGAGATGTCTAACGACATGGCAGTTAGCGTGCTTTTAGCTAAAAACAGTCGCCGCTTAATGGGCTGCAACATATTAAGAAATCGGTTTATGCCTTGTGCAGAGCTACGCGATTATAATGTTTAGATTTCGTGTCACAATGCAGTAATCTGAAAGCAATATGGAAGCGTCTGACTGAAGAACCAAAGCAGAGAATCCCTGATGGGCTCCGCTCAAATAGGAATAGTGAGATATTTCATACCCTGTGCAGCAGAGTAAATGAGAAGAGTGACATTTGGGTTTCAGCCATTTAACCCTTTCTAGGGCACTAATTGAGTGTTATTGGAGGATATTACAAGCCTTTATATTACTTTATATTTTTATGTTGAAAACCAAGGTCAACCGAGTTACCATATATGGCCAATGTAGGGTCATTTTTCCCCAGAACGTGTATATACATATAAAAATAAATAAAAGAAACAAATTTAAAGGAACGTGTATTTAGGAGGGGAGAAATCCATGTGGTTCTACGACCTCATGGAAAGATATGTGGAGGCCATTTTGGATGTCTGTTGAAGTTACAAAATATAGTTATTTGGCTAATAAAGGGTCAATGATTAAAACTGAGGAATCAGTAACGCAGATGTGGGACTTTGAGTTCTTGCTTATGTTTATAAACTTTTATGTTTATAAACGTCTACTTAATCACTCAATTGGCTGGGAAGCAATCTTATTAAGGAACAGGGTTAAAATAGGCTAGATTTGTTAAACCAGTTATTGAATAAAAATAACTTTAATTACAAATTTAAAGCTATAATTAGGCCACCAGCCACAATGAGCTTTTTCCTTTCATTTCTGAGCTTTTGTCGCCCCCTAATGGAGAAAGTGAAGAAGTCGGTTAAGGAGGATGATCTGTGAAATGCAAGGATTTAAACTCAAATAATTGCTTAAACATATGCAGTACAAGTGAGGCACTGTCCTAAACCTGAACTACCCCAGCTCCTCCAAGTCAGTTGGTTCGGGGTTCAGAATTAGCAGGGGAGTTTTATCCAGCGAATAAGAAGCAGATAAACATCGAAATACGCCAGGCTTCAGAACCCCAAGAGAAACACTGACCTGGGGTGTACAAACTTTTGGCTCACATGCAGTCATGGTGGTCAGTGATGGCTAATGAACTGAGGGAAAACTACTGCTTTTAAAGTGAAAATAAAATGAAGGGAATAAAATCCCATTTAAAGACAATGTGACAGATCAGATGTTAAAGCAGGACTTTTCCTTTCAGTTGAAATGAGTAAATTATGTAATATAAATAAGAAATAACTTTAAAATGGCATTATAAGATTTCAAACGAGATGAAACAGAAAAAGGATATTGAAGTAGGGACAATTTATGCTTTAAATGAATAAAATACTGAAACAAAAATTTAAAGCGTCATTTCACGTATTGAAGCGCATGAATACCTTTAACTGAATTAATACATAAAAAAGTGTTGCATATAGACGTCGTGAAAACTCCTGTTTTAAGTGAACTGAAAAAAAACAAAAAAACAAAGAAAAAGTTCAAAAGGTGTTGCATCAGATTGTGACCAGGGGAAAAGTTGCTCCAAGTGAATGAAAAATTAAAGGGAAAGAGAAACAGACAGACAAAGAAAAAGACCACAGCAGATAATAAAATGGGGAGGAAAAAAATATACACAGTACCAGTCTTGCACGTTTTCCACATTAATAAAAAAAAACCACTGAAGATATCTAAAATATGAAATAGTTATTTAACTGTACATCTAAAAAAAAAAAAAAAAAAAAAAAGAAAGTTCAGTTTCACACACTCTCACTTATGTCCTGCCACTTCATCCTGTTCTGGGTCGTGGGGGGAAGCTGGAGCCAATCCCAGCTGACTTTGGGCGAAAGGCGGGGTTATACCCTGGGCAGGTCACCAAACCAACACAGGCCGACACACAGAGACAGACAACCATTCACACTCACATTCACACCTACGGGCAATTCAGAGTAGCCAATCAGGCTAATCCCCTCTGTGCATGTCTTTGGACTGTGGGAGGAAACCGGAGTACCCAGAGGAACCTACACAGACACAGGGAGAACATTCAAACTCCACACAGAAAAGCGCCCAGGTCGACCCCGGGGCTCGAACTCAGGACGCTCTTGCTCTGAGGTGACCATGCTAACCACCACACCATTACGTCAACCCTACATGTTCAGTTTGACAAATCTTAATAAAAATAAATCCAAGTGTCGCATCAGATATAAAAGAAGGGAAAACACCTGCTTTCAAAGAATTAAAAATTCACACACCAGACCTCGATGTTTACAGAACATCACTGCTCATGAAAAGCCCAAATTACACTGGTAGACACATTTCCCCACTTTGTACTTCATTTACAATAACCACAGTCCTTTACACCACCCAGAACCCACTCGGCAACACAAACACAGGCATGAGGGCAGAGCTCGGTTGGAGATTTCCCCTCCTTTATTTATTCATGGCAGCAGCATTAAAAAAAGAAAAAAAAAAAGAAAAAAGAGGGTCAAACAAGCATACTCATGAGAATTAAAACTTTTTATTAGTGTATTTATGAAGTCTGCATATGCAACACGCTTGAAAAGCTTATCTCCTGATAACGTTCACGTCCTACCAATACATCTCTCTAATGGTAAAATAAGCTCACCAACTGTTAAATGCTTTGCCAAAAAAAAAAAAAAAAAAAAAAAAAAAAAGTTAAAGTAAAATAAAATAAAATTATATATACACATATACGGTATATGCATATATGTCTGGGCCACGCAACAGTTCTATTTGGTTTTCTTTCCACACCCAGTTAAAACTGGCAAGCAGAATGTTCCCAGTGTCTGAACGGTTTTGAACAGGCCACGACCTCTTTGTATTCTCCACACTCACTGCAATTAAAATACAATCGCAAGTGTAATAAGATCAACAAAACTTAAGAGAGAGGTGGCAGGAGGAGAATGAAGATTTCAAAAATCTCACCACCGTCACAACAAGTAAAGGAAGGCAGACAGCTAGATCACAGTCATTAGTTGTACAACAAGAACACACACTAAAGTTGCACAATTCATCTCGTAAGATGCTGATCATTTGAGGAGTCATTTTTTTCTTTTTTCCTTCTTTTCCCCGATCGCGGGTGAATAGAACACTGCCATGTTTCTGCAACATTTGACAACACGTAGATGTTTTCCCCTGTTTAAAGAACCACAGGTCATGGAAAAGCATCCAGGGCAGAAAAGCAAGAAAAAATAAAAAAATAAAATAAAACTCATACACACACAAAAGGTTAAAGAATTTGTTTTTGTTTTTTTTCCTGAACAAAACAACTTTTAAACATGCCGAAAGATGATGGGTGACGAGGAGCTGAATGTTTTGTGCAACGGCGGAGAATCGGAGAAACGGAGGATTAGGAGAAGAGACACTGATTGTGAAAGATTGACGAACGACTTGTTTTCGTGACAGGACGTTTTCATCATGAAGCCATGTTCCGTTAAAAAGAGGGCATGATCTAAAAAAATACTCAATTCTAATAAAAAGGAAGAGAGCATTAAAGATTTTAAATATATTTATATATAAAAATACATGAAAATACAAAAAGTAGCTAAAAGAAAGATAAAGGAAAAAAAAAATTTGTGATTGTGAAGAATAACCTACTTTATTAACACTTAAAGCTCAAAAGGTTGGATTTCTTTCTTTTTTCCGGAAAGATATGGATTGTGTACTCGTTTTTATTACTTTTTTTGTCGTTTTTTTTTTCTTCATAAAGATTTTCCTCAACCTGACTCGAAGCGCTCCAGAGTGATCTTGTGAGTATTTCACTTAACGAGGGGCGACACAGAGACACAGGCGACGAAAATATTGGTCCGGGTTGGTTTTTTTTCGTTCTTTCTTTCTCTTCGCTTGGTATGTTTTCCTTGCTAAAACATTCCTATCTGTTCACATTAGAGATTTCAGAAGAAGCATGCCGTAAGACAGCACCCTGAACATATAAGGCAACATTCTTTCATAGTGGTTGGGCGCAACTAACGGGAACAGGAAGTGAATAAGGTGTCTTTTGGCGTTTAATTTTTAAGAATGAAAAGTTTTGGTGGGTGGGAAGGACTACGAAGCAGTAATACTTTTTTTTTTCCGTCTTCCCCGTTTTTGTGGATTAGTCTCAGCAAAGAGATCAAACATCTTAAACAATAGGATGTTTTGCCAACAAAGTAAACAAGGTAAGCTCTTGGTTAAGCAAAAGAACAAAATCAGAAACGGTTAAGTTTACGTGATCACTTCGAGGGGAAGGAATGCTTTACTCAAACATCTGTGCCGAGTTATCAACTGCCTTCTGTTTGCATCCCTGTTATACATGCGCACGCACACACACACACTTCCCGGTCTTTATAAGAAAAGGAAAAAAAAAAATATACATTTTCAAATTCTACCACTAATACATTTAATATTGAGGATTTATGAGGAGGGAAAAAAGAGCGAATTAAAGGTGCATGAAGCTGATGTGACAGCAAGTGCCATGTTCAGTTCCGAAAAGTGAGAACATCAGGGGAGAGAGAGAGAGAGGGAGGGAGAGAGAGAGAGAGAGATGGGGGAGGGGTATCTATGAGAGAGAGAGTCTGGGATTATAGCACGTCTGTTGTTCTACTTGTCGTTTCTTGTGATTGTGGACTTTGCAGATTTCGGGGAAGGGGCGTGGGCATCGTCGTCATGGCGATTAGGACATACTGGAACAGCGGGCGGTGGGAGAACCCATCTGGGTCAGAACCTTATCCAGCCACTGCAGCGGTCCGTTCAAGTGCAGCTCGATCCAGCATGGAGTGCTCGTCACAGTCTGCCGTCTGACACACACACACACATTTGAAAACCTTATTCTTTTGCCTAACCGTCAGCACACTACACATTTCTCTCAAAAGATTTCTTTTTGCTCTAAAAGACACGCAATCTAGTGAAACAATACCACCCCGTCCCCCCCTCCTATGTACCCCACACACAAACTCATCAATCTTGGGTTATTTTTATCTTTGGCCTTTCCCCGTAACCACAAGGGAGGTCGTACATGTTGCATAGTTATGGAAAGATTCTATTCAATGTAGATTTTTCCTGTTCATTTATTTCTTTTAAAGAGGAACCAAAATCTGCAGCCCACAGATTCAGGTTTTAGTTCAGGTGCTCTGTGCTTCAAGTCCTTTTCTGATTCAGCTGTTAATTACAAAACACCGGTCAATAGTTTGGACACACCTACTCATTCTCAGGGGTTTCTGTATTTTCTACCATTTTTAAATTATCAAGTATTTTCTACATTATAGAACAATACTAAAGACATGACAAAACTAAGAAATGACACATATGGAATTATGAAGGAAACAAAAAGTGTTTTAAAAATGTTCAACATTTCATGATTTTGATTCTTCATAGCAGCCAGCGTTGACCTTAACAGCTTTACACACTACTGGCATTATCTTGAGCAGTTTCATGAGGTCGTCACGTGGAATGCTTTTCAAGTAACTGGTCTCGCAAACTGAACAGAAAGGGAAGATCTCATTTTCCTGTATGCTTATGTTTTGTTTTAAGTGGCAAGGATTCTGTACAAAAAAAAAAACAATTCAATAAACTCAAAATTATATCTCCAGATTTGTTTTGTAAAGTTCGGTCGTCATCCAGGATAAACACAGAATGACAGCAACATACACGGCCAATCGATATCCATGAATGACCAGAGAGGACGTCTCAGTATGTTGAAGTGCAGGGGAAAAACACTTAGCTGTAGATATTTTTATTCAGCATTAAATATTACTGAGATTAATTTGCTATGTGCAATGCACGTGTTTATTTAGACTGAACTTTCCACAGACTGATGAGCAACAATCAGACCTCGAAGTAATGTTTGTGGTTACGAAGAAACTTACTATTCCATCAACTGCATTTTAAGAGTTAAATGTTTTACACTGAATTTTCAATGGGGGGGGGGGGTTAGAAAGAAATACAGATTTTGCTGCGAGTTCGCATTTTAGATCAAAGGGAATAAATTCAAAAAAATAAATCTTAAATTAAAAAAAAAACATAAAAGTACTTGAGCTTGCAGAATATCATCGCTCTAGCTGCGTTTGTTCACGATACCAAAAAAAAATGCCTCTAAATTAAGTAAAATTAAAGTGTAGTCCTTATCGAGTTGCAAGCTAAAATGTCAGTACCGTAGCATTTTACTGTCTGCAATATCAAAACAATGATCTCAAAACAGCTCTTCTCTCAGAACCTTTTAACACTACGATTACAATATAATGATTAATCAGTGCTTCTTAATGCTTTTTAAGTGACAAAACTACTCAACACTTGAACCCATGCTGACGAGGATCTCACTGTATACCTGTACTCGGCCCCCCAGCCTTTCACAAAGCTCATGCGTATGGTGCACATTCTGGTGAGCTGATACACGGCCTCGAAGCCCTGATTGACCGACTGAGCCAAGAGCGCCGCAAACTCCTGGTTGTTGAAGATCTTCAGGTTACAGCCTAAGAAGAGTAAAGCATGAGGTCAATAACAATATTAATTCAGTGCCTGAATTTATAACCAGGTCTGGGATTACAGTCTGTGATTAAGGGCCTGAAGTCTTACCTGGGGGGATTTTGCAGACGGTTGCAGGGTGCCAGCCGTACCTCTGGTTACAGTTGGGGCTTTGAACAAAGATGGCGCTGTCGCTTAGACACTCGGCAAACACTTCTCCTCCGATGTAATACAGCCTGACTCCCCGGCCTGCTCGCAACACCAAAGACGCCACGTATGAGAAGTGAAAGGTTTACTACACCTCTAAACTTTACTCAAAAAGTCGCCTCACAAGATACACTCACCACAAGACTACGTGGGATTTATTGGTTCATGGGACGGTGTTGTGTCACACATTTCTAAATGCGTGACGCTGTTTAAGTATCCCTGGGTCAAGATATACCAAGAAATAAACCCCACTAAGGAGACAGTCGATTCTAGACCAAATACTAAAATGTTACCATTTTGTCCCTCAAAATGCATATGTCCAAGCAGGTCAAATTTCTCTAAAAATGGGATGTTCAAGATTAGCAGCAAAATTGCAGACTGATCAAATGTAGCACGGAAACTGACCTCATAATTAAGCGACAGTACTAAAACAAAAAAAATGTATAAAATTCAAATTAACTCACTTCCCCGAGTACAGAAACGATTACGGCACTCAATAAAAATGGACAAGATGGGTCCTGTCTGTACCTGTTAAACAGTTTGACCAAACAGTTGGCCAGTTCATTTTCACTATTCCATCCTCATCTCAAAAAATATCTAATCATATGCTTAATCCCCAAAGTTGAGCTACAAGACTAATACTGCCAACAAGCCAGGAAGTCTTATAGCTACCAGTTTAACACTGGGCATGTCTAAATGACACACTCACCTCAAAATGACTCGGTAACGCCGCATAAAACAATTATGACTTCTTATTTTGGACAAAACCGTTCCAATTTAGTTTGTATGTTACTTGCAGCATACTAAAAATAAATCAGTTTGGATCGTGGCATTTCCTATCCGCACGATACCGTGCTTGCCAAGCCTAGTGTACATTCCTAGTGTCTCACCAAGTAACATACACCCCAAAGTGATCACAGACTAAAGAGAGGGATCAAAATGGGCCCTGAAAAAAATATCAATTGTAGAAAAAACTAGAGTAAATCTTCCTACAATCCAAATAACTTTTCCAACACATCATGAACACAAAACTTACATGAAGTTCAGTGCTAGTAGCACAAAGTGGCAACTGAGGCTGCAGCAGCACTGCATTACAGGAGATGAGAAAAATGTCTAGCAACAATCCTAGGCAAGTGAAAATACTAACAGGCCTGTACTACCACTCTGTCACAATAAAAGCGCAACATACTTTAGATTTACGCATTTATTTACAGGGGGGGAAAAAAAAAAAAAAAAAAAAAAAAAAAAAAAAAAAAAAAAAACTTATGCAGCTTGCTAATGCACCCTGCTTAAAAATCAACAAGCTAATGTCGACTTTAACATAACGCAGTATAATGTTACTGTAAAGAACAAGCCTAATAGTCTAAACATGCAGATACGCATTTTTATTGCCCCTGTTTAAATTAAGGCAAGTGTGTTGTGATTCAGACCTGCGATTTACACAACGGTCATCTAGCAGCTACAAGTTTCCAGGACGTGATGTGATATTTATACGAAGTAATACTTCTCCATGATCAGGAAATGAACATTAATGCAGGGTGTGACTGAAAATCTTCCCCCTACCTACTATTTACGTGAGTGATTAATGGCTCCCAAGTTATTAAAGGAAGGACGCTGCACTCTTAGTCCATTTGCCTAGTTTTAAGTGTCTAACTTTAATGTGTGCATCCATCCGGTGCTGGACTTTCACTCCCACGCCCAGTTTCTCCTGTTGCTAGAGTGTGTACCTATGTGCCTGCGAGTCATCTCCACGGTGGCGTTGCGGTTGACGTTGGACAGCAGGCCCAAGCAGAAACGCTCCGAGTTGGAAGGATCTGTGAATCCGTCCACAGTGAGGGAAGGCTGTGAGGCGTGGAAGGTCTCCCCAACCCGTTGGTTCAGCTCATAGTAGGCTATGGAGCACCAGAACGCAGGCTCGGAGTAGGTCACCGGTTGCAGGTCTATAACACACAAACACACACATATCCATCATGAACAAACTCGCTCAATAATTCACCTGGACCGAACTGTCTATACTGAATATATTGCACTGCCTTTTAGTACTTTATCATCATCATCATCATCACTGCACTATTTCCCATCATATATCTCTTTCACTACTGTAGTCTCATAATGCAGTACTATACATAATGTATATCCAAGTTTTATTCTGTCATTGCACCAGTGTACATTACTGTACATTCTGCATAAATTGTAAATCATACCCACTACACTATTGTACATACTGTATATTTCACAAGTAATACTCAATGTGCACCATTGTACATCCTGTATATTTATACATACCATATAGTTATAGCCAACTGTATATAGCCATAGCAATAGGCAGACGTTCTCACACACCACACACACCATACACACACACGAACCTTGGACTGCGAGCAGAATTGGTTCCGGAAACATGCTTGCAATCCAAAGAACTCGTATATCAAAGCGAATTTCCCCATAAGAAATAATGGAAACCCAGATAATTCGGTTCACAACCCACAAATATTTATACAAAAATGATTAATACAAAATATAAAGTAAAAATACATAAAACAAAACAACCTGCACTTTATCTTTAAAAAAGAATCGTGGCTGGTGTGAAGAGAAGGCTTTCAGTACAACTCACGGAATCACGGCAGTCTGTCGGCTCACTGGGATCTTTTTCTTTTCGTGCGACTTTAAGGAATCTATCCAATGATGGCTGCTTTTGAGGATTTCGTGGAAATGAGACATTACATTGTCATTAAACAGATTCATCACTCACACTGCTACAGCCTTATTCGAGTGGTGCTTTTCTGCAACAGTATATGCTAGCAAGGACATTGACTATACAAGTGAGCCACAGTCCCGCAGTGAGTGAGAGAGAGAAGTTGTGATCACGTGAGGCTCGGCAGACGAAGCGTATGCATACTACTCGTATTGCAAGACCTCGCTCGTCCATCAAGTCAAAATTTATTACAATTTCTTGCTCGTCTTGCAAAACCCTCGCAGTCCAAGTTACTCGCAATCCAAGGTTCCGCTGTACTTGCACTTCTGTGTACATCATATTTATTCAGTTACTGCTTATGCACTTCTGGTTAGATGCAATCTGCATTCACTGCCTTGTACCTGGATACATGTTGAATCTAATCTAATTGAATCTAAACTACAAAGAAATCTATTACAAAACATGGCACTAAATGTGATGTTAGCCAAAGCCCTTACACACTGATACAACACTGAGAAAGTATTTTAAAGCAACTCGGAGAGATAATGGTGTAACTAACTGCCCTTACCCATGCCATGGTTGACAGGCGAGAGCGTGCTTGGCGACAATTCTGCAGGAGAACCTGTGAGGAAAAAGAATGGAAACTTACTCGATATTCGATATCACAGCTTATCCAGTTTATCCAAATCACCAAGCTACCAGGATTGTATTGTATACTAGCTATTACACACACATCCTATATAATCAGCTTTACGTCAAATACAGCACTAACCTTATTTTATCATCTGTCC
This sequence comes from Chrysichthys cranchii, assembly GCA_030068335.1. Lineage (NCBI taxonomy): Eukaryota > Metazoa > Chordata > Actinopteri > Siluriformes > Claroteidae > Chrysichthys > Chrysichthys cranchii. The sequence goes on from JAQMCW010000009.1 coordinate 16,438,871, forward strand.
TCCATCGTGTTACTATTAAAACTCCTACATCTTCAGTGGCAAATTTATTCTTTGCTAGCTTGTAAGCGATCCTGCTAGCTTCTCACTGTTTGAAACTGCCTGTGGATTTCTGAGTAAACTGAACTGAAATTATTTAAAACCATGAAAGAAATGAAATTACAGCAACACTGGCTAGCTAGCAAGAATGAAAAGCAATCCTCAAACGTCTAACTAAAATGAAAGAAAATCCTTTACCAAATACTAAACAAGAATGAACATTATACTCAAAACTAGCTAGATAACCTTAGTAGATTTTTTTTTTTTTTTTTTAAACAAGTTACCCAAGTCATTTTGGGGGGGGGGGGGGGGGGGGG
>JAQMCW010000009.1:16464417-16496566 GCA_030068335.1 Chrysichthys cranchii
TATCTATCTATCTATCTATCTATCTGTCTGTCTATCTATCTATCTATCTATCTAAACAACGTCAATATTTATTGTGACGACCCTTTGCTTTTTGTTCTTAAATAGTAGTCCCAGGTAGTTTTATAAGGAAATGAGCTGTGAGTTTTTCTGAGCATCTTGGGGAACCTGACAAAGCTCTTCTGGAGACTCTGACTATTGCACTTGCTTATTGTTTTGCATGCAAAACCCAGGAGTCTTCATAATGCTTTGTGTCTAAAATGTGGTCTCTTATGTAATCAGCTGCATTCTTTACTGACTTTTTTTTTTTTTTTTTTTAAATAATGCTTGGACATCTAAAAAATTGTTGTAGTGACTCACTAATGCAGAGTTGGGGAAAAAAAATATCTATAATAAAATTTGTACTGAACAAATTGGGTGCCTATACTTTTGCACAGTATGGAATCTATCGGGTTTCTGCATTAAGCCAGTACTCTATGAGGACAGTAAAGGAAAATCATGGTGATTGGTATCACGGGTGATACCAATATTCCCTCTGTCAATTGTATTCCCCTATCCCCCCCCCATCAGGGCTTGACTTGGTTGCGTCCACCCTAATGAGCCCATAAAGGCGTGTCCTCATTAAGCTGAGTGAGTTTGACCTACACGGCGCTGGGATGGCCTGGCTGCGCCCCTGTATACTGCTGGCAGTTTTTAGTATAGTATTAATAACAGGTAACATTTTCTTTCTCCTCCACGGTATTTTGTTAATACATAAGAAATGTTGCAGCGTCGTCAAAATATGTGGCAGAGCGCTCAGAAAGCTTTGAGGTTCAGAAAATATTTCAAAACAAATCTGAGCTGTGTGGTGGTGTGTGTGTGGTGAGAAACAAACATTACAGATTACACGTTATGTTGGATTGGTTTGAAGAGCCTTACTTTACATTACTTGCGTAGATATTGTCTTACAAGTCGTGTAAAAGCATTTAATGGGTGATCCTGCTAATTGAGGTTTTAATTAACTGGTGTAGTATTATGCTAATTTTTTAATTTACCTCATAATGTTAATCAGAGTAGAAGGTGCGCGTGACCTTGGGCTTTGGCGCCAAAAACCTTCATAGGTGGTCCAAGGCCTGTGTCTGCTTCATCACTGAGGGGGTTTTTGTTTGTTTTTTATTGTGTAATAATTGTGTAAACTGTCCTCTGGTCCTGATTGGTGGGTGTTTCCCTTTTCAGGTGAGGCTGGAACCTGTGGCAGTAGTCACTGGCAGTGTGATGATGGTGCCTGTGTTCTCCGCTCATGGAGATGTGATGGAGCAGGTGACTGCCTGGATGGATCTGATGAGATGGACTGCGGTATATACACTCTTATGTGTTGGAATGGATGTGAAATTACTGTGCATGTTTGACAATGTGGTGATTCTTAGTTTGTGCAACCCCCCCCATGTTGAGAAAAATCTAGCTTGGTCTAAGCAGTGGTCAGCACACGGACCAAGCTGGTCAATCTCTATGGTAGACCATGTTTAACTATCTGATGACCAAGAAACTTCCTTTACTTCTGCTACTAAAGCAGCTTTAAATATGGATGTGTTATGCTTAAGAAAAATATAAGCTATAAGGCATGTTAAAAAAAAAAATCATTTATTGATCAGTTTAAATAAGTAATAAGGAAAGAAGGTTAGTAAATAATGTCCCAACTGGCAAAGATGGTGTTGAGCTGCTTAGACCTGGCCTGACCAAAAAAAATTTTTCAGGTGTACTTGCCATGTGGTTGTATAGTACAGTGGACCCTTGGTTCGTGAACGCATTGGATGGCTAACAAATTGATGCACAAACTAAATTCCTAAGCACATTTTGTACTAACCGACGTACAGGAAGTCAACCCATGCTTTGCGGCACAAACATTCAGTTCCCGTCAAGCACTCGTGGTGTGAACGTGTTCAATGCACCCCCACCCATTGTGTTTCTATGCAGTTTTGCACTGTAAGACTTCATTGTAAGTCCCAAGAAAATGAAAAGTGGAAATGGTAATGAGAATAAGAAGCCTAAGCGTATAACAGTTCTAATATAGAAAGAAATGATTGCAAATCATGAGAACTGCCTCTGTATCCCTCCGCCTGCAACTATGTATCCACCACAAAGGTAATGTGCATTGAAATCATTTGTTTATTTAATTTAGGATTATTTTTCTAAAATTAAGGTTATTTTAATTTTATACTATGTCTTATTGCTGCACATAAACCCATAATACACTTTTGAGGGCTGAAACGCCTTAATTATATTTGCGTTAGTTTCAGTAGGAAAAATTGATTTGGTTTGCGAGCAGGGTATCGGAACGAATCAAGTTTGTGAGCTGAGGGTCCACTGTACTTGGAAATTTTTCAGCCCTCTATCCTGTCCCTCAGTGGAAAGAGACCACTCTAAAACCAGACTTGCTGTCCAAAGTCAAAGTAAAATTCATTGTTGTGATCTTCAATATTGTTTATTTATAGTCATATATGTAATCTTTTCTTCTATTCATTCATCTGATTTGTGCAACAATTTTCCATGGATGTCAAAGCTCTTGCTCCAAATATGCAGAACAAAATACCTTATGATGCATAGACTTATTTTTTTAAGCACTTTGCTAGAACTATTTCATATGGTTTTGTTCTGCATGTCACCTGTCTGCTAAACAGTTCCCCCACTTGTGTAGGTGAACATTACAGAAGCCCTAGTTGGTGTAGCAATAGCATTTTATGTTTAAAAACTTAATCTTTTGCAGCCTGCTCCTCAAAGGACTTTGAGTGTTTTGATGGCACGTTGTGTGTGATGAGGTCAGCAGTATGTGATGGCCAAGCCCAGTGTCCAGATGGGTCTGACGAACTAAACTGCAGCCTGTATGTGGGTTGCCTCTCGGGTGACTGGACATGCAAGAACCACATTTGCATCCCACTGAGCCTCCGGTGCAATGGATTCGATGACTGTGGTGACAACTCTGATGAAGAAGGCTGTGGTGAGCTGTAGTGGTGATTCAGCATTGTTACGTGCACCATTTTTATTTGTACTTCCATGCCTTTTAGGTAATGTTAAAACCAGTGTACAAATGTTTTTGCCAGGGCACTGTGGAGATCTGAATGTGCGCTGTCTGAACGGAACATGCCTGACTCTGAGAGATAGGTGTGATGGAGTTGCCCAGTGCTCTGATGGAAGAGATGAGCCTGTTACATGTGGTATGGTTGCCTCATTTGTTTCTTTTCGCACATTATTTTTAAGCTAGTGTTCCCGACTATGAGGCCGAGACCTCCTGTGTTAAACTTGAAGCAGGTGGAAGAAATGCCTCTTTCTGCCCAATTTCCATACTTCATGTACTTTGCATACTTCTGAACTTTATACTTACACATTTCAGGTAAAATGTGTAGAGATAAAAATGGTGGCTGTAGTCACACATGCACTGACCAGCTTTGGGGAGCGATGTGCTCTTGTCCCAGTGGGATGAAGCTCTCAGCAAATGGAGCAAAGTGTATAGGTGGGGAACTTTCCAGTAATCTTTAAAGGATGCTTGTGAAAGTGTGGTGATGGCCAAAATTGTAATATTGTGACATTTGTGCTCTGAACCTTTCCTGCTCGGTAGATATTGATGAATGTGCCCAGCCTTTTGGACCCTGCATGCATAAATGCATTAATACAAAGGGATCATTTCGGTGCTCATGTCGCTCAGGTTTCCAACTACAAGATGGTAACATGTGCCAAGCACAAGGTACTGTTGAATTTTTAAAAAAACAAAAAACAATTCAGTTTTTGGCAATAAGGTTAGTAATTAAGATATTCACATGGTGGTTTTTCTGTCTTTGTAAGGAAATGAAACACAACTTCTTACCACTAAAAAGGGACTTCTTGGCTCGATCAATGTTAAGAGCAGAACATTCACGACTCTCAGCATGCTGAACAGTAACCCAGTGGCTCTTTCTTTTGACTTTGTGCGGAATTTGGTTTTTTGGGCTGATGGGATTGGAAACGTCTATAAGATGGAGAATCAGAAGAGCAGAGTCATTTATTCAGGTTAGTTTGACCCAGTCTGTGCTGTCACTAATTTGTGCTATGGAAATGTTTACTTTGTTTCAAGTGTGGTTTTTTTTTTTTTTTTTTTTTTTTTAAGTAATATTCAAAAAGCTAGAGAGCGTTTCTCATTACAAGAATTGTGCTTACCGTGGTTGCAGTATTTTTAAGCTTTAAGATAGTGGTACCTCAGTACTCGAACTTGCTAGAACTCAAATCCTTAAGTTGAACAAACCAGATGGCAAAAAATGACCTAGAACTCGTTCTGAATCTCAGAAGTTGAACCGTGAACGCCAACCTAAGATAACTTGTATGCGTGGGGAAATGAGTCACGTGGCACTCTGCTGTCTCTCAGCAGAAACAAAGGGTAACACTTCAGTCTCACGTTCACCGTGAAGGTATCGTTTGTTAGTGATGGTGGGTAAGGGTGTTTTTAAATTATTTATTTGTTGTTTTTTTTTTAAATTGGTAATATCAGGTAATACACGATCATTTTGGTAGCTGTTGCATACCAAAGTTATGAATATACAGTAATAAAATTAAACTGGTCCACATGGCATAGTATGACTCAGGGTGTGCTGTGTCTGGCTTTATGAAAAGGTGTCATGGGGTTTTTAACTTTACCCTGTCAGAGCGGTGAGGTGACACAGTCCAGCCTGGAGTCAGATGTAAAATCCACTTCAGGCTTTATTTGGATTCCAGGCAGAAGTACATGAGACAGCAGGCAAACTCATAGTTGAAGGGCAGGCAAGGAACAAACTCTAATCATAAACCAAATAACAAACTCGCACCTGAATCCTCGCACATATGCATGCATTGGCATGGCTCGGCGTATAAACGGGTGTGCGTGGGTGGTTTACATGACGCGTGTTACTGTTTTGATAAATGTGCTTAGATGTGTTTTAGTATGTGCTCTTGTTTTATCCTGTTCATTTTGTGTTGATGCTAAAAGGAAAAATATTTTGGTGTTTTTTTTGGGGGGGGCTGGGAATGAATTAATTGGTTTTCCATTATTTCCTATGGGGAAATTCCAATCAGAACGTGAACTTTTTAGGATTCGGAATGGGTTAAGTTCGAGTACGGGGCTACCACTGTACTGTGCAATATACTGAAATCGTATTTTCATGCCACAGCTTGTACAGCGGTGATTTGAAATATAAGCAGAAAACGGTTCAGTTACAGCTGTAAGGGTTGAAATCCAAAACTGCGCCACTCTATCTATAGGAAAACACTGACATAGTTCGAAGTGGGGGGTGTGTGTGTGGGGTGCTTTCTCCCCCCTTTCTTTTTCTTTTTTGGCTCTTATGTAGCCAGTTGAGTGTGGTTAGGAGTGACTAGTTATGGCCCACGTGATTAACTCACCTGAGGACATTGTAAAATGAAACTAACTTGAGCGTGATTGCAAATGCTTCCTGTAGTGAGTGTAAAGCGTCACTCAATTTGGTTTATGCATGTGGGTGATAGTTCAAATATTTAAGTCATAATGTCAAATCTTCTGTGAAATGCAAATCTTGTTGTATGCTGGATTACCAAGGTGCACTTTTTTTTTTGGGTGCTTTTTCTTTAGGACAGACTGGTGTTGGGTCTCTAGCTGTTGATTGGCTCAGTGGACAACTTTACTGGACAAACTCTGTACTAAAAGGCATTTATACAGGAACAGCTGATGGTAGTGCAGTTGGCCTAGTCCTGTCCAAAGATACTGATCCAACAGATTTGGTTGTCCTTCCTACTGAAAGGTATGTACTTGTATATTGGATACACTTGGTGGCTAAATTTGATTCATCCATCGGTATTTTTGTGTTTTGTAGCACCATGTTTTGGATCAATAAACGGCCTAACCTTGTGATGACAATTGAGAAAGCTGGTATGGATGGCTTTTTGAGGAGCTCGCTGGTGGTCGTCACGGCTCAGTTACCGAGAGGCCTTACGATGGATGTGGCAGCCCAAAGGTTGTATTGGCTAAGCGATTTCAAAAAGGTAGGGGGCTTGTTACTCGATTAATTCAACTTTATAAATTGTATCCTCATCTCTCTAAAGAAACAATCAGTTTTTGTGTGATTCAATATCATTGTAAATCAGCTGATTAAATAACAGCTAATGTTTTTATATGAATGAAATCTGAGTGTCTAAAGATGCATTTTAATGTTCTCCTATTAACATTAGTCCGTTGAGACAGTAAAGGTGGATGGTACAGGACGGCACACGTTTCGTGAATTCTTTAAAGGACGGACTGGTCAGAATCTGGCTGTATTCAATGGCTTGTTCTACTGGGTTGATGACCGGCGTTTGTGGCAAGCCCCTGCAAATCAGCCTAGTCAAAAAAAATTTGTTCTGAAGGGAGAACTAACAACCATAATGGTCTTTCATGAACTCCAGCAGCCTCAAGGTATCTGTTTCACCAGCAGGTTTTGGTTCACTTGATCTGAATATGTGAGATGCTGTTGTCTAAATGTTTGTGCCCCACAGGTCTTTCTCCATGTAGAAAGTCAGGCTGTCAGCTCTGCATGCCCTCTCTAACCAGCCCTAGTGATTTCACCTGCTCGTGTCCTGAGGGAAGGCTTCCTGTGCAGTACGGTTCCTGTGAATGTAGGTTATGGGAATTGTGTGCATTTAAGCACTACAGCTGAATTGTATTATATAGAAGTATTAACTTGACTTGGTGCATTTATTCTTATCCTTATGAAAGTCATGAGTTTGGTCCAAATACAATGGAACCTCTTGTCACACACTTAATCCATTCCGAGACTGTTATTGACCCGACTTGTTCACGACCTGAATCAGTTTTTCCCATTGAAATGAATGTAAATACAATTGATGTGTTTCAGCCCTCAAAAAAATGTTTTTTAAAGTCTTATGGGTTTGTGTGGCAATAAAACATGGAATAAAATTAAAATGATCTTGATGGAAAAATAAACCGACAATTTTAATGCATGTTACCTTTATGGTGGATATGTAGTTGCTGGTGGATGGATATGGTGGAAGTTCTTATGAATTGCAATTATTTTTCAATATTTCAACTGTCATATGCTTGGGCTTTGTACTCATTACCATTTTCACTTTCTTGGACCATATGAAGGCTTATGCAAAAATGCAGAGTTTTTTTTTTTTTTTATAAATTAAATGAGTTTTAAGCACAGGGCCAAAAAATCAGTTTGAACAATCCTTAATTATACAAAAGCTTGTTGCAAACAACCAAAAAAACTAACCTTGCATGAGTTGCATTCTGGCATTAAAGAAGTAAGCAGTAAGATGGGGGGGGCCCTGTACAACGAATGGGCGCATGTCTGACTGCTTAAAGGGACATGTCTGTTGGGTGCCCAATACGCAAGCAGAAAATGGGGAAAACCATTGGTGTGTACAAAGTGGAAGGTGAAAATGGCCAAGACTGTTTGTTTGGCACCTGGTTATGTGGTCGTGACCAGATGCGAAATTTTGGTGGATTTTGTGGTCAGGAACAGATTTGTTCGTCTTCGGAGGCATTCGTGACTAGAGGTTCTACGGTACAAATTTGGTTAACATTTTATTTTTTTTTAAATTACTCTTTAATTTGTCCTAGGGTTTAAACTTGCCTATGCAACACCCTCAAGCATATACACATTGGAATATACACCAGATGGTCCTGTAAAATCTCTAATCTTCTCCTCTAATGAGGACATTCAGACTTTTGATGTGGACTTGAAGAGAGGATGGGTGATTTGGGCCAACCTTACAGGTCATGTGAAGGCTCAATTGCTCAGAGAAGGACGCACAGAATATATACCAACTCTGAAGCCTGGTATGTGGTGCAATTTGAACTTGTTCTGGTTGGTGACTTATCATTCTCAAATCTGAAGTGCTCTTATTTTTTTTCCTTTTTTAAAGTATGCACCATCAGAGTCGACCAGAAGACTGGAAATTTGTACTGGGTGTCCTGTGATGAACTTTCTGTCGGTGCCACCCATATTGTCCTCCCTGAACAGAGTGTTTCGAACCAGTTGTACCAGGCAAGTGGTGCGATCAGTGACTTATTTGTGGATTGGCAGCGAGGTCAGTTGTACTGGCTGGAGGACAGTCAGATCATCCATGTGAAGCTAGGTCTGTTGGGTGGAAATGCAAAAGCGATCTACAGCTCCGAGGACCAAAGCCTCAGCCATGTTGTATATGACAGGAAAGCGCACAGCTTCCTTTGGAACTCACAAAATGGTGTGTAGTATTAAGCTTTTCTCTAAAAGTTAAATGCATGTGCTTTGCATGCAGGCTTTTCCGTGGACTTGTCAAACACTGCATTTCCAATGCTGTTTCAGACCTACAAGTACTGAGTCTTCTGAAGATGAGAAAATACTCTGCTGGTAAAGGATGGACTTTTCCAGGGTTGATTGCAGTGGCCTATGAGCCCTACTTGGTAACGACGCAGACTGAGGTCATCACGCTGTGGGAACGGCAAGGTGGAACACGTGTAAAGGCCGTTACTGTGCAGGGTGGCATTGTTGGCGTAACTGTAGCTCTGAATGAATGGCAGCGAGGTTAGTAATGCCCCCCAACCCCAAACAACCCTAGCACCGATTTTTATTTATTTTCCCCCCTATATAGCCAAGCTATGTTAAAGCAATAATCTTATCCATTTCAAAATGGTTGGTGTGGTTAACCTGTTAGTTTGCAAAACTAGAAAAGAAGGTAGTGCTGTAGTCTTTGCCACAAAACCCAAGCATGGCTTTGGTTGGAGGATTTTACTGACCAAAGTGCTTTAAGCAGTGTTATGCTGCTTTCTTGTTAGCAGTACTGGCACCATATGTTTGTGTTGACACCAAGTCATAAACAGTTACCAGCTTTGCCCAGGGTACCTCTTGGTGCTGTGTTGCTTGCTTGGTTATGAAGAACATCATAAAGCCTCGACCTTTTTCTTCCTGTTGTACACCTTATGTTTGTGTGCTCTGCAGAACTTGATTTGTGTACTGCTGCTTAAATATTTTTTTCCCCCTTTGTGCTCATTTCCTGTTTTCTCAGATGCACTTGTACCTTCACAAGCAAACTGTAAAACACCCTTTGTGTTGTGTAAAGGGACATTGCTGTGCATATCCCAGACTCAGCTATGTGATGGAACACAGGACTGTCCTGATGGCTCAGATGAAGCTACTTGTGTAGATTTGTGTTCAGAAAGAGGTACTTGCTGCTGATTGAAGAATCTATATTTAGCACTGTACTTTCTCATGTGACTTGTGGATTTTATTTTATCTTTTTTCCCCCTTCTCTAGGTGATTTCCAGTGTAAGGATCGGAGGAAGTGTGTTGCACGGTCTCTAATGTGTGATGGACACCCTGATTGCACTGATGGCTCTGATGAGATGGGCTGTCCCACAACCACCACCACCAAATATGCGTCTCCCTTGAGGTGCCGTTTGGGCTCAAAGCCCTGTAAGGATGGCAGTGACTGTGTCCTATATAGCCATGTGTGTGATGGAGAGGCTGACTGTAAGGATGGATCTGATGAAGAGGGATGTGAACGTTGGTGCAAAGCAGGTAATTACCTTTTATTTATTGCTGTATCTCACATTTTATCTCTGTGTATAAAGTAACGGATTATGTTTCTTTAGACCAGTTTCAGTGTGCTCATGGAAGAATGTGCATAGACAAGAAGCTGGTGTGTGATGGGACTCCTCAGTGTCAAGATCGCTCTGATGAAATGCATTGCTTTACCCGGACCAAGAGCTGCAGCCATCGCTGTGACAATAAGACTCGCTGCATCCCCGAAAACTTCTTGTGTGATGGGGAGAGAGACTGTCTAGATGGCACTGATGAAGCAGACTGTCGTGGAAGTTGTAAAGGACTTATCTCTCATCAAAATAAGGTTTAGTGTGTGTATACAGTATTTTGTCTAACTATCTTTTTTTTTTTTTTTTTTTTCCTTAAAGCTTCAGGTGCTGTGAATCCTAGAGTTGAAGCTACTCCAGAACCAGCCTGTAAAAGGCCCTCATTATTGTGTCAAGGAACATCTTTGTGCATCAGTCAGTCTCAGCTGTGTGATGGGGTGTTGGACTGTCCTGATGGCTTTGATGAGCTCCACTGTTTACATGCATGTTCAGATCCAGGTAATGTGAGTACAGTATATTATTGAAGCATCTTTTATTCCAAATACAATTTAACTGGTTCCTGCTATCCTTGTGCAGGACACTTTTTATGCAAGAACAAGAGGAAGTGTATAGATCGAGCCCTGGTGTGTGACGGACGCCCTGATTGTTCTGACGGTTCAGATGAGTCAAGGTGTCCTACTTGTCCTCTGTACTGTGACGAGGGGACTGTGTGCTTGACCAACCAGCAGTTCTGTGATGGACGAATGGACTGTAAAGACGGTCTAGATGAGAGGAACTGCTGTACGTTCTTTATTGCAGTGTAATTAGCATTTAAGCAGTGAATGCATTGCAACAAGCAATACCTTTGAATGTATCTTGCAGACAAAAAGGCAGCAGGAGCTTCATCCCTGAGATGTCCCCTGGGCTTCAAACCATGCAGGGATGGAACAGAGTGTGTTCTTTATAGCCATCTGTGTGATGGTGAAAAAGACTGTAAGGATGGGTCGGATGAGAAGGACTGTGAACGACAGTGTAAAAAAGGTAGCATCAACTAATTTTTGACCAGTATGCCAAATGGTATGTAAATAAGTTTGGTCAGTTAACAAATAATTAAGTTCCCATTTGTCAACGTAGCCATCAGGCCACATTTTCAAGATTTGATCCATCCCACCTCCTCTCCCTTTTGTAATACTAGGGCAGTTTCAGTGTGCTCATGGAAGAATGTGCATAGACAAAAAGCTGGTGTGTGATGGGACTCCTCAGTGTCAGGATCGCTCTGATGAAATGGACTGCTTTACACGTACCAAGAGCTGCAGCCATCGCTGTGACAATAAGACCCGCTGTATCCCTGAAACTTTCTTGTGTGATGGGGAGAGGGACTGTGCAGATGGCACTGATGAAGCAGATTGCAGTAAGTTTTGGCTGTATAGTCTAATTTTTAGTGTTTCTAGTAATACAGATTTAAATATTAAGGTTCAATTTCGTTTATTGAAATGTAGTATGGGTCTTGCCTGTCCTTTACAGTGCACGGCAGTAAAGGAGAATATTGCGAAGGTATCGAAGCATAAGCACAGGATGGTCATTATTGCATTATCCAGTGACGCAAAGGGCATAATTTTTTTTTTTTTTTTTAAAAGGGTGTGTATTGTGATCAGATCTTGATCCTTACAGATACTGCTGATGGAGATGCATTGAACGGTGTGGCATCTTCTGAAGAGGCATCAGTAGTTTTCAGCTTGGTGTACAGACTGTAGAAGCCCATCAGTGTTGTGTGAAAGCAAAGCGTTATGCATGTCCCAGAATAGTCTCTGTGATGGAAAGTTGGACTGTCCGTCAAAATTAATATAGAGCTTCTTGGGGGATTTATTTTTTTCTCCTGACTGTATTTTACAGACTTGACTGAAGATACAGGATCCCTGAGATGTGCTGTGGGCTTCAAACCATGCAGGGATGGAAGTGAGTGTATCCTCTCCAGTAATGTGTGTGACGGGGAAAAGGACTGCAAGGACGGCTCAGATGAGAGAGACTGTAGACGCAAATGTAGATATACACTTTTCTCTATCTGATTTTCATACTGGATCACATGCATTTCAATCATTGTAGGGTTATTTTTTTTTCAGCTGTTACTATGGCTCCAAGAGTTGTAACCTCTCCAGAACCAGCCTGTAAAAGTCCCTCAGTATTGTGTCAAGGGACATCTTTGTGCATCAGTCAGTCTCAGCTGTGTGATGGGGTGTTGGACTGTCCTGATGGCTTTGATGAGCTCCACTGTTTACATGCATGTTCAGATCCAGGTAATGTGAGTGCAGTGCATTACTGAAATATCTCATTCACTCCTAGAATAACTTGTAACTGTCTTGGGGTTTCTTGTGCAGACCACTTCCTGTGTAAGAACAGGAGGAAGTGTATAGAACGAGCCCTGGTGTGTGACGGTCGCTCTGACTGTTCTGATGGTTCAGATGAGTCCCAGTGTCCTACTTGTCCTCTGCACTGTGACGAGGGGAAGGTGTGCTTGACCAACCAGCAGTTCTGTGATGGACGAATGGACTGCAAAGATGGTCTAGATGAGAGGAACTGCTGTATGCCCCCTGATGTTCATTTTAATGTCAAACTTAATTTGTTGGTAAATAAGCATTTAAATTGTTGGTTTTGTGTTTTCCAGATGAGAGTGGTGGAGATGCAGGATCCCTGAAATGTGCTGTGGGCTTCAAACCATGCAGAGATGGAAGTGAGTGCATCCTTTACAGTCATGTGTGTGATGGCGAAAAGGACTGCAAGGACGGCTCAGATGAGGGAGATTGTAAACGCAAATGTTGGTATACTCTTCTCTCATGCTTGTTTTCATACTGTATCTCATGCATTTCAATCACTGAGTTTTTTTTTTTTTTTTCAGCTTTTGTTACTATGGCTCCAAGAGTTGTAACCTCTCCAGAACCAGTCTGTAAAAGTCCCTCAGTATTGTGTCAAGGAACATCTTTGTGCATCAGTCAGTCGCAGCTGTGTGATGCGGTGTTGGACTGTCCTGATGGCTTTGATGAGCTCCACTGTTTACATGCATGTTCCGATCCAGGTATTGTGAGTACAGCACATTGAAATGGCCCTTCACTCCAAAGACAATTTTTAACTGCTTCCTGCTATTTTTGTTCAGGCCATTTCCTGTGTAAGAACAGGAGGAAGTGTATAGAACGAGCCCTGGTGTGTGACGGTCGCTCTGACTGTTCTGATGGTTCTGATGAGTCAGTGTGTCCTACTTGTCCTCTGCACTGTGATGAGGGGACGGTGTGCTTGACCAGCCAGCAGTTCTGTGATGGACGAATGGACTGCAAAGACGGTCTAGATGAGAGGAACTGTTGTATGTTTTGCTGTAGTGACGTTGTTTAACAGTATTTTGGCTGAGCATGTGCTGAGATTTTTCTGAAATGCATTTTTAGATAAGCCTGGTAAACAAGCTGGTGGAGCTTCATCCCTGAAATGTCCTCTGGGCTTCAAACCATGCAGGGATGGAAGTGAGTGTGTGCTCTACAGTCATGTGTGTGATGGTGAAAAGGACTGCAAGGACGGGTCAGATGAGGAGGCCTGTGAACGGCAGTGTAAAAAAGGTAGCAGTTTTTTGCCTGGCTAACACTAGGCTTGCTGGTCCAAAAAATGCCACTTTTTGTATTACAAGGTCTTTAATTGTTGGCTTTCAAGTTGTTGACCTAGCTAGTGGGTGTTGAATAATTCAAGGCTAATGTGGCCTTAACAGCTGTTTTGGTTTTTAGCAAGGCATCTTTGCAATAAAATGCTCAAATGTTTTGGTTTGTTTTTCTTGAAATGATCCAGGACAGTTTCAGTGTGCTCATGGAAGAATGTGCATAGACAAGCAGCTGGTGTGTGATGGGACTCCTCAGTGTCAGGATCGGTCAGATGAACTGGACTGCTTTACACGTACCAAGAGCTGCAACCATCGCTGTGACAACAAGACCCGCTGCATCCCTGAAAACTTCCTGTGTGATGGAGAGAGGGACTGTGTAGATGGCACTGATGAAGCAGATTGCTGTGAGTTTTAGCTATATGATGGAAGTATAGCTTGTAGTCTATCCTTGGTATTTTTAGTACACTGGAACCTTGGGTTGTGAGTAACTTGGTCTGAGTGTTTTGCATGACGAGCAAGAAAGTAATAAATTGACTTGACTGAGCAAGGTCTTGCAATACGAGTCGTATGCATACACTTCATCTGCCGAGCCTCACATGATCAACTTCGCACTCTCACTGTGGGATTGTGGCTCACTCGTCTAGTCAACATCTGCGCTAGCATAGTGTGTGTGTGAGAGAGAGAAAATGGTCCCAGGGAGATGTGTGAAATGTGGGAAAGAGTGCAAAACTTTGTAGAAAAGCACCACCCGAATAAGGCTGTAGCAGTGCGAGCAATGAAGGAATGTTTGATGCAATGTTGCATCCTCAAACAGCGATCGTTTCATTGTTGGTCACAAAGTTATCCCAGTGAGCCGACAGTCTGAAGTGATTCTGTGAGTTGTCATGATGGTCATCCTACACAATCCTCCTCTCGTCTCCCGCACACTGGTCACGATTCGTTTTAAAGTTAAAGTGCAGGTTATTTTGTAATGTTTTTTTACTTAATATTTTGTATTGATCATTTTTATATAGATATTTGTGGCTTGTGAAAAATTGAGTTTCCATTATTTCTTGTGGGTAAATCCGCTTTGATATGAGTGCTTTGGATTACAAGCATGTTTCCAGAGCTAATTATGGTCACAGTCCAAGGTCCCACTGTACTGATTAAGGAAGAATATAACCAGGCATGGTGTTATCATGATGCACATTCTGTTAAACCACTCTGATCAGATCCTTAAAATTTACAGCTACTGATGATGCAGATGTGGGCAAAAGTAAGGCATCTTCTGCAGTGATGTCAGTTTTACCAACTCGGCGCTCAGACTGCAGAAGCCCATCAGTATTTTGTGAAAGCACAGCATTATGCATGTCTGTGGATCAGCTCTGTGATGGGAAGTTGGACTGTCCTGATGGTTCTGATGAACTCTCCTGTATAGATTCATGTCGGAAGACCGGTAATGTGCATGCCTGTCTTTTATAGCTGCCTTTTTTTTTTTTTTTTTTTTTTTTTTTTCTTTTCATGGAAGCTGACCATATGTGAGTAACACGAACACTTTTTTGGTACTTTTAAAGGTGACTTCCGCTGTAAGGACAGGAGGAAGTGTATTGAGGGATATCTTGTGTGTGACGGTCACTCAGACTGCATTGATGGCTCTGATGAGGTGGCCTGTCCTCCTGCTGCGGCAATGGAAAACCATGCAGCTGTCTTAATGTGCCGTTTGGGCTCAAAGCTCTGCAAGGATGGCAGTGACTGTGTGCTGCACACCCATGTGTGTGATGGGGAGGTCGACTGTAAAGATGGATCTGATGAAGAGGGATGTGACCTTCAGTGTAATCCAGGTTAGAAGAAATGAACACTGGCAATCCAGTGTAATTGAGTGGCTTGGGTACAGTGCACCCTCGGCTCACGAATTTAATTCGTTGAGATTGTGACCCGATTGGTTCGCGACCTGAATCAATTTTTCAATTCATGTTTTTAAAGTGTATTATGGGTTTGAGCCTATAAATCAGAATAAAATTAACATGACAATTATAGAATAATAAAACTACAAATTTTAATACATGCTACCTTTACGATGGATATGTAGTTGCTAGCATAGGTAGATGGTAGCGGTGGGATATGGTGGCAGTTCTCATGTTTTTTTCTTTTTTTTTTTTTTTTCTTTATTTCAAGTGTTGTACATTTTAGGCTTCTTACTCGCTACCGTTTCTACTTTCTTGGGACCCATAATGAAGGCTTATAGTGTAAAAATGCATAAACGCATTAAAAGAATTTCAGCGTTTTTAAGCATAGAAAATCAAAGTTTGAAAAATCCTTAATTATCCAAAAACTTACTGTAAACATCAAGAAAGCTAACCTTGCATGAATCGACTTCTGGCATTAAGGAAGTGAGGAGGAAGATGGGCGGGGAGGTTACTGTACAGCCAATGAACACGCGTCTGACCGAGACTGATTAAAGGGACGTGCCTTTGTGCTGTATGCAAACAGAAAATGGGAAAATATTGGTGCATACGAAGTGGAAGGGGACATGGGCAGGGCTGTCTTTTTGTTCTCACCTGATTTTTGTGGTTGTGACCAGATGCAAAATTTTTGAAATTTTTGGTTCAAACAATTTGTTCATGTTCAGAGGTGTTCGTGACCAGAGGTTCTACTGTATGTGCCCTTTTCTTAACGTCTGAGGTTTTTAGAAATTCCTGCCATTACATTGTCCCTTAAAGCCATGACTAGAGATCTGTTTATTTAAATTGAGGTGGCTTTTGGTCCAAGTTTGGCATTCTGATCAAGTACTTTTATGATTAATCCTTTTTGAAGTGTCAACAGCAGGCTGATTTTTGTAATTCACTTCAGTTTTGGTTTGAGGTTCAGTTTAGTATGAGCTGCTTGAAAATTCTGAAGTGAGCTATTTAAGGACCATGTATAATGGGAATTAAAAAAATTTTTGGAAAGCCTGTTTACTTGATTATGTAACACCTTTAACAAGGGCAGGGGGCAAAGGCTGATGGGGGAAATGTTTTTACAGTTTGCATATTTCGTAGACTCTGGATTTCTTGTTTAGGACAAAGTTCGGATAATTAGCTCAGGTTTTTTTTTTTTCTGCTCATTACTCCTTGTCCATTTAAGTTGAAAGTTTTCTGACCATGATTATCGTTTATTCTTGACTTTGCTCTGCCCACTTGTGGCTCTTTCAGTTGTATATTGGAGTCTGTGCTGATTTTGTTTCAATGATTACATTTTGCTCCCAGATCAGTTCAAGTGTAATCAAGGAAGAAAGTGCATAGATAGGAAGCAGGTGTGTGATGGGATTCCTCAGTGTTCAGATAACTCTGATGAATCGACTTGCTGGAAGCCTTCAAGAAGCTGTGCACTGCGCTGTGATCAGAACAATCTCTGTATTCCTGAGGTTTTTATCTGCAATGGGAAAAGGGACTGCTGGGATGGATCAGATGAAACTGACTGCGGTAAGTCGACTTTCTGACCTTAATCAGAGTTTTGCTACAGAATTCTACCACTGGGGCAAATCTAGTAGAGATGGTGGCAGGGTTGTGACTACATGGGTGTCACAGAATGACAGCCATTATCCTTGAGTCCTGTCCCGAGAGGTTTATTTTTACTAAATTTTCTGCAAACTTATTTGCATATTCTAGCTCCATGGTCATCAACCCTGTGTCTGCAGGTCTAACTCAGACCTTAGCTCCAACAGTA
The DNA here is from genome assembly GCA_030068335.1 of Chrysichthys cranchii. Classification (NCBI taxonomy): domain Eukaryota; kingdom Metazoa; phylum Chordata; class Actinopteri; order Siluriformes; family Claroteidae; genus Chrysichthys; species Chrysichthys cranchii. Next base: position 16,481,295 of record JAQMCW010000009.1, read on the forward strand.
TTGTGCACATCTGACCATCCAAACCTTGCTTTAAGTTCTTAATCAAATGGAAAGGTTCTATTTTTGTTTTGGAGATGAAACCTACATGACATTAGGTCATCAGGAACAATGTTGGTGACCAGTGATCTAGCTTATGTTTCTTTTAAAATTATTTAAACTTCTATAACTGTAGGTGTTTGCTCAAATCCTTTGAATATTCAAAATTACAGCAAAGCTGCAGAATGGACCTGATTACCAAAAGGTATAATGTGTGTGTGTAGGCAAAGAGCATTTGAAAAGTGTCAACTCTTACACCCTGTCTCTTTCTCTTGGCCCTGTTAAGTTTTGGTATGTTTGCATCAAGTTTCATGTTTCACCAGGAAACCCTGGTTCACATTCCCATTGCAAAAGCCCATCTGTACCATGCCTGGCAACCTCAAAGTGCATCTCCCAGAGTCAGCTCTGTGATGGCAGAAAGGACTGTGCCGATGGGTCTGATGAAAGACCATGCCTTCAGAGATGTCAGAGTGGTAAGTTTTGTGTCATTCCCCCCCGCAAGGTTGGTCAGAATATTTTTCAATTGACAACTGAACCTTCTCCGTTTTTAATCCTTTGTTCTTCCAGATGACTTCTTGTGTAAAGATAGGAGAAGGTGTATCGACACTGCTCTTGTCTGTGATGGACGTCTGCACTGCACTGATGCTTCTGATGAGATGGACTGTCCAACTGTGGCCGCTTATACGTCTGAAGCGGCAGCTTTGAAGTGCCGCTTGGGTTTTACACCCTGTAAGGATGGCAGTGACTGCATCCTGCATGGTCACGTTTGTGATGGAGAGGTTGATTGCAAAGATGGATCTGATGAATGGGGATGCAATGCTAATTGCAAAGCTGGTAAGAAAATGTGAAGCAAACTTAATTTTGGAGTGTCGTCCTGACCTGAACATTTTTTTTTCCCTCTTGAACCGTTTGTAGGGCAGTTTCAGTGCGCTCATGGGAGGAAGTGCATTGACGCTACACTTGTGTGTGATGGTAAGCCACATTGTCAGGATCGTTCTGATGAAGTTGACTGCTTTAAACGAACCAAGAGCTGCAGCCACCGCTGTGACAATAAGACCCGCTGCATCCCTGAAAACTTCCTATGTGATGGAGAGAAAGACTGTGCAGATGGCACTGATGAAGCAGACTGTGGTAAAATCTTTCAATTGTGCTTACAATTATTCATTGAGTTAACAATAACAAATTAGGCTTCAGCCATAAATGGAGAGTTGCTGCATGTTTCACTTTTCAGATTTGTACCAGCCTCCAGTATTACTGATCTCTTTATAAAAAAAAAAAAAAAATCTAGCATTTAATTTACATCTGTCAAGTGGTGTCGCATATGGGTATTTGGGAGTAAAACAAATGCTTTAAGCATTTAAATTAATTTATGAATGATTATACGTCAGACATTTAAAAGGCAGGGCTCTCGAGTGGTGCAGCGGAAAAGGGGAGAAATAGCTAGTGTAATGAATGTATTGGGAGAAAATGGGGTAATTGCATTCACAGCTGTCTCCAGATGTTTTGTTAATTCTGTTTCCATGTACTTTTGTCATGTACACCAGAGGAAATTGTGCAAAGAATTGGATCAAGCAAAAACAAAAAAGAAATGGAAAGGAATTAAAAAATTTAATTGGGTTTTTTTGGTAACTTTTTTTTTTTAATAAACCGGTCTGCTTTTGGTAAGGTGTAATAATCGCTCCTTTCCCCTGAAATTGTACTTCCATAGGATTTTATTTTAAGGATTTACATTATTTACAACTAGCTGATTACCCCAATGGCTTTGCTCACTGAGTGGGGGGGTGCAGTATTTATAAAAAGCTTGTTAATTACCAATTTATTTTTCAGCGAACAGTTGTCATGTAATTTCCATTTCAAACATAATTTTATATATAGATAAGTTTTTCTTAAATAACTACTTTCCAAGTAGGTGTTTACTACTTTTCAATATTGGTAAAATAACACACAATTCATGAAGACTATATATAAAACCACAATTTGTCCACAAACGAAGTGATTTATGACCTGAAACAGTGTAACTAGCGCTTAGATTTTAACTAAACACTATGTTCTGTGGTCATATGGCATTTCCGTTTCAAGGGAAGTGAAGGATAAGGTCTCCATTGTCCTGGTAAATTAATCATTAAGCAGTTAGGTTGGATTACTAAAAAAAAAAAAAAAAATCTTTAAGCATGTGGGGATTTTTGGTCCCCCAACCCCCTTTGTGAAGGTAAATGGACCAGATTTAAGCTACTCACTTGAACCACATGCCTTTTCATGGGTGGACTTAAGTGCTTCGGTTTGAAATTTTCACTACATGTTGTACTCCAGGCTACCCTACACAGCTGGGAAGCTGTGATGTCTCTTCTGTGTTGTGTCGAGGGGGAAAATTGTGCATCTCTAACACCAAATTGTGTGATGGAAAGCGAGACTGTCCAGATGGCTTTGATGAAGAATCCTGCATCAAACAATGTCCAAAAACAGGTAATGTAGTCATTGACTTTTTTTTTTTTTTTTTTTTCCCCTCCCCTTTGTTTTAAAGGACATGAAATCCATATTGCAAATTAAGAAGGTATAGTTTGGGTGTAATGGGTCATGAGAATCTATTAAATTAATGGTTGTGGTTTTTATTAAATATAGGTGACTTTCTGTGTAAGGACCGGAGAAAGTGTGTTCAGAGTGGTTTGGTCTGTGATGGCCGTTCTGACTGCACTGATGGCTCTGATGAGGAACGATGTCCCACGGTTTCTGTAAAGCCAGATATATCTGGTCCACCAAAGTGTCGTTTAGGCTGGAAACCTTGTAAGGACAGAAGTGAGTGTGTGCTCTACAGTCACGTTTGTGATGGAGAGGTTGACTGTAAAGATGGCTCTGATGAAGAGGACTGTCAATATCAGTGTAGACAAGGTAAAGTTTACATAAACAGCTGTTAATTCCTATTAAGTCATAAGCAGCATATATTTATCATGCCTTTTGTATAACTTCCCCAGATCAATTTCACTGTGCTCATGGGAGGATGTGCATAGACAAGAAGCTGGTGTGTGATGGGACTCCTCAGTGTCAGGATCGGTCCGATGAAATGAACTGCTTTACACGCACCAAGAGCTGCAGCCATCGCTGTGACAACAAGACCCGCTGCGTCCCCGAAAGCTTCCTGTGTGATGGAGAGAGAGACTGTCTAGATGGCAGCGATGAAGCAGACTGTGGTAAGTGTCTGCCATTCGACAAAGGTCTTTTAGAAAAAAATGCATTTCAATATAATTTACAGTTTAACTACCCATTTTTGTATTCTGAAGTAGTCATTCATGGTGTGTGGGGTCCCCCCCAATTCTCGTTACATGTGGCATTTAACATTTTGCATTCCTATTCTTTATCAGATGTTGAAGCTGGTTATTAAAGTAGTTAATTTCTGATTGTATTTTTCAGGTCCGAGTACTAAAAAGACTTCAGGAACTCCATCCCTGAAATGTGCTGTCGGTTTCAAACCTTGCCAGGATGGAAGTGAGTGTATCCTCAACATTCACGTGTGTGATGGAGAAAAGGACTGCAAAGACGGCTCAGATGAGGACGACTGCAGGCGCAAATGTAGTAATCGGCTCCTTTCACAGTAGGATCTAGATACTTTTTTTTTTTTTTTTTTTTCCTTTTCCTGTCTCTTCATTTTAGTTGCTGTTTTATTCCAGTTGCCCCCGTAACTCCAAGAGTTGAAGCCTCTCCAGAATCAGTTTGTAAAAGTCCCTCTGTAATGTGTGAAGGCACGTCACTGTGCATCAGTCAGTCTCAGTTGTGTGACGGTGTGTTGGATTGTCCTGATGGCTTTGATGAGCTCCACTGTTTACATGCTTGCTCAGATCCAGGTAATGTGTGAATGCAGATTTTTGGAAAAACAAATCATCCTATTTAAAGTTCTAACTGCTTTTTGCTATCCTTGTTCAGGCCACTTCCTGTGTAAGAACAGGAGGAAGTGTATAGAACGAGCCCTGGTGTGTGATGGTCGCTCTGACTGTTCTGACGGTTCAGATGAGTCCCAGTGTCCTCCTTGTCCTCTGCACTGTGACGAGGGGACGGTGTGCTTGACCAACCGGCAGTTCTGTGATGGACGAATGGACTGCAAAGATGGTCTAGATGAGAGGAACTGCTGTACGTTCTTTATTGTAATTTAATTGCATTTAAGAGGGGAAAACGTATTGTACAACAGGCTGCAATATTTGTGTGTATTTTACAGACAAGAGGGACAAAAATGCTGCAGGAGCTTCATCCCAGAAATGTCGTCTGGGCTTCAAACCATGCAGGGATGGAAGCGAGTGTATCCTCTACAGTCACGTGTGTGATGGAGAAAAGGACTGCAAGGATGGATCAGATGAGAAGGACTGTGAACGGCAGTGTAAAAAAAGTAGGAATTGAGTTTATTGCCATTTGGTTTAGTTGGTTGACTTGCAGGTTGACCTCATTTCTAATTGTTGTAAAACAGCTTGAACTGCCAGTTTGTTTTTGTAGTGTTTTAATATGGCCTTTTGAAAATCTTAAGTCTATGGTACAGAAGGGAACTTCTGTACAAGTTTTAGGGTGTAATTCCTTAACTGGATTAGCCTGAGTAACATGTGCTGCTTATCCTTGTAGGCCAGTTCCAGTGTGCTCATGGGAAGATGTGTATAGACAAGAAGCAGGTGTGTGATGGGACCCCGCAATGTCAGGATCGCTCTGATGAATTGAACTGTTTTAAACTGTCGGAGTCCTGCAGCCATCACTGTGATAATAGAAGCCGCTGCATCCCTGAGACTTTCCTTTGTGATGGAGAAAGAGACTGTTTAGATGGCACAGACGAAACCAGCTGTGGTGAGTTTCTTGTTTTTTTTTGGTTTTAATAAACAAAAAAGGTAAGTATATTGATGGTACAAATGGAGAGTGCCTGTAAATCTGTTATGATGATGCAGCAAAGGAGCCGTGTTTACGTGGGCAGTTTCAGTGTGCCACCGGACAGTGCATCCCCACAACTGTTCGTTGTGATGGTCATGCTGATTGCCACGATCAGTCTGACGAGAAGAACTGTCGTAAACCTCCACACTGCCCCCTGGAGCAGCGCTGCCCCAACAGCCATGTGTGCCTGCTGAAAGAGTGGTTCTGTGATGGATACAAAGACTGTACTGATGGGTCTGATGAACAGGTTTGAACATTTGTGTGTTCTCATCTTTTTGCTTGTTTAAAAAAAAATAAATGTAATGGTCATGCCGTATGTGTTCTGTAAAGTGTTTTTGGCTCCATTTAAAAATTTGTAGTGCAGATAGTGGCATTGTGGTTAATTGATTCAGAAATAAGCACAGCTATGGGGAAATCATACCCTCATGATCTCATTTAAAGTTCAATATGGGTATGTCGTTTTTCTAATCTTTTAGGACTGCAGGGCCTCTCCAATACAATGTGGCATGTTCCAGTGGTCTTGTGCATCGAAAGATCAGTGCATTCCCACATTTTGGAAATGTGATGGAGTTAAGGACTGTAAAGATGAGAGTGATGAAGCTGGATGTGAGTACACATCCTCAATACCTGTAAAGCTTCATCTGATGCACTTGTGAATGTGTGACCTACTGATCATTTTGGAATTAAATGGCACCTTCAATTAAGCTAGCTAAAAGTTTTTCATGTGCTGGGTCTTCTGATTTATATCTTAAAAGATGGGCTTGGATGACTTTGATCTAGTTGTACAAGTTGGTTTCAAATTTAACATGCTGCCTGTCAAGAGAAATTAACCATATGAACATTACATTTGCCTTTAGAGATAGTTGAAGGACTGGAGGTGTAGATAGATTTTTTTTTTTTTTTTTTTATTTATATATATATATATATAATTTTTGTACTGCCACTGACAAATTTTCTAATTAGTCTTTCAACTAATTTTTCAATTAATCTAAATGACTAATTTCCAAAATCAAGCGGTTGCAATTTTCATATGTTCATTTTATGTTAAGCAAAATTCAAGGGCCAAAGCACACAATTTCACCTCTGTCGGGACAAAAGTAAACAAATGTATAATAAATAAAATAAAGTCCAATTGCAAAATGGGAGGATCTCTTCCACGTCCCAAAAATAGTATAAAAGGTATTAAAGTAAAAGTACTGTACTATAAAACTGATTCTCAAAGTATAAATATCAATATAAAAGAAAATATATAGGCTAAATATGATGGGCCCTTCCACTTCAGTTAGTATTCGCAGTATTAACAGTGCAAATGTGTGTGTATATATACAAAACATCAAACACTGTGTTGTACACTTCTGTTACTCATAGAATTCAAACTGAAACCAATCCATTATAGCCAAGATGGCAAAAGACAATGAAAAACACAACTTTTCCATTTAAGTTAGAGGGCTAGGCTGGGGGCACTGTCTCCGTCTCTCTGCCTTTCTTTTTTGTAACCATTAAATGTCATTTTTCTTAAGGGCTTTTCTGCACTTCTCTCCTGCTGTGTGCGTGCGCATGCTCGTAGTACGGCAAAAGCATATTCCCCGGGGTCACACCGGGGCACACCCCACTATTTGAGAAGCATCGCTATAGCGTTACAAGCATTATGCTGCTCGGGCATGTAAATTGCGTGTGGATAGCGTTCTTCAACGTTGTTTCTGAAAACATTAGGAAGAGAGAGGGTAGCCAGTAGGGTGTGCACAGCAACACTAGTGGTGTGGAGGGGAATTTCCTGAACGCGGATGAGCTGTTTGAGCCTGAAAATAAACAGGAGACTAGTCGACCAATGAGATTATCGTCAACGAATTTTCATATTCGACTACGTTGACTAATCGCGGCAGCACTTTTATATTGTATATAATTTTTTTTTTTTTTGCTCTTTTGTGTTTAGGTGCACAAGTGAAATGCCCCATGCATGTGTTCAAATGTGGCAGTGAGGAGTGTTTGGACTACAGGCTGGTGTGTGATGGCACTGCTAACTGTCTAGATAAGTCTGATGAGGGTGCAGGTTGTCTCAGCAGTAACTGCTCTAGCTCACACCTGCAGTGTGAGCACTATTGTATCAACACTCCCCATGGAACGGTTAGTCATTCAAACTACCCCACATGTTTACATGGGAATAGTTTTGTTTTGGGACTAGGGCCTGGAGCCAGCCTATTGTATTAATTTACTTGACCTTAAATTTATTATTCGTCTGATGAAGCAGTCAGCACTCATCAGATGTGGAAGTTCTGATTAGAAAGCAAATTTCTGGCTGTGGCCTTGGAGCACTTCAGTATTTTGATGGCCCTTATTGGTTTCTTTTGTGTTTGTGTCCCCTTTCAAACTCTCAGAGGTGTGGGTGTCAACCAGGCTTTAGGATCCAGGCTGACGGTTTATACTGTGCGGATGTAAATGAATGTATAGAGATTCATCCTCCTGTGTGTAGCCAGAGATGCAGCAACACTCATGGCTCCTATATGTGCCAGTGTCATCCAGGTTTCGTACTGGAGCCAGACGGCACCAGCTGCAAGACACAAAGTATGTCCAATTGTTCTTTCATAGACTGGATTCATTATCTTTAATTGTAATATAGATTTAAATGTCCCTTATGCATGCATGTAGGGGTGTATCTTGTGCATAAAAAAGGTCTAATCAAATTTTATATGTAGTGTGCAGTGTACACCTGATCTTTATTTCTGTAGTTTTCCTGGTTGTCTTTGTTCAAGACTAAGCCTAATGATGGGTCTTGATCACTAGAACTAGATTTCCAGCTTTCTTCTGTACCTTCCTTGCAGAGGAGCCTAGTCTTTTGGCATCAGTGCAGTATGAGGTGCTGTTCATGGGCCTGCGGAGCAACAACATGCAGATGCTTCTTCCTCCTGGCCAGAAACCTGTTTTTTCTCTGGACTATGACTGGAAGGACCAGCGGGTGTTTTGGGTGTGCCTGCAAGAGGAAAGCATTAAATATGCAGTGCATGGAGAAAAGGGTTATATCAAGACTCTTGTTAAAGGTTTGAAATCTGATGTATTCTCCTTTTCTTGATGGTGTCAGTAATAAATGCACAAATGGAGAATTGTACATCCCTACTGCAATAAATCTTGAATGCCAAGAGCAAAGTGCCTTCAGATAATCTTGTGGAAGTCTGAACTATGGAGATTTTCTTTAAAGTGCACATTGTGAATTGTCTTCTGACTAAACAGGTGTGAAGTCAGACTCGATTGCTGTAGACTGGGTTGCAGGAAACCTGTATTGGGTGGATGGAGCTGCTGGACAGATTTTGGCTGTAAAGATTGGTGACCATGTAGTGAAGCGCCAAAACGTCACTGTGATTTTGGATGAAGACCTGGATCAGCCTCGTTCTCTGGTGCTTCTGCCTCAGCAATGGTGAGCCAAGACTGTTAAGAGTTTTGGCAAACTAACACTGCTTCTTCCTATGATTTGGGCTTTATTGCTTGGCTGTGTTTAAGGATTCTAAAACTCCAATGAAGTGTTTTAGGGCTGCAACAAGTGGCTCTCGTGATCTTGATTAACATGTAGCAAAATGGCAATCCTTAGGGTTATAGATGAATTTCTTCCTGTTTGAGCTTGCTTAGTTAAAGAACAGGATCTTATTATTGATTTTGTTCAATGATGTTGGAATCTTTCAGGATAATGCTGTGGTCACAGATTGGGAAGGAGTCTCGGATCGAGCAAGCTGGCATGGACGGTTCAGAGAGGAAAGTGCTGCTCAGCTATGGTTTAAGCTGGCCTATAGCCCTAGCTGTGGATATTATGAGTGACCGAATTTACTGGGTTGATGAGAAGCTCAAGTGCATCGGTTCAGCCACGATGAATGGCGAGGATATCAGTGTAAATTAAGCTTCATCTTCCACTTAAATTGTTTCCAAAGACCTGAGAGCTCTTTGAACAAACTTGTGGTTTTGGGAAAACTTGCTCAGAAGGTTGGCCCATGTATTTTAAGCTAAACCTTTTCAGTGGTTTGAGTCACTGTAGTTTGCATAATCAGCTGAAAAGTACTCGATTCAAATTTTTTTCTCCCCCCCCCGTGTGAAGATGCTGCAGTTGACGGAGACTTCAAGCCCTTTCTCTGTGGCAGTGTTTAATGACATGGTATACTGGTCTGACACCCAGAGAAGGACCATCCATGGGGCCCACAAAGTCACTGGCAAGAACCGCAAAGTTATTCTGAAAAGACCTGGTCAACCATTTGGACTTAAAGTAGGCATTCATCTCCTACATGTTTCAGTGCTGAATGATAAACTGTTATTTCTGGAATTATATTAAGTTAAGGTTCTAAAATAACTTTGTTCTGCCTCCTTGTTCCAGGTTGTCCACCCCACCATTCAGTACAAAGTGCTTAACCCCTGTGAGAGACTCAGATGTTCTCATATATGTGTGCTAGCCCCAGGGGGCCAAGCATTATGCCGTTGTCCAGAAGGACTTCTGTTGGCTGAGGACAGCTTTACCTGTAGCACACCTAAAACCTCCCCTACTTCTTTCCTTCTGTTGCTCTCTCCTAATAGACTCACAAAGGTACAAGAACAAAGGGCTTGCTTCAAAGAGTGTTCTTGGAGTATGTTGGTCTTTTTGCACTATTTAGCAGTAATGCTTTTCAGCACATCTTGAAAGTACTCTCTCTGCTCTTTGTAGGTTTTCACTAGTAGCCTGCATGGTCAGGTTGGACTAAAGCAGTGGCCTGCCCACTATGCCCAGTCTCTTCCTGGTATTAATGAAGCTTCAGATCTAGACATGGTTCTTAGTGACAACATGCTCTATGTGGCAGATGTCAGCCAGGCCTGTGTGGCTCAAATGAAACTGAGTGACACCACATTAATGCCCAAGGGCCAGATATTGCAAGTCCCAAGGGATACAGTGACATCACTGGCTGTGGACTGGATCACACACAACTTGTATTGGAGCAGCAGCAAGAAGCCTCAAATCTATGTCACGTCAGCAAATGGGAAGTTCACCAGCATGATACTGCAGGCTGGGATCCAGGACACCACATCTATTGCGCTACACCCACCCACAGGCAGGATGTGCTTCACAACCTTGGGGTCTGCAGGAAATGATGCTTTGCCCCAGGTGGACTGTGCTACCATGGATGGTCGTAATCAAATTTTGCTCTGGAAGAACACACAAGTTCCCAATTTTCTTTCTTTTTCAAGCCAGGGCACAACAGTTTACTGGGCAGATATTGGTAAGTGTAAGCCAAGGAAAGCTGCAGTACTGCAATTTCTGCCACATTTGCAACAATTCATGAACTATTACCCAAGACCTTCATGCCCTGCGTTGGCTGTATTGCCCAGTGTGGTTGAGCTGGGTCTTTTTATGACCTAGAGTTATAGCGGCCGTGATTAATTTTAGCAGTCTTTCTTTTTATCCATCATGTTCGTTTTCCTGCACCATTGGTCTGGAAACAAAGTATAGGCTTTCCTGTGAGCAGACGAGCTAGCCTGTGAAATTCCTCTTAAAATTGAGATGAATTATTTTTTTCAATAATCTTTGTGCATTATCCATGGTATACATGTTTGTTATACCCCCATATAGTGCACCATAAGCCAGATGAAAGGATGAGGGTGAAAAGTATGTTTTTAAAGCTAACTTGTAACTGTCAGGACCCTGATGTCTCAGTTTTTTCAAGTGATTTGCTGTTGAGCAGTTTAAATTGTACAGAAGCTTTGGCATTATTAACATGGTGTATGTGGTGTTGGTTGGCACATGACTAAATTGGATTATACAAGCTGGTGTTTAGTCATTTCAAAATGATGTGCTACTGTGTGTTTACTAGATTTTGTTAACTGGTCCACTACCTCTCTCCCTTTAACAGCCACTGAAGTGATTTGCTCTGTGAACATCGATGGCTCAAATTACAGGGAATATAAAACTGGAACAGGGGGACCCTTAATTGCGTCTTTAACCCGAAGTGAAAACATCCTCTTCTGGATCACCTGGTACAATGGTAAAAATTACAGTACCTTTTGCTCTCGTTCACATTAAGTGGTTAATTTTTTTCATACCAGCAGATGGCATTATGGTGTCTTGAAACTGTTGCTGCATACTTAGGCCTGAAACTGATGGATCATTTGTGGTATTTCTACCATAGTTCTCTTGGTGTTATTACTTACTATAGTAACAACTTGCCATGGTACTGTAGTTACTGTTTTTAATTGTGTGAAGGTTAATATTTCTTTGTACACTAATGAATTCCTTGTAGGCACAACCAGTGTATGGTACAGTGATGGCATCCAGCCTAAACAATTATGGTTTGAAGTGCAAACGAACATTGTAGCACTGAAGGCATACAGTGCAAACAGTCAGAAAGGTGAGATGCATAATGAGAATACATTCAGTCCTGTCTCTGCTGCTTCCTTTGTTTCTTTCCCCCTGTCTCGTTCCCCAGGAGTACTTTGGGTGAAACTTAAATAGAATTGGTCATGTGATACCTGCTGGCCTGTAGAACTGGTTCAGATGGCCACATTTCAGGCCTCTCCTTTTGACTAAACCTCTTACTCATGCCCACAATGTTGAAGAACCAGTCTAGCAACTAGATGCATATTCTGCATACAACTTAACTTGTCAGATGTTGGCCATTAGGTCTCTTATACAATCTAAGTTTCTTGTCCTGCATGATCTAATTGGTCATTCTCTCTTGAATCAGGAACCAACCCATGTGCGGAGAATAATGGTGGCTGCAGCCAATTGTGCCTGGCATACCCAGGGGGACATACATGCCGCTGTACCCAGGGCTTCATTGTTGTAAATGACACCCAGTGTGCATCTGGCCTACAGTGTCCAGCAGGCTCTAAGCCTTGTAAAGACCGCTTTAAGTGCCTGTCCAACACCAGGTTTTGTGACCAAATCACTGATTGCCAGGATGGCTCGGATGAAGAGAGCTGCCATGCTGAGGAAAATGAGGTGTTGGTTCGCAAAATGGGTGGCCAGTCCTGCAGTACTGGACTCTGTAATGGTAAAGGGAGTTGTATGATGCAACAAGGGAAACCAGTCTGTGAGTGTGTGCAGGGTTACAGTGGGCAGTTCTGTCAGGATGAGGCATCCAGCAGTGTCCCTGCTATCCTTGCAGTCCTCTTCATCATCGGCCTAGTCATTGTGGTGGCAGCTGTTCTAACATGGAGGTATGTTCAGTGTTGACGAGTAATGGTGTATATACTATTCCATGCACTAATGCATCTCTGCTTTAATTGAAAAACTGCCTAACTAGGGTCCTTGTGTTTAGTGCAATTTTTTCTGAATGTTATTCATGCATGCCCTTTGCAGAAAATGGAAAGCAGGAAAAGACCAGCCCACAGATAAGGAAACTCTCATGAAGGACATGGAGGAACAGGAGGAACAGGAGGAATGCCCTGAAAACTTTTCCAATGAGCTCTACAACCCAGTGCTGGAGGTAGCAAGTTCGAGTTTGAAGTAACATTAAATACCATGATTTAAACATTGTCTGATTTAGACTGATGGACTAGATCAAATTGGTTTTATATTTGCTCTCTACTAATGTAGCTTTTTTGCTCCTCTTCCTCAGGAACAAGCAACAACTGTGGACTGATTAAATGAAATTTAAAATAAATGTATTGAACTGAACTCTTGTTGCCTTTGATTTTTTTTTTCAGTAGACTATTTACATACCTTAGCAGTTGTGTACAGAGTGTTTGGTTTCTTGTTTGTCCTGTCTGCCATACTGCAGTTGCATGCAAGACCTGTTTTGCCAGGTCATGCAAAGTAGGAATTGCATTTTGTTTCAGCTACACGTTGAGTGAGAGTATGAGTGCTGCTTTTGTGCCAGACTGTGTATGTGTGTTTAGCCATAAACCTTAAAGGTTAAAATTAACTTTACCAATTACAAGTACAGTGATGGTTTAAAGATGATAAATATGTACATCTGAGTTCAAAATGACTTCTGAACCAAGGCTATAGATTAGGGGGAAGTGATGTCCTTGGATGTATATGTACTCAATGACTATCAGGAACCCCATTATACTACTGCTCCTTCAGTCAGCTAGATTTGTGGCTGCAGTGCATAAAGGCATGCAAATCAAGTTTCATGAAACATGAAAATGTAATCTACGGTATGCAACTTTGATCATGGCATGTTTGTTCATGCCAGATAGGTTGATTGAGTAGTCTCAAACTCCTGATAAACTGGGGTTTTCTTACACAGTATCTTGAGTTCACATAAAATGGTACCAAAAACCTCCAGTGAAACGGTAGTTCTGTGGGCTTGTTGAGCAGGGTCTAAAGAGGAATGGTTTGAGATGACAGGAAGACCGTGGTAACTCCAACCACTCTTCAGACATGATCTTTAGTGTCTCAATGTATAGTTTGAACAGCATATCCTACAAGAACAGGAATCTGAGGCTACAGTGTACGTGAGCATACTGAAACTTGACAGTTGAGTTGGGAAATGTCTGGTCTTATGAATCCATTTCTGTAACAGCAAGCAGTGGGATTGATATTTGACACACGAATCCACTGATGACCCATTCAGACTTGGCGTGAATGTTTTGGAGCAGGGAACACTACCCAAAGAGTTTAATGCCGACTCTTGTGTTAATTTAATCAAGCATAGTTTAAGATTGAGGTCTTACAAATGGCTTTCTGAAACACAAAGTTGCAATTAAGGAGTCAAAGTTGCAATTAATTGAAACCATCTGTGCTTATGTGGGTTAGTGAGCTTGTGTGTGCTGAAGTTGAGTTTAAAACCTGGACTTGATCCATAAAAGTTTAAATTCTTTGGAACTGGAGCTGCATGTTCAGCTAGTGGCAGAGAAAATCGAGTATGAAAGGCAAGTTTTTCTCTCACTCAGGTTTGTGACATGTCATTTGTCTCCTATTCATGTACCTGGACAATGTTTTTGGGAAGAACATCTGATGCAATGATGAGACAGCTTTGCAGCAAAGTTTATAGTTTAAGACACAAGCACTGAAAGCAACACCCCCCCCACCCCAAAAAAAAAAAAAACTTTTCTTATGGCATCCATTGATTCATTAATGTTGTCCAAATCCATATGTCTCCTTTAATAATTTTAACCTGCAATTAATCTTGCTGCCTCAGATTTAATTTAAAGCCTTATTACAGGAATAATCTTATCCTTTGTCGTGGAACTGTCATAGTTTAAAACTAGATAAAGGAAAACACTTTGCAACACTCCATTACACTGCCATGTTGACCATTGTCCTATAAAAGCAGCTCCTGTTGTGTTTTACAGCTTGCTGATATCATACATGTTATTTCCATTATATTGATCTAAAAAGGGGAACTGGGAGAAGCACTGTAGTGTCACCTTATAGCTCCAGGGGCCCTCTGTGGTGTTTCTGTGTTTATGAAATTCCAGAAGAGATGTGTGTATATTTATATATTATACACTAGCTGATTCCCCAGGGCCTTCACTCACTGAGTGCAAGGGGGGAAAAAAATAAAATGCAGCATTTATAAAAAGTTTAATTACTAATTTTATTTTTCAACAAATAGTCATATGTAATTTGTTTCAAAAGTGAAAATTTTATATATTTAGATCAAAGTTTTCTTAATTACTTACCGAATAGTTGTTTACTACTTTTCAATATCAGTAAAATAACTCTCACACACAATGTGTAAAGACGATAGTGATTAGTTGAAATGTAAGCACTAGTTGCGCTGTTTCCGGTCATACGCACGTATAATGTTCTGTGGTCATACGCCATTTCCATGTCAAATGAGAGAAGAGTTAGTGAGTGAAGTCACTGGGTAATCAGCTTGTAGTCTATATAAATAGTTCTAATGTCCTCCGGCATGCACCGCTATTGGGAAAACAGGTGTGCTGCACACGTGCTCCGCACGGACAGATCCATGACAGAGAGCAGGAGGATGACTGTTACTTTCACTACAACTCACGGAATCACTGCAGACTGTCGGCTCACTGGGATCTTATTCTTTTTGTGCGACTTTAACATGGAAACTATCCAATGATCGCTGCTTTTGCCTCCTTTTGAGGATTTCATGGAAATGTGACATTGCCAATAAACAGATGAGTGACACACACTAACAGTATATACTAGTACAGAAGCCACAATTCTGCAGTGAGAGAGAGGTGGAACTTGTGATCATGTGAGGCCTCGGCAGACGAATAATACGCGTATTGCAAAACATTGGTTGTTAACCAAGACAAAATTTATTGAAAATTTTTGCTTGTCTTGTGGAAAAACTTGCAGACCAAGTTACTCGCAATCCAAGGTTCCTGTGTGTGTATATATATATATATATATATATATATATATACTCAGCAAAAAAAGAAACGTCCCTTTTTCAGGACTGTGTATTTCA
>JAQMCW010000009.1:16496666-16508072 GCA_030068335.1 Chrysichthys cranchii
TGCCGAACCCGGGGCTCAAACCCAGGACCTTCTCGCTGTGAGGCAACAGTGCTAACCACTCAGCCACCATGCCGCCCCCTAAATCAAATTATTTCAGATAAAATTAGGTTTATGTCTTTCTTTGATTAACTTGAGTCCAAAATTGCTGCAGCCTTCCAGCTATCCAACCATTATCTACACAGCCGGAGCCAATCCCAGCTGACTTCAGGCGAGAGGCGGGGTACACTCTAGGAAGGCTGCCAATCTATCACAGGGCTAACACAACGATGAACAAGCATTCACACTCACATTCACACCCAAGGGCACATTAGAGTAGACGTTTGTCCTAATCTACATGTCTTTAAACTGTGGAAGGAAACTGGAGCACCCGGAGGCAGCCCATGGAGGCACAGGGAGAACATGTAAACTCCACACAGGAAAGGCCAGTCAGCCAGCAGGTTCAAACCCAGCACCTTTGTGCTTTAAGGTGACAGTGCTAACCACTGTGCCACCATGCCATCCCCTGCAGACCTCTAATATAAAATAAAGAACTGGCTTTGGAGGTTGACCATAGGATGCAGGGAACAGTGTGCTTTGGCCAGTTCCACTGGTTTCATTTTGCACAGTGTGGAATTAAACATTTTGGTGGTGTGTTAACTCTTACAGTACTCATTTGTGTCCAAGTGTACTTAGATTTAATTATATATTTGAAAATAAGACGAGAAAAAACATAATAAAAAAAAAATCCTATTATAAATGAACGACCAGTCATTTATGGGGTTTTTTTTTTTTAAAAAGAAAAAAAAGACTTTATTCATAAACGATAAATCATGATACACAGGGGAATAAAATATATTACATAATTTTTATTATAAATGATTGTGCAAATGTAGGTTTGTTTAAAAGAAACTGCTTTTTGACAGGTAACGAAATGCAGCCTCGGTACTAGCCCGGGTTTGTCTGAGCTGGATCATCGCGTACTGCTACTTATCACATGAAGTGAAGTGAGTCGCTTGTCACCAACAGGTATATTTAAGCATTGATGACATCAGGATTCTTGTTCTTGAGCAATGCAGGCTGGTTGGCCGCATTGGTCTCCTCGCTCTCGCTGCTCTCAGACGAGATGTTGTCGGTCGTGGTGGCTGCGGTCGTGTCCTCCTCGCTGCTCTGGCTATCCTCTTCACTCTCCTGACTGGGGCTGGAAGTGGAAGCTGACTTCTGCTCTTGCCGGCTCGTGTCATCACTGTCTGTGCCACTTGAGGCGTCCACTCCCTGGTCCAGCCCAACACTGTGCACCTGCAGAGCCTGAGAAACCAGAGGAACTTGCTGAGTCTCAGATTATGTAGTATTTTTTTTTCAGCATCATATTACTTTTTAGATACTCCTTCTGACATGCATCAGAACATGAAGCACTATTTTCAATTCATTCGATTTCACGGTTATTCTCACCCCTAACGTAACCCCCCGAATTAACATGAATGCTCCCTCTTTACCTTGTACACTTTCAGATCCACGCCATCAAAATCTGTCTTGTCAGAGCCATAGGATTTATAAGAAGAAGGTCCTTTCTCGATGTTATTGCCATCCACAAAATAGACGGGTTTCTTGTAGTCACTCTGGTAGCCAATGCTGTCTCCGCGGCCATTAATAACAGGGATCAGAGAGGTCTCTATGATAGGAGAAGAAGTGGTGGCCCCGTTCTCGTCGGACTCATCGCTTTCACTGTCATCTTCATCGACATCATCATCATCCTGAAGAAACACCATGGAAAATAAAGTCAGTCTGTGGAACCCAATACCCATCTTATACTCAGGCATATATCTGAATATTCTTATTTATCATAAATCATTATTTATTTCAGTCTCACACTGCATGGGATATAATAGTCATAGAACATATGTTAGTTTTCCATTTGGAAACAACCGATTGCTGCAAGTGTAAAATGTGCTTTTACATACATAAGCACATACACAGCCAAGACGCAGTGAGACTCGTTACCCTGTCACATGCAATATAGTCACACTATTACGAAACTATTTTTTGGTCTGCTGTCTTCACTGAGGGCAGAGTGTTTCATAAGGTTGGCCGACAGGATGAGTCGATCTTACCTCTTCAGAGCTCACATCAGCAACCGCAGTGACTTTCAAAGCCTGAAACAAAACCCCAGAGTGAGATATAAAGCAGCACTCAGTTGAATGTGCCAAATAGGGATCATAAAATACTTGAAATTAAGTGGGATATGTGAATAAAAATACTATGATTCTTCTTCAGTCGATACCCTGAGAGGCTGAGGTGCAGGTAAGATTTCTGTCGTGTTAAAAATGCTCACCTGAGTATCAACAGGCTGCACGTCAGCGCTCTCTGAGCTGCTGGCTGAACGTTTCACCTGCGAATTAACCACAAAGTCTCATCAGACAAGAACACTGGGACACGGGTATGCTTTCTGTTATATCTGCTTTATTTCAATATTCCTTCCGAAAGCAGGATCTCGGATATTGTTAGATTTCATATGACTTACAGAGAGCACAATAGCGCTCCGGCCAATTAAGGTTAATAATAATAAAGGTTAGTTTAGTAGGAAAGTTGTTTGCTCTGAACTTACAGGGTGACAATAGACCGCTGCGAAAAGGAGCACAAAAACAACGACAGCCTTCATTTTCCTTGGCGTGTTCTAAAAGAAAACGGGAAAAGTCACATATTACCTTCATGACCATCATTGTTACATCCAAATTTTCCAACATGATTCATCGGACATGAATGAATAAGACATGAAAACATACAATAAAAGCATTCTTTCCTTCCATTTTAGCAGATCAACACACTGAGAGGATTGCCACAATACGGACCTCGTAATGGTCAAACTATAAACTTCCCCAATTAGCTTTTTGGGCTTGTACATTTTTCCACAAGGCAAACCCGCTTCTACGGAAGCGTGCCCATATCATGTCGGCCGCTGCGTTTTTGGCCGACGGGGAACAGTTTCCCTTTTAACTGCCTCCAGCGTTCACCATGAAACAACCCCCGTATTTTCCTTTTCAGCCACGATAACACTACAACAACTATAAACGGCCATAGTGAGTGTTTAGCTAAAGCTATAATAATCTCCTTCCAGTGTGTAATTCTTCGAATTATATGTAGACAGCTGCCAGCCACTAGAACGAAAACGATATATTTTAGTAAATGTTTCTCATTAGGGACTTTATTATGGCAAGTCAAGACTTTCATTTTGTGTCTTTGATGGAAACATGAAACACCATGTAAAATGCGAAAGGCTTAAAGGAGCATTGTGCTGGCTGCGTCAGAGGGTTTTCAGCTAACTGTTGTTATTATTAGTCTTTGGTATGAGGCTGTAATTGGGTGGTTTTGTTGCTGAAATAAATGAGTCAGCTGACCAACATAACTTCCTCTTCTCTTATTCACTTTGTGCCTCAATAAACTGCACTTTAAAAATCATTGAGATTAGTTTTGGGTGGTTTTAATGCAATGGACAATGTTTAAGATTTCAAGAATTTGATTCCTCGGTTTATTTCAAAGATCCACATTTGGAGAGAACAAAAAAAAAAAATGGGAAACTTCTCTTTGTGTTTTAAAGCTATAAACCTAAACAACCCTGGCTGAAAATGTTCTCTAGAAAACCTATAGATGCACTTGATGATACAACGTGTCGTTAATCAATAAATAGATTCAGTCAGTAAACAATCAGGACCTTGCTCTGTTTGTAAAATACACCCAAATGTGTAAAAGTACAGTATGAAGAATGAAAGTCGTCTCGTACCTGTTCCTCAGCTGCTGTGTGTATAGCCCTCTTGCTGCTGTGTAGTAGTGGCTCGATCACTACTTTCCAAGTCTCTTGGTTGAGACCTTAATTTGTTTTGATGCTCGCAGCTGCTTGGCTTTTAAACCCTGCTGCCTCTGGATTCGGCCAATCAAAGCGCATCTTGTGATGTCATGAGTTTTACCGCTGGTGTCCCACCTTTTCTACTCCCACTCTTCCTGTGGGTTCTGTGGGCAGCCAATGCAAACATTCAGCACCAGGCATGGCGAGCTAGAAAAAAAAGGAACATGCCTTGGATTGTTTGCAATGTTATAGACATTTTCAGACTGTTTGTGAAATGCCACATTTGTTGGCAGCCATAGTATGTATTGTACAGGCATATACTGCACTGAGAGGCCATTTTTGCACTTCATTAATGGTTTCAATCCATATAAATAAGCAGGGGTGGAAAGTAACAGTCCAGTCATGTATTCATTACAGTACATTACTTTACTTTTTATAAATGACTATAAATTGTTGTTTTTTTTTAAATATCTAATAATAAATTAAAATACTCAAGTTCAAAGCATTTATATTCGATCTCCATTACAGAGTAAAAGAAAATGATTCAACCCTGGAAGAGAGGAAGCCGATTAAAAACATTATATTATGTACATTTTAAACAATTAAGTTTAAGACTATCAGAATAAAGCAGTTTTCTGAAAGTTTCAGACTCCAAATATTTACCCAGCGGCCACAATGCCTGAGATAGTGTAGACAGATAACCATCTTGGGCTCTTTGATTTATTGTGCATTTTCAGTTTTAAATGCTTCAAAGCACTCGTTGGGATAATGATCTGCAAATAATGCAAGCAAAAACCCGTGTATATATCAGCATTTCACAGTTCAGCATCCAGCCTTCTACAGGTATACTGTTAGCTAACTGAGTGAGCAAGACCTTCCAATTAAAGGAGTCAGCTCACCCTTCCCAGAATCCTCTGCACCTAGTAGCAAGTCGACATTTTCAATGCTGCTGATATTCCATCCACAATCCACACCAAACTGACAACATCCTAGGCCATCGATCTTAAACTGTAACATGAAATTGAAGCTATTTTGTCAAATTACCAATTAGAGGGAATCAAAAAGTAAAGGCAAAATAAATTTATTAGCTTTAATAGAAGTTACATATCGCTCTTACCATAGTCCCCATGCAAGACGATGCATTTTCTTGTATCGTTCACCTAGCTTCTGTATTCTCGCAGAGAAGAAGTACTGTATTTCGGCTCCTCCCAATGCCAGGTGAGCACCGTTTCCTTTACTTCATCATCAGAGGTGAATCTGCATCCGCACAGCGACCGAAGATGTGATAATAGCTCAGCACCAGACCCGGGCTGTAAGGAGGAAGTGGAAGACATTGGCACCCGAGCTGTTGCACTGTCTCTACTGTCTCTGCTGCTCTATGAGGACGTGCAGTTTCAGACAGCATTCTTCTTCTTTTGCTGCGAGTTGCAGGTTTAAGTTCATTTTGCAGCAAAGCACAGTAATTTGCTCTGTTCGCTGTTTGCCCATGCACTTGGAAATGTGTCAGAATAGGAAGCTTCATGTCCCAAAAGAACGTTTACATGATTTTCTTGGGGGAGGGCTGACTTTTGAATTTCTTCTTCGCTGGAGAAGATGGATGTCCCCATGCCATGCTTTGTTTTTTTTCTCTCTGGATTATCGTGTGATTTTAAAATTGCCTTTACTTTTTGATCCTTCATTGTATATTTTAAATCCATTCCATTTTCGTGTCTGTATGTACACTGTAATGAACTGCTGTAAATTTACTGTGGATTTCCAACAGAATCATACTGCATTTTGTAATAACTGCAAAATACTGTTAAATATTCGTTCCTTGCAGTTATCAGTGTTTGAGGATACGAGGATACTAACACTGCAGTCATGTCCTTTCCAACTGACTTTTCTCCCTTTCTCTCTCTCTTCTCTTTTGCCATTTCTTTTCCACTGTCAATCAGCTGACATGTACATGTGTGAAAGACAAAGCTAGAACGTCATGCAGTCCTTACACCGTTAATGAAGTCATTTTCGTCCAGCGGTACACTGTTCTTGATGCTTTCTAAATTCAGCATGTGGGGTTATATTCTTGAGTTCATTAAACCCCATCACGAAGAATCCTCTTTTCTTTTTCTTCCAAATAGATAATACTATACCTTGTCAGTTTTGTAAAACAAATGTTACAAATATTATTAAATATTACATGGTATCAGCTCGACCTGACGCGACTCTTCACGCTTTTGGTATCAGTACTTGGTTTTCCACAACCCTCTAAATGTATCGTGTTGTCATAGCAATGCCATGTGAACCTGCCGTGATGTCGTCTTTATCGCTATTTTTCAGAATTAAATGCAAAAGTAGAAGATTTTGTTATCCTGTGTCAAAAAAACGTAACATTCTGTCATACACTGTACAATTACCATAAAACCTAGTTATCCTACAGTCATATACTCACTCTCTCATCTTCTGCCGTTTAATCCTGTCCAGGGTCATGGGGGGAAGCTGGAGCCAATCCTAGCTGACTTTAGACGAGAGGCAGAGTACACCCTGGGCAGGTTGCCAATCCACCGCAGGGCGACACACAGAGACAGACAACCATTCACACACTCACATTCACACCTACGGGCAATTTAGAGTAGCCAATTAGCTTAATCCCCTCTGTACATGTCTTTGGACTGTTGGAGAAAACCGGAGTACCCTGAGGAAACCCACACGGACACGCGGAGAACATGCAAACTCCACACAGAAAGGCGCCCAGGTCGACCCTGGGGATCAAACCCAGGACCTTCTTACTATGTGCTGACAGTGTTAACCACTATACCACCATGCTGCCACAGTCATGTACTGTATTCCAATATACGGTACTACACTGGTAAAATAATTTATAGTAGACGAACTGTAAAATAACAGTAAATTATATGTTAATATAAGTGATATTTTACAGAAATTCTTTACAGTATACGGACCCTAACTGGCCTTGGCCGTCTTATAGGGGGCTCCCAAGGAAAAAAAAAGATAAGCAATATTTTGTTCAAAGCTTCTATGTTTTACATGTTAATGAAGAAAAAGTTCGAGATGGGTGAATTTGTGGAGGTTTGGATGCACAGAGAGCAAACAGAGTAGCAGTCACGTGCTTTCAATCCAAAAACAAGGCACTGGATTCTGGGAAGGGTGAGCCGGCTATTTGAAACCTTTTCTTTGCTTGTTATGTTCAATATATTTAAGCACTGGTACAGCATATAGGCAACACTCATGATCATGTGTAAAGAGCATCAGTGCTAGATGGCTAAATAGGTCAAACGTGTATGAATTTACATGTGATAGCTAGCTAGCTAATATGCTTAGCAAGCTAATGATACCCAGCAGCAATTAGCTAAGTTAGCTATGCAGCTAAGGTCACCTTTCTTTCTATACTGTTGATAATGGAAGCAGTGTTCACTTCATCGTAGCTTATTTGTGCATTTTATATCATTGTTAAAAAAAAAATACATTACTCAAATATGGGATATTTTCAGATTAGGCAGTGTGAACTGTAGTCATGTAAAGGCATAATATGTAACGTAATTATTGAAATGTTTTTTTTCTCTCTCAAGTAAACAGATAGTACAGTGGCAGCACTTTTCTCATCCGTGTGTTTTGTAGCCTGCACTTTATTAGCACCACTGCTAATAATCTACTACATGTAACTTATAAATTGTCATATTTGTAAAGTGTTATAATTGTGATCACTTAAATTTAACCTGCTTCAACGTCAGATACATTGACACAAATTTTTTTTTTTTTTTTAAAGAAAAAGGTTTTATTGAACTAGAACTGAACATTTCAGCTTGTTCTAGACTAATCGTGAGTCATGGAGCAGAACAAGACCAAGCCTGAATTAACACCACAGCATGACACATACACTGGAAATTGTTGAAACTCAATGTTCCGTAAATACGGCACTCTTATTCCATCATCACCAGAATTATTGGTGTAAAAAGGAACAAACTTTATATATATAAAATATAGAACATGCAAAAGGATCAGAACCCTCACAAATAGTATGGTGTGGTATGCTGTAATAACTAATAAGACATAAGAATGTAGGGAGATCTTAGAGTACATTTTCAGCTACATTTATGATGGTCTCGATCTGCGTAAGAGCCCCATGCTGCGGCCTAATCTCCTGCCAGAGTTAACATTGCCTTGTAACGTATTTCATTAGGATTTTCTTCGCAAAAATGATCTTAACTAATTGGACTTGTCTTTCATGTCCTATATTCTTTATCTATTAAATATATAAACGTGAAATACATATTGATAACTTAGTATGGTTATTTAGAGATCATTTGTGCCTTTAAAATGAACATTTGTGGTCTTGCATTCAGGCTTTTAAGTGCAAGAGTTATTTGTGTGAGCTCAGTATTGTATTACACATGGTCCAAAAATAGTCTGAATGTCAACTGTCCTAGCTGCATTTCATAATATATGGTGCTAGCTAGCTAGATCGATAGATCAGATACATCAGACTCTGGACTGCTTCAGGTGAATTGCTCTTTCGTGCAGAAACAAGTTTCATACATGATTCAATTGTCCAGTCTATAATAGTGTCTTTAAGCTGATGGAAGTAAACTCCAGACATTGGGACATTCCAGAGCTGTACATCATGATTTGTCATTTAAAGCATGGTTAATTAAAAAGAACGTCTAAGTGTTTATTAGGGTTCATGATTTGTCAACCTGTCATGAGCTGCACCCCAAGGCAACTCAAGGCATTCTTCAGGAGTGATTGATAGATGATTTACAGCGTGGGTAGTCTTTCTGTATGATATCTCATGTAACAGTGAGTTATAGAGTTATAGGGTGTTGACTAAAAGGTAGTTGCAGCAAAAAAAAATCCACAAAGAAAGAACTGCATCAGACACACTAATCCTAGGTTGTCACCTCGAAAGATTTAGATGCGTCAAAACATGTTACGTTGAAGTGCTGGTGGAGTGTTGGAGAAAAGAAGCGCAATGTTTTTCTTCACTCAGGTTCTTGGCACAGGAGAGAAGTCTATAGTTTGTGTCTGGGATTCTCAAATGTTAAAATAAGCGTCTCGCTGTACAGCCTGAGCAGCCAAGCCGCCTGTGGTTCCCAGAGGGATTAACACAATGACACCACCACATTGCCACAAGATTACAGAAACTTTCCCACTTTCTGCAATAATCACACAAGTGAGCTTTGCAGCGCGTAACCTGCTGTCTGCACATTCAGCAGAGCTCATGAACTCAAGAGCTCAAGGTCACTGCATGCTACAATGTGAGGGTGAGTTAATAATTAATATTAAGGCTTTTTAGAGCAAACACGTGATGGAACAGAGACAAAAGTTTTAAAAAGCTAATAGAAAACTTAAAAAAATATATACATTTTTATGTAACAGCAGCTCTGTCAGTAGTTTAAGCCAGCAAAGCAAATCACAGGTTTGTATAATTATGTGCTCGTGCATGTACATTGTTGTTGCTCATTTTGGAAGGAGTCTCCAGTGTTAGCACAATCCTGCCAGTTAGAGGTAAAGCTTTAATTTGAAGTTTTATCACACCAAATCATTTATTAGTCATGTCAAGAGATTATTTCAAGAGAGAAAAAAAGACAGCCTGGTGACAGAAAAACTGTTTACAGTTGCACCAACATGAACATTCCACAGCGTAACTAGGAACATTACTACAATCAGACAAACAAGTAATACATGTCATTCTTTACTAAATAAAACAATCATAACTGTAGGCAAATTGCCTTGGTATAAGAGGAATACAACACTTCCAAACGCACTTCTATAGGACAATAATTCATTCATGCTGGTAATGTATCGTACCACCCCATCATTGATTATTTTCCTAAAACAGCACTGCCCATTGTGTTTATTTCCTGTAACATCACTCAATTGATCAGTTTATTCATTATATACGTATATTGCTCAGTTAATTTATGAATCAGCTGTGCAATAAAAGTGCAGTGCAATAAAATCCATTCTGAGAGGATATTATAAAACATTACGACATAGTAATGACTTCATTTCTAAGCAAATTAATATCTGATTTCAGAATACAGCTTTTAAAAATCCTGGTTAATCAATAAAGGCTGAAAATCAACTGCAGTGCCATAGTGCTCAATCTGGCCTTAGGATCAGAATTTAACAGTGCAAATTACAAAAAAAAAAAAAAAAAAAAAAGCAGCATTTCGTAAAAATGTAGTCCCTCACTCTAAATTGCAGCTTTATAGATTCTCACACAAGTTTAATCAGGTAAAGACCATGTAGCCCTCGCTGGTAGAGAGTCCTCTGAGCATTATTAATGTATGTATTTCTCATCAGCCTCATCATTGGCCCCTATTTTGCCATTTGTGGAAAATTAAGAAATAATACATAGGGCTTTAACTGAGCCCTGGTCCCACAGCATTGGTTTATGAAGCTGATGTCACCTTTTATAAGAGTGAAATTCATAGCACTTCAGGTTCTGCACTATAAAATGCAACTGAAGCCATCAATCTCTGTGGTCAGTTTGTTTGGAAATGTTATGGGCATACAAGGTTTTTGCTTAGCCACATGTGCTTTTAAAAAAAAAAAAAGATTGCTGAAATAAGCTATTAGGTTTTGCACCATTAAACAGTATATGAGAGTATGAATAAATGATAGGAAAGATTACGTGGTTTAGATTAGGCTTTTTTTTATGAAGTGGAACAGCATTGTGTCATGTTAATCATTAAACAGTCGAATATACCTTTTTAGCTACTGAAGGTAAGAAAGACAGGAACCACCATGAGTAAAATCATCTTAACCCTCTATAACACTGTGATCAGCTGCACGTGAAGTTTATATGTGCATAGCAGGGTGTCAGTAAGGCTAAAGGTATAAAATGACGCTGCGCAAAGTGGACCACAAATTATATTCCTGAAAGCTCTGGAAGTTTTATGGGTGGTTTTAAGTAGTAGGTTTTAAACTCAAGTGGATGATAGACGTGTTGCCTTGTTGGGCTTTACCTCATTAAGTCAAATCCATGGCCAGGAAATAGATCGTCTATTATTACTTCATGTTAAGAGTGGTTTATAAGGGATTTCCTTATGAGCAAAATAGAAAGAAATACAAGATTTGAGCAGTAAAGCGAAATCCCAGGGTTAAGAGTCAAATACGAGTATAAATATGTTTCCAAGCAAAAGTTCTCACAAAATAAGTTTTGTTATACATTTGATTCAGTTCATTTGTCCCAAATCAGAGCTGGGGTGATTCATGAATTGAATTGGGAATACATGGTAAAGTCCAGTTCACTTTCTGGAATTGGAATTGGAATTAATGTTGCATCAATCTGAAGGGAAATGGAACGGGAATTGAATTAGAATGTCAGGTAACAGAATTGAATTTATATGAATTCCACAAAAGTCCACTTTCGAAGACAAATGGACCTGATTGACCAAATAGTCTATGGTACATTAAATATTTTGAACTGCATAAATGACAAGCATATAAAAGAAATACAAGAGTAATGTATGTTTTATACATTATGCAGGCTAATTTCATAAATCACTGTGTCAGGATTCCTCCCTGCTGTATGCGCTTTCGCGACGCAGAAGTGAACTGCACGAAAGCGCACCGCTTGAACTATA
>JAQMCW010000009.1:16528475-16539324 GCA_030068335.1 Chrysichthys cranchii
AGTACACTTAGTTGTACTTAAATATATCTTTAGTTGAACTAATGATATATCGTTAGCACACTAAGTACAAAAAAAGTTTGGGAAAATAGCACAAATACATTGAAGTATAATAAGTACACTTAAATTAAGTATACTTTTGCATACTTTTTTTTTTTTTTACCTGGGTTGTGTTGTGTTTGGACATGTAGCCCATATGCGAACCTTAGGGTGTGACCAACAAGTGACAGGTTTTCTTTTGGATTTATGCTATTCTTGTATTGACATTGTAAAATAAGTGATTGGTGGTCATCTTTTGTCCAAGTCTTTATAGAAAATGGTCAATTAGGTCAGACTTTTTATGTATCCAGCTGTCTAGCATGACTAATGGCGATTCAATATGATTTAACTCAACAGTGGCATTATACAAATACGCATCAACAGCACTGCAAAACATTTTTTGCATATCACAACTAGGAGGAAATTTTGGTCAGAGCACGGTGGGACTGAAGTTTTTCGATCTAGATGCATTTCAGGGTTGTCATCTTATTGGGTCTCTGGCAGGATTTACAGTCCAAACCCTGCAGTCACTATCACATAATTTACAGTGCTAAGCTAGCCAAACTTACGAACACACTCTGAGTCAGAGCTGCATGCAGAAGGTCAGTGTGTGTTGTGTGACCGTGGTTAAGTGGGCGAGCTTGCCGCAGCAGGTGAAGCAGCTATGTACATGTTCCTTTTCACCCGCTATGCACAGGCATCTTGCAAGTGTGTTTTATATAGGCCGTGGGTTCTTTTGAACTCATCTGTAACTCAAATCAATGTTTCCTACCATGAGTGGCATGTCCATATTTGGAGGTAAAAAAGGGAAGTGATGCAAGGGGAAAACCATGGAAACTACCCAAGCAGAATTACTCCATGCAGTCTTCTGGTTACATTATCGGCAATCCACTGTAAACATTATGTTTGTTTACACCACAACACTGTTAGACATCAGCCAAGTTCTTGGTTCAGAAGGTGTTTCCTTTCTTTCTTATGAAAAGTCTTAGGGGAAAAAATGAGGCACATACAAAGCAATAATGCCTTCAAAAATAATGAAATTAAATGTTTCTACGTTAATAAACTACAATATAGAGCAGTAAACCGTAGGTAGCAGGTGTGACGAAGCCTTGCTTTGAAAAAAAAAAATCAGGTACAATTAGTGGAGTTTTACAAGGAAGCGAGCTGGTACGTTTTCCTGAGCATCTTGGAGAATCTGTCTTATGTATCTCTTATGGAATATGCTGCGTTCTTTACTGACATACAAGCAGCTTTCAGTAACATTTAATGTTGTCCTGGAAAACTAATGTTGGGAAATCTGAAACGTTTTTATCCCGAAGATAATCATGAAGTCATGAAGAAGTCATAAAATAAAAATCAATAGCAAAGTTTGGGTGCCTCGTTCTTTTGCACAGTACTGTGCGTATACAGTAAGGAGTACATTAATGTTCATTATTTAAGCAAAGTCATAAGTTTCGGTCGTTTTGTAACAGTTGCTGTTTTTCTAGCAGAAGTTGCTGTGTTGTCTTACTAACTTGAAGAGAGACAAACAATTTGAGGTTGACACTGAGAGAATTGTTGTTTATATCTGCTTTTATGTAAGTGATAACAGGAACATGGTTTGTGCTGACTGCTAAGTAACTATTTGTATGACATGGTTTCTTTTAAACAAATAAATAAAGTGCACGAGGATGTACTGTTACTAGAACATCATCAACTTCACGGGGAAGAGTAAGGGAAGAGTAGCTCCCCTTCATGTTGAGCTGATTCACATCGACCTGTCGTGGATTCATTTCCTTATAACAGCCTCCCCATAGAGTATTATTCCTTACTTAGGCTACTTAGTATTCCTCAACTGGATTAACATTTAAATTGAATAACTTCAAACGTTACACAGAACTACAGTTACAATGAAATAATATCAGTCATTCCAGTCAAATGGAAGCGGTGAGTGACAGATTCTTTCCGACTCTTCAGGTAAAAGTGTAGACTGTATAAGTCCGGCAATCTCTTAAGCTCTCAACATTAAAAATACACAGATGTGTCCCAACAATACTTCAATAATTCAATAGTCTGATAATTCAGACAGCTTCAGAAAGCTATGCCTCATGACTCCAATCCTGTCTTATGCCTGCTCTTGTTCCACTGGCCCCAAAGAGTCTTACAGGTGACAGATTTAAAAAGAAACTAAAAGTATTCTCTGTAAATTCGAATTTACAGCAATATAGTTTCTTGGTAAAGCATGATGCCTCTGAGGAAAGTGTAAATATTACAGAGTGATAACATCATGTTGCTGATGTCACTCAAACGCCACGTCATTTCACCAGAACACTGGCAATGAGTTCCCTATAGGTCTACCACTGTTTGGTTTATTGTGTTTACTGGATCATTCATATATATATATATATATATATATATATATATGTGTGTGTGTGTGTGTGTGTGTGTGTGTGTGTGTGTGTGTGTGTGTGTTTATTTTAAAAATGCTTCTACTGAGTACTTACTCTACTTTCAACACCTCAGGAAGCAAGTCTGCCACTGAGTAAATGCCTTTTCTTATTATCTTTTAGATTAATCTCATAAGACTGATTCGAACCCAAGGCACCGCCTTTGTGCTTGTCTGCTGTGTGAAAGTCTTTCCTTTTTTAATCTACTCTGATCAGCCACCAAGATGTAATATTTAGTATCAAGTGAATTGAGCAAATAAAGCTCGGTTTAGATTTAATCAGTGAGCTGGTTCTTAATGTAAGCTCTTAGCTAATATTAGAGTAGAGGGTTTGCTTCATATCTGCATGTGGCTTCTTGTTTGCATGCCTTAGAAACTCAGAAGCTCAGGGCTTTAGCCCGACGTTTTGGTTATCTTGTGGGAATTCATCCCAGGAAGTTTGTTGAATAAAGAATGTAATTTCTATAAAACATTTTCCGTTGTTTTGCCTGCAGTGCCAGGAGACCCGAGCCGCAGATCATTTTTGTAACGGGCCTAAATTTCCATTTCGCTTTCATTTCACGAGTAAAAAGTGCGCCGCAGGTTTCAATGAAGAAATGTACAGAAAGCTTATCTTTATGTTTCATGTTTATCTAGTTTATGTAATTGCTAGACATATTTCAGACTCAAAGTATGCGTTTGTTTCAGCATTGAAGCATATTGACTCTAGACATATTGCTTAGGGTCATGGAGGTTTGGGTGTAGGCTAATGTAATTCCAGTCACATATAAACAATATACCAGGAATATAACTGAATGCAGGTATGTTACTCAGATGGATGAGATAAGAGATATGAAAAGGAGGTGTGGTTTACATTTTCTTTTACTTCAGGTTAAGAGTAGAGGAGTGCATCAGGACTGGGATCCTGAACATGCAGAACTGTGTAATGAATTTACCCAAACACAGATATTAGGAGCATTAACCCTGGAAAACCCAGACCACCTTATCATAATTGGAAAAATATCTCCACTGGCTAAAATGATGATGCAGCCCTAGGGAACCCAAAAACAGGTGCATTTTAAAATGAACCCATTCCTACTAAATGTTATGAAATGGTCCATCTCCTGAGATTTCCACTAACCAATGAGTGGGGTTGAATATAAGAGTGAAATAAAAGTTAAATATGACCCCAGGGGTGCTCCAGGGTTAAACAGACACAGATACCACTATAAATACACTGTTGTGAGTGATACCATTAAAATAAACCGAAACAGAGGTTTGGGTCAGGTTCACAGTCTGATTGTTTTCATCCAGTAATATTCCTTACTTCGTTTGATATTCAGTCATGTTTTGTCAATAAATTAATTCTAGTCTTCAGGAACAATTGAGCTGATTTGATTGCTGTAATGCGAGTAACGCACGTGTAATAACGCAACATAAGTGTAATAGCGTACACATGAAACCCTAACAAAAAACTCCCACTCTGTAGGTGTCGTGTGTCTTTTTTTAACTTTATTGCACCCACGTACCACTCATGGGGAAAGGAAAGCAGCCTCTGATGCAAATTATGAGGGCAAGAAAGTGTGTGTTGTTGTTTTTTTTTCGCGTTTATTGCTCCCTTGTGGAAAGAAACTCAAGTTCAAAAGAAGAAAATGAGATAACACCTGCTTGTTGTTTGCTTTCATGTGGTTTGAAGTTAAGGTCCTGAAAGGGACTACAAAATATTTCTAATTACGTTGCAATCACGCTCACTCGTGCCTGCTTTATGGGCTGCATTTTGCACTTAGCAGTGCTTTGAACGTTCAAACGAAAGGAAGAAGTATTTTGACCATATATCTACAACTAGGGCAGCGTTTGGGTAGAATTTCCCTCTTTTACCCCATTTGTGACATGACATCCTGACCAACAGTTTTGTTTGGAATGCATCAGGCTATATTTCCATGCTTTGCTCTTTGCATTGAACCTTCTGTCCCACTTGTTCCCTGGAGGTAGATAATCTCCGAGCTCCACCCACTAATGAGCTTCCAGAGCAATTTGGGAAAAATCAGGTTCAGAGATCTGAGGGAGTTTTTCCATTCCTTTTCTGCTCCATATGCCTGCATGTCCTTCTGCAGACCAGCCTTCAGCACCAGGTGTCACATGGTAGGGTAGGCTTGGAACAGCAAACTCTGCTGGAAATTTGTAACCCTCAGCACGATCAAGAGCACAGTCGGGAATTGTGCATTCCAGGGGAAACGTGTTGTTTCCTTCCTTTCCTGTCCTGACTTTGTCTGGTCCAGGGTCAAGGTTTTGAACTGGAGGGTTTGCACTAATCCGACAGGCTTTATTAGCTGCGTGGTGTCCTCTGCACCTCCTTAGTATTATGTAGATCTCTGTCTGGATGTACCCTCCACTACCAGCATGTCCAAGGAGAGCATGTCAGTGAGGGACATTAGGAGGCAGATAAGTAAGAGGTAAGTTCAGGCTTTGGACTGGGAAAAGTGGAGAGAGTTTGAGAGTTAGGATTCATGAAAAAGCAAAAAAAAAAAAAAGGTGTGTACACTGTGTGTTGGAGACTTAATGGTGTTTTGATTCCATCCAAGTTTTGGTTTGAATTAATCTTTATATTTTAATATATACAATGCCTACAGAGTTGTGCTCATTTAGATTTTTACTGTTTTATGGCTTTCTTTCTTGCATGGCAATTGTAGAAATTTCCTGTCGTCTGAAAGGACTTTGGGGTTTTTTTTTTGTTGTAAAGTCATATCATATTTCACTTCTCTTTTCAACTAAGCATATCCTTCACAACTAAACATATGCAGGAGGTACAGGAACACCCCAAGATAAAGTTAGGTGATTCAGTGATTGAGCTAGAAAGACTAATTTTTCGTCTCTTTTATAGAACTATGACTGCTGTGCCGGTTTCCTGGCCCGTCCCAATGAGGGCTATCGGCGCTCAGAATCTTCTAACCATGCCCGGAGGTGTTGCCATTTCTGGGTATCTACACAAAAAGGGGGGAAGCCAGTTCAGCCTGATGAAATGTAAGTGTTGCCATATTGCCCATTAAGAATGTACAGCTCTTTAAAAAAAAAAAAAAAAAGTTTTAAATAGAACTGAAAAATTTCCGACCCTGCTTTAGGTCTGTTAGTGATAGGGGTTTAAAAATTCTGGAATAATTTCCCTTGCCAATCCCACAGGGCCTCTTCGCTACATTATAATCCACAAAGGCTGTGTCTACTATTTCAAGACCAGCACGTCGGCCACACCACAGGGAGCGTTCTCCCTCAACGGCTACAACAGGCAAGTTCATATGAACCACTTCATATACTGACAACGTGTAGAGCTAAAATGCTCTGTATCCTTAAAACAACAAAAAACAACAACTTTCCTCCTCTTCACCTCTAGATGTGCTTTCCCTTTGCTTCTAGCACGATGCTTTAATGAGTTTAAAGTTAGCATTTGAACTGTGAAACTGGACAACCTCGAAAACCAGACTTAAACTATGAGTCACGCTGAACTCAAAATGGACTTATGGTTTATATATTTTCACCTTTGCATATTTGTCTCACCACATCCTGTCCCACACTGAGCCCAGTATAAGGTCTAAAGGTAAAAAGTTGTCAATTCCCACCACTTTCTCATGCATATTAGATAAACATAAATGGTGTAAGAGATGAGTCTCTGTCTGTTTTACCACCCACACAGGACTTGGAGGTACTCCTCTCAGTTCCTCTCTCATGTAGTGTAGTCGGAGTGTCCTTAATTATTGTGTCTAGTTTCTGGTCCAGCTGTGGTCTGGTAAAAAAAAAAAATAGTCTTTTAGTAAGCCTGCAAGTAGTTTGAGAGCTTCTCAGAACCAGCTGTCGACGTGTACCATCCACACAGTCACCAGCATTACACAGAATGCTATTACAAAAACCAATTGGATTTTAATACCAGATCGAAATTAGAAATAAAATATGAGTTTGAAAAGAATACTTCGTGCTGTCATGGACGATCCTGTATAAATACCCAAAAGACTGTTCTTTCAAATTTACACGCTACAAAGGCTCACTCTTATTGTAAATTTGTACCAAAGAACTCGCTGCTCTAATCATAATGCTTGCCCTGTGCACAGCTCAGGACTCTTGTTGACAATCTACTCACACTGAAGGTCCTTTCAGCTGACTTAGTATTGTTTGACTTAATAGTATAAAACTGCGTATTGTGCAATGATTAATAATAGCACTATCTGACACCCAGAAGAGGGTGGATTTCCTTTGAGCCTGGTTCCTCTTGACATTTCTTCCTTGTGTCAGCTCAGGAAGTTTTTCTGTGCTACTGTGACTTCTGGCTTGTTTGTTAGAAATCTAAATATGACTCTACGTCCATATTTCTGTTAAGCTGATTTTTTTTATTTATTTATTTTTTTGCCAATGTCTGTCATTAAAAGCTTTACGCAAATAAAATCGAATAGAATTGAACTGAATCTCATAGATTTGGGGGTTTGGGATTTTACTTTCTTTTAGTATAGAGAAGATGGGAAGTAAATTGCCTGTTTGTCAGAGTGTTTCTCAAATCATTCGTGTTTGGTCATCAGGGTCATGCGAGCAGCGGAGGAGACGACTTCCAGTAACGTTTTCCCATTTAAGATCGTGCACTTCAGTAAGAGGCATCGCACGTGGTACTTTTCAGCAGCCAGTGAGGATGAGAGAAGGGTGAGATGTTTCTTCAGCACTAATTATGCTTTATGCTTCCACAGCATAGTGTAGATTACTGACTGGTTGATTTATGGTTGTGAGGAAAATGAATTTCTTGCATAATCCGATGACATCATTTCATGTGATTTAACTGTTCAAAAACAATCTGTCTCATCTCCGACAGAAATGGATGCGTTATTTGCGGAAAGAGATTGGACACTATAATGACAAGAAAGATTCGCTTGAC
Organism: Chrysichthys cranchii; assembly: GCA_030068335.1. Lineage (NCBI taxonomy): Eukaryota > Metazoa > Chordata > Actinopteri > Siluriformes > Claroteidae > Chrysichthys > Chrysichthys cranchii. Next base: position 16,535,822 of record JAQMCW010000009.1, read on the forward strand.
CCAAGGTAAAATATTTTCTTTACGTAGCACGAACATCAGTTACCCTGTAGTACCCCTGGGGTCCTATGTGACCCTAACTTTTATTTCACCCTTATAGTCAACCCACTCACTGATTGGTGGACATAAGTGGACATCCCAGGAGGGTCTCATAAGGACCATTTAATAACATGTATTAGGAAAGGGTTAATAAAAAAAAAAAACACCTGTTTTTGGGTTCAATGAGTCTGTATCATCATTTTAGCCAATGGAGATATTTTCCTATTAAGATAAGATGGTCTGGGTCTCGGACGACTGGATTGGGAAGAAAATTGGAAAAAGTTCAAATTGAGTAAAAGCGTAGACCTGAGTTTGTTTATCCTATCCTGATTAGCTATTACCTACTTATCTTTTCACAATTAATGAGAAAGCCATTGCACGAAATCTCTTAACTCACTCTGGATGCACGCTCAAATTACACTTAAAGAATGAGTTATGGAAATCCCCACGAACGCTACGGACATGACAACATTTCTCAGTTCAGCTAAATGTTTCATTCGTGTTAACGCCAATCCCGTTGCCACCATATACATGAATCTCACTATACCCTGGAAATGTCAGTGTTTTCTTATAGGGAAGTTATTGGTTTTATATACCAGCACATGTAAAAATAAATTGCTGACCATGCTGCTAACTCCCACAGATGTAGACTGTAATTAGAATCACTTCTCTTTTCTGACAAGTTAGTGCTAGGTATATTTCTGTGCCAGTCACACTAAATGAATTTATTTTCTTTCGGTATTCCAGTGACTCGGACTCTGATGAAAGCTTTTATGGCCCTATTGAATGCCCGTTGGAGATCACGCATGCTCCAGATGATCACGATGAAGGTAGGGTGCGTGACTGACAACAAGCATTAAAGAATAGTAGGTAACTTTGTGAGCTTTCAATTAACATCTGTATTATGCTTTTTTTTTTAAAAATAGACTATGTGGAACAAAATGATGAAAGTGATGATGATGACTATCTTATGCCTGATGGACCACCAGGTAGCTTTATATACTTTGATGCATCTTTAGATATACATTAAACTTGACATTAATGACATTTATGACATTTTTTAGAAAATGAATTAGAGTGACTGGATCCTTCATGTGGCTTTTCCAGGTCAGCCCAAGGCACCGCCTCCTACTTACCCTCCTCCACCTGTGCCCTACCATCCCAAAGGCCATCCACCACCAGTACCCCATCCACCCATAAAACCACCACCCATCCATAAAAAACCACCCATCCCTGTTCCAGTTCCACCCAAACCTTCTGACTCTGTCAATAAATACCCTCTTTCTGGGCCAGCCCCAGTCCCTCCTCCACTACAGAAACCAGTCTTTGAGAGAATGACAGGTGTGCAGGCTCCCCAGAAAAAAAATGTAGTTGGGAGCATGTCCTTATCCACCCTCCCAGGATATGACCGGAAGCCTACTCCTGGCGTGGTCATCAACAACCCGTCGACTCTCCCTATCTGTGAAGACCTGAAAAACAAACTGGTTCTGAACTCTCGCGACAGATCTAGTTCACACAACATGAGCAATTCACCTGGCGAGAAGAAATTCACAACACAGAGCTGCAAACCTTCACCCAAGTGTCCACTACCAGGGATGAAGCCCAAACCCATTCAGCTCTCGTTACAGTAGGTGTCTGCGTTCACCCCTTTGGATGCTCTTTTGATTATTGTGGGCGAGTGATAAATGAAACTTCTATGTTGAAATAATTCCTACAACGTCTTGCTGGGTGTAAAGGAAAACTCCACCTTACAGTACATTAAATATGTTTATACAAATATTTGTGACGTGATGAGCAGTTTGTCAGTCGGTGCTGTTTCTTTCACTTAGGAGATGAAAAGCACGATGGTGCTTATGGCAGTATTAGCATTGAGCAGAGTATACAAACAGACTAAAGGACTACAGACAGGCTCGGGACAGACTAAAGCGCTGCCGCATCGCTCTCTTTACACAGTGATGATGTGAGGCTTAATTACTTAATTAGTTAAACGGTATTGAGGCTAATGTAGGGAAATGAAAATAAATCCACTATGAAAGATGCATTTTTTATTATTTTTTTTCACAAAATGATTAAAATATAATTGCTGATTATCACGTGTTAAATATACAGATTACTATAAAAATTGCTCACGGTGGATTTTTCCTTTTAAATGTACACTATATGTATAGGTTAATACAACACTCTGGATTATGGATTAATCTTTGTCCTTTAGGGAAAATTAAAGTACACCTATGAAATCCTTTACAAAGCCATTCACGATTGTTTCCTCTCAGAAGATCGTCACCCGACGGGCAGAGTTTTCGCTCTTCTGTGGAAGAGAAGCCTTTGAAACCGCCAGTCATATCAACCAATGATGAAGACTCTGACGACTATGAAAATGTGAGTGTACCTCATCAGGCTATGCTTCGGTTCCTCGATAGACTTTGCATTGCAGTTACATGTTTAAGTTCCCTTGTTGCGTTGCCCCTGCGTTGATTGTAAATGATGGACTGATGGATTCCTTAGTGATTAACAATGAACACAGAGGAAATACTATAGACTATGAAGTGACTCAGAATTGTGTCTGAGAAGGAAAAAAAAAAAAAAAAAGGAACTAAAAGAGACATAAGCATATCTAATCATTTATAAGTATGACATGTATAAGTCATGTATGTTCTGTATGTGTTTTTTGTCTGGTTTTTAGGTACCGTTGCCTGACTCTGTCTTTGTGGACACAACTGAGACCAGTGCTGTTGAAAAGTAAGAAATGTTTCCAATAACATTAAGTGTTAGACGTATGGCAGACATTGCTCCTGTACTTTCCTTAGCAGATATTAAAAAAAAAAATGAAGAATAGGATGACACAAGGGAAATAGCACACAAACAGTAAAGCTGTTCCCTAGCCCCCTCTAGTGGTCTGGAATGCCTCAGGCACCAGTGTGGGTTTTTCCGCCCCCTCATGTGCATTTTGACTTTGTGCCTTCTCAAAGCCAGGGTTGAGAGACCTTCTGTATTTACTGTCCATTCATCTGTCTTTAGGTTATTTAAAGAGACAAATGGCTCTCCACCAGATGGCCTTTTCTGCATCCGAAACTCAGGAACAAAGACCTCAAAGGTACAACATAGCATGGTGCATATGCAGGATGTTATGCATAAACAGATGTGAAATTTTAACTTAATCATTTCTTTATTTGGATGTGTAGGTGCTCGTTGTGTGGGATGCGAGTCTGAACAAGGCGAGAAACTACCGGCTGTTTGAGGAGGTTGGTGTTACACTTGCATGACTCTGAGTGTGAACAATTAATTACAACAAGATTACAGGAATGTACTTATATACTGTCCTTTTTAGATTGTCCTGTGTGGATAAAGTATTGAAAACCTGAGCTGAAGTACAACCCGAATTCCAGAAATGTTGGGACGTTCTTTAAAGTTGAATAAAATGAAAACTAAAAGACTTTCAAATTACATGAGCCAATATTTTATTCACA
>JAQMCW010000009.1:16539424-16549585 GCA_030068335.1 Chrysichthys cranchii
GTAATTGCTGCAAATGGAGGATTCTTTGACGAAAGCAAAGTTTGAAGGAAACAATTATTATTTCAAATAAATATCATAATTTGTAACCTTGTCAATGTCTTTACTATATTTTCTATTCATTTTCCAACTCATGTGGTAAATAAGTGTGACTTTTCATGGAAGACACAAAATTGTCTGGGTGACCCCAAACTTTTGAACGGTAGTGTGTATATATATAATGTATGTATGTGTGTGTGTGTATATAGTATATAGATATGGACATATAAAGATAGATAGAGGACAGCCATCTCATGTTGCACAGCAAAATCCCCAGGGTGTTGAATTAACGCCCTACCATCTTTACACATGTACAGATCAACTCTAGATGTTGAATTAACCACCCCACCCCTTATTAACACTGGGGATTTTGCTTTGTTGATGTACAAAATGATCCTTCTTTAATTTTGAACTGAAGATTTAAGACTCTCCTATAGGCCCTAACCAGGATCAGGCTAATTGTGTAAGTTCACTAATTGCTCATTTTTAGTCTTTCTTGTGTAATCTGCCCATTCTTTCATCAACTGCTCTGTCTCCAGTTAGAACAGAGTTCAGTTCAGAGTAACCTCAGAATAGACATCTTTTCGAAAGTAAGTAATCTGTTGTATCTCATTATTGTGAATAATGTAGCCGAGAGTCACCATTTTGTATAAAAGATGAAGAAAATGCACATATGAATCTAGGAAACAGATGGTGCATACTTTAAACAGTCTTTAAGAAAGTATGTGTTAGCTTTCTTAGTGCCTACAGTTAAGATAAGCCACAGCTTTATTCCTCCAAATGTCTATTGGTCTATATATTCAGTGTGTACAAGGCCATGACGACGATTTCCTTGAAGTAAACTACTACTACAGTTGTTCTTTGAAATAAGCTTGTCTGTTTTACAGGTTATCTGTTGTGCAGTATGTTTAGTTTTCTTTATAGAAAGAAAACTGTTCATAGTTCATGCGTGTGAATTCTGGTGGTAGGTTATGTGGGTGGGGGGAGGTGGGGGGGGTACTAAACTTTACCATTCCTTGTCACTGGGGTGGTACTCTTAAACGTTCACCTTAAATTTGCATCTTTTACCTGGAGGATAATGAACGTTTAAGGGTACCACCCCAGTAGTGAGTAACGATACGGTTTAAGGCTCATTCTTTCCTGAGTGTATGCATTTTTACCCAGATTTATACTTTTAACATTTCGAAATAACCTGTCTACTTGCTTTGTTTTTTAAAACTGTTCATGACCAGATGGTATTGCTTAGGCAATTTACATTCCGTATTGAATGGTAGCCTCCATAGTTACTTGTATTGTTGGTAATACTAAACAAACACAAAATTGTCATGGATAATCGAATACATTTGATGCGACTTGAAATGGAAAAATTGTCAGTTGGGACCACACTTCCCAAAAAAAAAAATCCTTTAAAAGTGGTGTATTGGTATCTCTAATGTTCCACGTGTCTCCTTAGCCTTTGTCCCATTAGAGTGTTGCTTGGTTTACTTTAAGTGGAAGAACAGTTGTTTGCTCCAGAGAAACGTCTGTGTTTGCTAAATCGGTCATTCCACTTCTATCGGAGGTGTCAGACCTCAGGAGCTAGCTAAAGGTACATCACGTTGCTGAATTTAGCATAGTTTTCCAAGGACTTCATATGCTGATTTTGGTGCTGAAAGACGGAAAAGCAGTATCTGAACAGTTGTGACACTTGAGGACTATTCTTTGACACAGCTGACACCTACCCTAGCAATATTGTGATGCTACAATGTATTGCTAACTGAGCAAAAGTTGGTTTAAAGTTAAGTTTGTTTCGAAAAAAAAAAATGAAAGAGCAATATTTTTCTCTTATGGGAGCACAGCAGCACTTGTGGAAGTAACTTTTTTGTTATTACAAGGTAGCATTGAATTCGTTTTTCCATGGCTATGTTGTGACTGTTACTACTATTTTTTGTTTGAGGGTGTCAACTTGGATTACATAAACTGTTATGAAGGATGAAAATGAATGATTCAGAGTACTTGATTAAATATTGGGGGGGGATGGAGGAAAGGTTTATTCAAGAGTTATTCTGACAGTTAAGGAGTCTTAATAAGAATAATAATACATTCTATTTGAGGGCGCCTTTCTAAAACCCAAGGTCACCTTACAAAAAGAAACGTCTTGTCGTCGTCCCCCCCCCAAAAAAAAACAAACAAAAAAAATTAGTAGTCAGTCATTATTCTCATCAGCATTTCTGTTAAGTTGCATCTTGGGCCTTGGGTGGAGGTGAGCACATGATATGATATCTGTTTTTGTCTACAAGGCTAGGCTATTTAGCTTCCACGGGGTCATGGCCTTCTAAAAGGCACACAGTGTCTCGTCTTGGCATGGTCTGATTTGAGACACCTGTACTGGGGTAGCAGAGAGAGAGGCGTGCTGTTTTAATGAAAGAATTAACATTTTGCTTGTTTTAATCATACAGGTTATGAACTCGGATAATCAAAACGGAAGGTCTGACATAATAAGAGACAAAAATGGGTCACGGCTACATCTGTTTTTTTTATTTGTAATATTAATATTAAGGTAAGAACTCCAAGGAAAGCATATTTAAGTTGGTTGCAGTGCATCTGACCCAGTTTATATCGAATGTATGCCAATTCTAGGGCTCTAAAGATACCAGCTTCAGATCCTGTAGGACGCAGGGAACGTATATCTGTTGCTTACCTTACAACAGTGGTTAAAGTTATTGTGCGCTATAAAGTGGGTTAAAAATTTATTTCATACCCTACATTATGCATTTACATAGATAGTAGGGACAAACTTGGAATGCAGACTTTTTCCCCTACAGTGCATTACGATGAGATGTACTTTAGTGTTTTAGTATCTTTCGTGACAATTTCTAGCCTTCACGTAATTATTAAGCACACTGAGTAAATTCAGTTACTGTGGTCCTCCATTTAGTATTCAAATTGCCTGTGTCCGTGTGGGTTTCGCTTGGCTTCCTCCCACTGCTAGGTTGGCTGCTGACTCTAAATTGCCCCTAGGTGTCAAGGAGTATATAAGTGCCCTGTGTTGAACTGGCATCTCAACCTGGTCCCACCCTGTACCCGCTGTTCCCGGGATAGGCTCTGGGCCCACCACATCCCTGACCAGGATAAACTGGTCATTGAACATGAATGAATGAATAAATTGTGGGGAGGGCAGAAGTTGCCTTTGTAGTGATCTGCTATTTGTCTTGATGTCCTATGAAATAACCAGGACGCTGTCCCCGGAGGCCTGATTCTCCAAAACAAACATTTGATTCATGCCTAATTTTCCGAAGAGCACGATGCACATCCTATAATTCAGCACATCTAAATTTAAAATTTGAGAATTTTGGTCTCTGCAAAGTGAAAAATTGGCGATATCCCTCCTTACTATGTACACCATGTATGCGTTAAAAAACCCCGAGATGGCCGCATGCTTTCTGCATCCATCAGTTTCCTCTTTTGCTTGGGTTCAGTTCAGGTCTCACTTTGACTGGTGGTAACAGTCAGCTGCTCTATGATCCAACCTGATTGGTCCAAAGAATATGTCACACGTTGTGAGTGTTCCATTGTTTCCAAGGAGCGAATGTGGGCTCAGTGAATGCAGACTGGCCAGCTGTGGACAGCTGCTGTTTTCCAGTGCACTACTTTAGCATACATTTGGCTGTCGGCTGTCTGTGTGGCTCTGTTGCTTTAATATTCACCTGATTAGCGTAGTCCGCCATTAGACCAAACGCCTCTCCTGAAGGGCCACACGCCTGAAGAGATTGCCATTTTCCCTTTTCTACCTTGCTGAAAGCCCCTTGTGAAAGCGTTATTGTAACTAATTAGCCCAGCTGTTGAATCAGGGGTGTGAAATGAGCCAGAATTCTTGACTCAACAGTGTTGTCGTCCCTCAGGATTTCTCTCCATTAGATACCATCTTGAACATATGCTTCCTTAAGTTTCAGAAATGTAACCTTGCAGGGTGGTGATGTTTCCGAAAGCAAATTTTTTTTGTTTTTCACTTGACTTAACAGTGCATGAATGAGATTCAGAATGGAAGTGTAATGATCTGTGCATGAATCGGTGAATGGATCTCAGATTCTCCTGTGAATCGGGTATTGACTTCGGTTTGACCATGGAGTGGCTCAGGCTCCCTAGTTGTGGGATCTTCCTTCCTACACAGAAGCACACTACAGCCACCCTGTCATCATAGCAAAGCTTTAATGAGCAGGTCAGAGTTTATAAACGCGTCAGATGCCGCTAAGCATGCAGGCGTTTTCACACAGGGCTGTGTGCTTTTGTGTAACAGTTAAAGTATGTGTCTAATCTTCGCCCACTTGATCCACTTGTTTGGTTTGGGATAAAGCTTGGATGAGCATGGCGCTTCTTAGTTAAATCGTATCATCTTCAACGTCTCCTTTAGGTTTAATGTGGCTGATTGGTACATCCTGGTAAACGGTCTTTAAGATGGTTGTCAGATAATAACCATGTGATACTGAAGCGCAGTGCAAATGAAAGAGGTGTTTTAGAGTTTTTGAAAGCATTAAAGCCCTTTGAATCGTAGTTTTTAGCGCTGCGTACAGCAGAGTAGAAGAGGAACGCAACTGGCTGCATCTGTATTTGCTTAGTGCAAAAAAATATATGTACGTTTATCTGTATTTGGGTTTAAACCCAAAGTGCATATAAGAGATCTTTTTTTTTCAAATCAAGTTTTGTTTTTTTGTTTTTTTAATCTTGCAAGGGTTTTTTTTTTTTTGTATCAACATGCAACAAGTCTAACATCAATTTGTTTGTATTTACTAAAATATAAAAGCTTAGCCTCATTTAAACCCTTGAGGCCCTGATCTAAGAATGAATGAATGCATGAATTCTGTAACTCCATTGTTCATGCTAATAATTGTGGTCTTTTTTTATTCATTTATTTATTTATTTTTTATAAACAATGTGATTCATATCTAACCGCTTACCTGTGTGACAAAGACCACCTGTTTGAGCAACCTGATGCACACCCCTAGACTCAACCAGATGCCATGTGAATGTTTCTGGGAACCTTTCTCAAAGGATGTGTAGTGTACATCTTATTTTTATCTGTATCTTTAGGCCACTTTATCTGTTTGAGTAATGCATTCATATTTGATTGTATCATTAGTACAGCAGTTTTCTTGGTATTCAGCAGAGTAACAGTCTGTCACTTTTACTTGTCCTTGTATCTTGTCCATGTCAGGCTCGCAGATAGAATGTGAGCCATCGCAGTTCCAGTGTGGGAACGGCCACTGCATCCCGTCCGTATGGCAATGTGACGGTGACGTCGACTGCTCTGATGGGAGTGATGAAAACGGGTGTGGTGAGTCCTTGTTTGTACATGTGTATGAACGCACATCCATTCTAATGCTCTAGGACAACCCCTCCATTTGCCTTTTAGTAGAATGAACTTGTATGTAATCCCCTGGTGGACTTAGAAATATGCAGTTTATTGAGTTTCGCACTAGTTCAGAGCGCTGCTACGGTTTCCCAGTGGCTCAGTTATGATGTGTGATGCTCAGCCTTAAGCAAGGTCAAGGACACACAAAAAAAAAAAAAAAATCAGTGGCACAGTTCCTTAAATTATTGACAGACCACGCTTGCATACTACAGATCTGCATGATTACACAACGGGAGCCATAAGGTCCCCTTCTGGATGATCCAGCTCTCCTTGTATCTATGGTAACTGGGTCATAGACTTGGAGGGGGGGAGCAGTGTGTAAGGGAGGGTTTGGCACAGATACGAGTGAGATGGTTGTACTTTATTAGTGTTAACACTTGCAGTGAAGTCATCAAGTTTCCAATCCATTCCTGCATGATGGTCCCCAAGTGCGCTTTCCTACACCGTCTAACCCAGTGAGTGCAAATTTCTAGCCCTGTGGTGAGCATGCTAATTTGTTGTCAGGAGCCCTCCGTGCACTTCTAGCCATTCTAGCCACAGGAGCACATTTCATTGGAGTGCACACTTGTATACTGAGTGGACATGAAGTGACTGATAATAGGGTTGGGCTTAGTGCCAAGGGGGAGACAGGGTTCCTTGAGAACTTGTAGGGCATGACTGTTGACATGAAGAAAGTATACATTCACTTGTCCTCATTGAGGTGTATAGGAAGAGTTGGCAGGACAGTGTTTATTCTCGAGTTGAACCCATGTGTAGAAAGTGGCTGATCTGGGCAGTTCAGGAAGATGAATAGTTGAGAAGGATCATCAGAAGCTGGCCAAAACTGGCCAGATACATTACATACAATGTTGCATAGTGTACATCTTGACATCTTTTGAAATTATGAGTGTCAGATTTCTAGAATTTGGTCCACTGCAGACTGCACCATGATTTATCCACAGCTTCAGCATTATAGCAAACATTATATTGCATTGCAAAAGGAATAAAAATAGTTTTCTACTTTATCAGTGTTTTGTGTAAGTGAAGGCAGTAAATAAGCACAGAAGACCTACTCTGGGACATGGCTTTCTTACCTGATGTAAAATCTTTGCTGAGCTTGTTGTTTTCCCATTTTGCTCACATACTTTCTTTTTAACCAGGCTGAAATGTAAACCCTTGGGGCTTTTATTTTAATCCTGTCTCTATTGCAGTGAAGAATACGTGCTCAGAAGGCGACTTTGTCTGCCGCAACGGCCAGTGCCTCCCCAAGAGATGGCACTGCGATGGAGAACCTGACTGCGAAGACGGCTCGGACGAGAGCGCAGACGTGTGTCGTGAGTCAAATAGGCTTTGCCTTGTGTCTGTCTCTGACTCGGGGAGGTTCTCAGATGTGGTTTGGAGCAGTTGGTAAAAAGAGATGGGTAGAAATGCTGTCAAGGTCACCAAATCTGAGTGCATCATACTGTGTTCCCTGCAAATCATGCATACAATGGCACAAATTCCAGTAGTAGGAGTTGTTCAGTGGAGCAGGGAGTGAGTGGGTGGGGTTGAAAGAGAATGAATCAGGGAAAAAAAATGTGACCGGAAATTATTCTTGAAAGTCTGTGGATATTTTTTTTTTTTTTTTTTTTTTTTTTTTTTTTGCTTGCATTGCACACTCTCTCTTGAGTCACTCTCATCTGCTGCACTTCCAAGTGCGTCATGCTGCAGATGTCCCTTCACCGAATTCAGCAGCTGTGTCATTCATGGTGGTGGCAGCAAGCGTGGTCAGCGTGTCTGGTCCGGTTGCATCCCATTTCTCTGTAACTCCAGCGTGTTGTCCTTTTAGATCTGGCTGCGAAGCAATTAATCAATCCTCACTGAGAAATACGAACAGCTGTTTTAATCAGGCATGGTGAGAAGAACTTGCCTGAGGTCAGATACCTCATGTCTGACTATTGGGACTATATGAGCTCAGTTTGATGGGGAGGTGCTATCCTCATTCATAAAATAATAATTGTCCCAATTTTTCCATTCTTTTTTGGATTAATGGTATTTTTATGAATTCAATTTGCACAAAGTGCATTGCATGTATTAGGCACTGATATGACGAATGCTGTGGAATCTGATCAGAATGGTCGGAATGTGTTGATTTAATTTTATAATAGAAGCCAGTCGGACGTTTACATTAAGTTCTCATATGCTGCGATTTCCATAATGGCAGCTGTCAGGGAACTTCATGGTAGGAACACAACTTAAGCCTAATTATCAAAACAAAAAAAATTAAAATCAGTGTTTAACAAACTTGGTTAATCTTTGATCAACTTGTTACTTAGCAGGCTGTATTACACAGCCGTCCTTGATTGTTATCCATCTATCGATTTTATCCTTATCTGTGTATTCTTTGCATGTCCCAACATTTTTAAGAGGCTTGTTTGGTGTAGTATGAAAGTTTCACCATTTTGAAGTTCCTGGACTTCCAGGAAGGTCTGTGGGTATACTTTGGGGGGGGGAGAACAACAACAACAAAAAAAAAAAAAAACAATAGTTGTATTTATAATATTGGAGGATTGTCTTGATTTTTGAATGATCATGTAATGTTTTTTTTCCATTAGGCTGTTGCTTCAGTTGAATGGCTAACAAGTTAACATGAACAGAGGGGTCCAAAAAATGTATACACACTTTAACATGAAGAAAAAAAATCTGCATTAAAGACTATTGCTAGATTTGTATAGACGTCAAAGAGGTGGGTGTGGGTGGGTGTGTGTGTGTGTGTGTGTGTGTGTGTGTGTGTGTGTGTGTGATAATTTATTTTTATATAATATATATAATGTGGTATTATTAACCTCTGGGTATAATGAACAAAACATCTGTCTGCTGCCAGGCTTTCAAGCAAACATCAGAGCCATCCTCTTAAATGTCTTCTTTCATGTGTGTTCCAGACTGATCCATTGTATTTTATGTTTCGAAGTGTTGCACAATCCAGCAAGGTATTTTTATGTTGGACATGCTGCTCCATGTGGCAGGCATCCATGAGGTTTCTTGTTTGACCAGCTGTTTAACGTCAGTAATACATGGAATGATACAGTGTGTGTGTGTGGCTGTGCATGTGCCTATCAGTGTACGTGTTGGAGATCATGCCTTTGGAAGGAGTGTCCTGCGCACTGGGACTCTTAATGTAGGTTTTAAAGAATCTTGCTTGTTGTGACCAGGATCACTGAAACACTGAGAAGGTGACCTTTGCCGAAAATGAAGTTGAGATTATTAATATATAATGTCCATATTCGGTTGTTAAGTGTGGGTCACTAGTTTAATCAGAACCTCCCCTTCACTGTTATTAATTTTTGGATGTACTATGATTGTAAGACTGGACCCTGTTGTTGCCAAAGGATAAAGTCTAGTTCATGTCAATTGAAGTGATCGTTTACGTATGGTTGCTACACATGCTACAGAACATATTTGCTTCAGGTTGAGCCTGTTTACACTAATATAGAGCACATGTCCTTTAACCTTTGTGCAACAAAGAACAGACTTCAGAATGACTTTTTCATGGTTTTAGGCCTTTTCAAGGCAAACCAATTCATCGAGTTCTACTGGTTCCTAGGAACATTTCAAGGAAGACCAATATTTGAATAAGAGTGTAAATGTTACTGAATAATTATTCTGAATAAATGTTGCTGAGTTTTCATTAAAACAAAAAAGGCTTGTTCTAACTTGGGGCTTTTTCATTCAGACACTAGAACTTGCCGTATGAATGAGTTTAGCTGCGGCACAGGCTCTACATTGTGCATTCCTGGGTCTTGGAAATGTGACGGCGAGCGAGACTGTGACAACGGAGAAGACGAGGCGCGCTGCGGTGAGTCAGCATCTGCCTTAGAATAAATTTTGTGACGAGTGAACTGTCCGTAATGATTTCAAAGGAAACAGCTTGGAGTATATAGCCCCAGGTATCACATGATGCAAGTGTAGTCATTTCTTGCATGAGGGAAAGGGTGAGTCAGCCACGGCTTGGGGAACTGGTTCAGTATTTACGAAGGGTTCCTGGATTTGTTTCCGTCACTGGTGCAATGCAAGAAAAACCTAATGAGTCTCTATAAGGTAAAGGTGTCGAACCCTGGTCTTGGAGAACCACCCATCCTGCACGTTAGTGTTTTTCTGCTCTGTATTTATGTAATCAGGATCAGGTACACTGGGACTACGGAAAACACTTGTGCAGTACAGGAGTACTTCAGACCAAAATTGGGAACCGGCGCTGTAAGGAAAGGAAACTTTTATCATTTGTTGAATCTGACCTGTTTGTATATACATTTCCTTTAGGTAACATCACCTGCTCTCCTCTGGAATTCACCTGTGCCAGCGGTCGCTGTATTTCTCAAAACTTTGTGTGTAACGGTGAGGATGACTGCGGTGACGGGACTGATGAACTGGACTGCGCTCCATCCTCTTGCGGCCCTAGCCAATTCCAGTGTGGCAATGCAACTTGCATTCCTATTGGCTGGGTGTGTGACAACGATGTCGACTGTCAGGACCAATCGGATGAGTCGCCTGTGCGCTGTGGGAAGAACCCCACGCCATCGACGAAATGCTCAGCGAGCGAGACGCAGTGCAGCTCAGGAGAGTGTATTCACAGCAAGTGGCGCTGCGATGGAGACGCCGACTGCAAAGATGGCAGCGACGAGAGAAACTGCCGTGAGTGGCTAAGGATTAGGACAGGGGTGGGCAATCCGAGCCATGGAGGGCCGGTGTGGGTGCAGGTTTTTGAGAACTTCTCAATCAGC
>JAQMCW010000009.1:16560984-16576233 GCA_030068335.1 Chrysichthys cranchii
TTTTTTTTTTTTTTTTTTTTTTTTTTTTTTTTTTTTTTTTTTTTTAAATTTCGTCAACCATTTGTTTCCCCTGTGCCAACTTTTTTTTGGGACCTGTAGCAGGCATCAAATTTGAAATGCCCTTATTTAGTGGATAAAGGTGTACAATTTCCCAGTTTAAACATTCATCTATGTTCTGTTGTGAATAAAATATTGGCTCATGTAATTTGAAAGTCTTTTTAGTTTTCATTTTATTCAGCTTTAAAGAATGTCCCAACTTTTCTGGAATTTGGGTTATATAGTATATTATAGTATAGTATATTAGTGTGTGTGTGTATATGTATATAATGTATAAATGTCTGTTCCTTTTCAGATTTCTATAGTAAACACAGAAGATGACATGCCATAACCGGGCCTCTCCACTGCTCCTATTTATGAACTGTCCACTTGGGACATTCACCAAACACTGCTGTTCCAGCAGGCTGACAGTCAGATGCCTTCCAAAGTGCATTTCACCACTGTTTCTTAGGTGTGTGTGTGTGTGTGTCTTTTTGTGTGAAATACGCTGATTACTTGCTTCCTTCTCACAATAAAAAAAAAATGCCCAAATCATGTATAACTGAGGACATGGCCTTTTACTGATTCTGCCACAATCTTGTCCATGTAAAATGATTGACCAACTTGACAGCTCTCACTCCTGAGGTGATGAAGAATTGGACTGAATCTAGACATGGCTTGTGCTGCTTAGCATTTTGTACAAATGAGTGTTTAGATGAAATCCAAAATTTTAGGCAGCCATCATGAAAATGCAAGTTTCTCATTTTTTTTTTTTTGTTCTGTTTTGTTTTGGGGTTTTTTCCTCCTGAGGAACATTTACCTCCAGAAGCACATCTCTACAATGCTTCTTGTCTGTCCTGGGGAGGAATAAGCTCTAGAAGAGGAGTGCTATTGGAACCTTTGTTTAAAAAAAAAAAAAAAAAAAAAAAAATGCTGTAAATATCCCTAACTTAAAGAGTAATCAGGATTCTCCAAGCACTTTGGTCAAACGGTCACGTGTAAATAAGATTGTATACAATTGACAAACAATTTTGCTATGGTGGGGTATAGTACAAGGGTAGTTTAAAATGTATTTAAAAAGAAAAGGTTTGTTAAACTATTTTGTATGTTTGTGCTGTTCCTGTAACCTTTTTATAGCATTGTACAGGAAGGAGTAATCTGTATTGAAGAAATTTGCAAATACTTGAAATAAAAGGAAATGGTCAGTTGTACATCATTGCAAAACTAATTCCTTGAAGTTATTTTGCTGTTTATGGAAAATGAACGTTGACAAATGAAGGGGGGGGAATTGGCATTGCATAGTATGTTCCCAAATCAAGAAATTCATAACTTGCATAATCCATTGTTTACCCTAAGGTGGATGTAACCCTGTGAAAAGGTTATATGGCTCAGGTTAATTAGGATTACAGGTTCGAGTAATGCACTTGACATTTAAAGGCTTGCCTGCATAATAGGGTGTTAATCACTGCCTGGCTTGTGTACATTAGTAGCAAAATTAATTCTGATGGGGTCACTGTTTCCTTTTTAGGCATTTCAAACAAGTTAAATATTATAACATAAGGTTCTAATGGAATGAAGTAGCACCTCTGGTTAGAGTCCAGATAGAGTATGGGACAGTGGAAAGCATGAAAACCTATTAGGGTTTATGCCCAACATATGGCATAATACCTAAAGTCTGTTGCGGAAGAGATTTGTGAAGGTAAGGCAAATGAAAGACATTGGGGTGGGGAATCATGGGAGAGGATAATAGTATTTAAACCGTTAAGTATACAGAGCCTCCTGGTCAGCAACATTAGTCAGTCACTACTGCTTCCTCCTTATTGGTGTGCAAGGACCCCCATTTTCGAGGGAGGGGGTGGTATTAGAAACATGTACTGCTCTTGCAAGTTTGACACCTAGTGAGACTGGTTGAGAGGACATGACGACGGTGTTCAAGCTTAAGGGCAGGAGGCGAAGCCTGTTCCCCAATTACAAGCTCGGGAACACAGTGCTTTCTCCCTGTGATCCAGTGGTGGAGGATGAGCTTCCATTTGCCCAGCAAAACTGGCTGAAGCCATGGAATTCGATGCAGGAGCTCACCCGAGATATCTATAACCTCGAAGAAGAGTATTACGATGAAGAGGAAGATAAGGTTTTACCAGCCTCTCTAAAGATATCATCTCCAGCTAAAAGCTACATGTTGAATATCAATGTAGGTGGTAAGGTTTACCAGATATCTTACAAAGTGGCAGCCAAATATCCTAAAACCAGAATTGGCCGTCTTGCGACATACACGGACCACAACAGGAAGCTTGACCTTTGCGATGACTACGTTGTCCAGAATAATGAATTCTTCTTCGATCGGGATCCAGATGTCTTCCACATCATCTTTAATTTCTACCGGACTGGGGTTCTCTGGATAAAAGATGAGTTGTGTCCGCGCAATTTCTTGGAGGAGATCAACTACTGGGGCGTCAGAATCAAAAACACTCACCGCTGTTGCCGCATATCGTTCGAAGAACGACAAGACGAGCTGAACGAGCAGCTGAAAGTGCAGCGTGAGCTGCAAGCCGAAATTGAGGTGGAGGAAAACGAAGAACTGTTCCGAGGAATGGCTTTTGGGCATGCGCGTCACAAAATTTGGAACCTCATGGAGAAACCCTTCTCTTCAGTCACGGCCAAAGTTATGGCCGTGGCTTCCAGCTTCTTTGTGTTGGTGTCACTGGTGGCCATGACCCTTAACACAGTGAAGGAGATGCAGTACACAATGCCAAGTGGCCAGCTTAGTGGGAAAACCTATGGCGAGTATGTGGAAACTTTCTGCATTGCATTTTTCACAGTGGAGTACCTGCTCCGGCTCCTGTCTACACCGGATCTCAAACGCTTTGGGAGGAGCATGCTGAATGCCGTGGACCTGATTGCCATCCTCCCAATGTATCTCCAGATGATCCTGGAGTGCTTTGAAAATGAGGACATTGAGAAGCATGGCAGCGACATCGAGACGGTGGGGCGGGTGGGGAAACTGGGACAGGTACTGCGCATCATGCGTCTCATGAGGATCTTCCGCATTCTGAAGTTGGCCCGACATTCCACCGGGCTGCGAGCCTTCGGTTTCACACTCCGTCAATGCTATCAGCAGGTTGGCTGCCTTTTCCTTTTCATCGCAATGGGAATTTTCACTTTCTCTGCCATGGTTTACACTGTGGAGCATGATGTCCACCAGACAAACTTTACGAGCATACCTCATGCATGGTGGTGGGCAGCTGTAAGTACTTTTTTTGTTGTTTTTAACATTATTATTAATTCTGTATCTTCTGGGAATCCACAAAGGGTTTCTGGAAAATAAAAAGTTTACTGGAAAATGGGAATTGGAGTACCTCAGTTGACCTTTCCAGGATGTAACTAAACGGTTTGAATTATATTTCCACTAGTCAACTATTAAAGAGAGCTGACGCATTGTTGCATTGCAGCTGGGATTACACACCTAAAGTAGTCCGTGTATTACTTACCAACTTGCAAGTTATACCTGATCAATGCCAGGACGTCCCGTTATAATGCAATGCTATTAAATGTTTCCTCCCGAGGGTATTAAGGATTAGTGTGTACACAGCCCTTGCAATCTCAGGTCAAGTGTTTTTCCCATACACAAAACAGTTGTGTATGATTGTTTACTGCATTTAGATGCTGTTCATGTGTTTGTTCTGCAGGTGAGTATTTCCACAGTGGGCTATGGTGACATGTTCCCAGAGACGCACCTGGGTAGGATATTTGCATTTGCCTGCATCTCATTCGGGATCATTCTGAACGGCATGCCCATCTCCATCTTGTACAACAAGTTCTCAGACTATTACTCCAAGCTGAAATCCCATGAGTACACCTCCAGCGTGAAGGCACGCGGCAAGGTGAGGTTTGCCAAAAGAGCCGTCAAGAAGTTTGTAGCGTGCTGTGCGGAAGGACATTAACCCTCAAGACTAGAGAGATGTTGTAAATGTTAGAAATAGAAGAGAACAAAGCAACTTAAACAAAGAATCAAATGATTTTTTTTTTCTTTGCTTTTTTTTTTTTTACTTCCTTCGAAAGCTACAAGGAGTACAAGTAGTGTAGTTAATTCCAGTTGTACTTAGCTACAGACCTGTAAAATAAACAATCAAAAATGGAACCCTAATTTTTGGAATAAGCACTTGTCATGGTTGCTTAGCATTAGCATTTTTAGATTTTTCCTCAGTATTTGCTAAGCTAAACCCTAAATTAACCTTGCTGTACTGACAATTTATCAATAAAATCTATTTTTGCATGCTTTTTACTTCTTTTTTACAAGCAGCTGAATTTTACTCTTAATTGTAATTAATAATTCATTTTAACTGTTAGCTACATGTCACATTTAATATTTTAATTGAAGTTTAATTAGCGACTAGCTGATTCCCCAGTGGCTTCGCTCACTGAGTGCAAGGGGGAAAAAAAATAAAATGCAGTATTTCTAAAATAAATGTTAATTACCAATTTTATTGTTCAACAAATCGTGGTCATACGTCATTTCCGTTTCAAACGCAAAAAGAATTTTATATATTTAGATCAAAGTTTTCTTAAATAATTGCTTTCCAAATAGGTGTTTACTTCTTTTCAATATCAGTAAAATAACTCACACAAATAATTACAATTCGTAAAGACGATATAAAAATGGCGTCCACAAAGAAAGTGATTAGTTAAAATGTAAGCGCTAGTTACGCTGTTTCCGCTCATACGCATGTCTAATATGTTCTGTGGTCATACGACATTTCTGTTTCAAATGCAAAAAAGAATTTTATATATATATATATATATAGATGGTGCAAAAATCCCTACGCAAGTGGTAAAGAAAAATTGTGCTTGTAAGCCTTTGGTCTCCAACACTGCCGATAAGGTCACGCAACAGGAATTTGAGCGAGAACTTTGTGAACAAGCCAGATCTAATCATTTTATCATAATGACACAGATGTTGGTGCTTAGTTTTGTAAGAAAGGGGTCAGAAGGTCACTCTGTCAGAATAAAAGGAAATAATCCTCTGTTGGATGGCTTGTCTATAAATAATGAGTTCTAGGACAAACATCTGGCCATGAGTATTTCCGTGCACTTTACCTTTTCAAGCATCTGCGCAAGGTTCAATCCGCAAAAGCCGGTTTACGCTTAATATAAACTCTGAGCAGCAAGGCTGCTGCTTTGGACTGTGCACTGACCAAACAGCTGTGATTTTTTTTTTAAATTTTTAAAAAAATGACAAATTCAAACTAAAATGAGACTTTTTCCCTGAATAAAGTGACCAGAAAAACCAATGACAAGGCAAATGATTTAAAACTGATGCTCATGCAAGCACAAGATCCTTAAAAGATTAACTCTTGAACACAAGGATATAAGTGTTGTGAAACTGCATGGTGACAGATAGGTGTGAGGCAGGGGGCTTTTTATCTGAAGCGGGGGGGATCCTCATTAGCCAGAAGATTTGAAATTTAGCAAGACGTGGATAAATAGTCAAAATCATTTAATTGTTTGGGGGGTTTTTTTGCACGAAAAGTAGTTTTGTGCTTCAGCACACTTCGTTGCCTTTTCACAAGGTCAGAATAATACTTTTTTTTAAATTATTATTATTATTATACTCAAGTTAAAGGCTTCATGTTTCACAATAGAGTGACCACATTCCACTTTTGTGAAATATATTTAATATTTTATTGAAACATAATATTAAACAGTTCAACTTGTTTGAAATATTGACCAATGCAACAATGTGTGTAATCGTGTATTTTGTATTTAAATACATATAATCCAAGTGTGAATGATTCAGATAAAAAAAAATTACAAAACCCATTACACTACACAACTGAGGTCCTCTTACACAGTTACAAACTGGGCCTAATTAAGCCCACTGAGGAGACGAGAGGTTTTCAGCTGAGAATTCACATCACCATCTTGATGTCTAGCACCAGCGAGATGCCATGTATAAATGCAGTGTGCGTGAGTTTTTATTAAGGTTTTATTAGCCCAGTTTCTCCAACAGAGCCTCCACTCCTTTTGAGTTTTGGACCTTTTTTAGGTCGGTAAGAATGGACTGTAAAGCAGCCTTTACTTCCTGTGCGACGCCTTCGTCTGCACTCTGGAGGAGACTGGAGAGGGCAAAAACATAGAATTTAATGTTAATTTAAAAACCATGCATATGAAGTAGATTTACTTCTAATGCTAATTTCTATTTCATATTCATACCCTTTATCCTCACTACCCAGGTTAAATGTCAGGCAAGAAAGCAAGTAGAGATAAAAAAAAAAAATAATAAAATAAAAATCATCACAATTACACATTCATCTTATTTCTGAGGAAGTTCACCACCATTATAATTCAATTGTTGTTCCATCATATATTGATGAGTTTTACACTATAAAATGTATTTATCCTCTATTACAGTAATATTTAGATCATTTGTAAGCATTCTTCTCATCTACAGGTTTTAGTGATGGAGACCTTTGACCTTACACTATTCACTTATGCCATTTATTCTATGGGAAACCACAGATTGTCTCGTTTTAGTACCAGGATTTACTGTATTTCTCATATCTTTCTTTTGAAAATTAAATCCAATGAGAATTCACCTCCACTATATGGCCAGAAATATGTGGACACCTGACCATCACACAGACGTGTGGGCCGTTCGACCCCGACCCGAAGAACGCCTTTTGGGTGAACTGGAACGGTGAATATACGCCCAGCTCCGTCATCCAACATCACTACCTGACCTCACTGATGGTTACGCTCGTCCCTGAAGGAGCACAAATTCCCGCATCCACGCTCCAAATCTAGTGGAACTCCTTCGCGGAAGAGTAGAGGCTTTTAATAGCAGCAAAGCGTATTAATGCCGATGGTTTCAGAATGTGACGTTTAACAAGCACAAATGGGCGTGATAGTCAGGTGTCCACATATCTTAGGCCGCAGTGTTCATACTTAAAGGTACGAGAACATCATTACATGATGATGTAGCATAAAGGCAACACGAAGGACTATTAAACGTGATATTTTCAAATCATGTGTTAAAAGAACTGAGAATTGAGACAAGCCCACGCATACATACACCTACACATGCATACAACAATGTTCACTGATTTTAAAGGAGCTAGCAATCAGTCATCCATCTTTGGGAAATGTTCTCATGAAAAATATCACTAGCAATGGATTAGGAGTTCAGCATTTCAGGGTGTGCTGTTACTGGAAAACAATCAGTGACGGGGTGTCGCAATGCTTTATATACAACAGGGATTGCCATCCGCTAATGACTATTTTTATTAATTAAAGCACATCGCATCATACTTTATCTGATTACCGTTGCATGTAATGACGTGGAACGTCTAAGAAACAAGCGAGTTCCTATCATCGTGTTTTAGATCAGCTATAAAGATGCATAAGTACGACGGAGTATTAGGGCCACACATGAAAGAAAAAAATATTTTTGCCATGACGAGATTAAAGTCGGCATTATTCTCGAAATTTCAAGTTTAAAGTCAAAATCAAATGTCGACTTTAATCTCGACATTCAAAACTAGTTCGGCGAGAGAGCCACCGCGCCACAGCTGCAGTCTCAGACGCGCCCATGATGTGACGCAGGTGGAACCATCGATATCCTTGCATCTACCCGTTTAAAGCAATTTTAGTTCGCAAGAAGGTGGCCACTCCTTCCAAGTTTGTCTGATTTCTCCTTCAGAACAAACGAAGTTTTCGGCGCAACCTTTTCAGTGTTCTTACACTAATGATCACACTGTGGTTCTGCGCTAAAACAGCCAGGATTTCTTTATCGCAAAACCCGATTCTGGAGTATAATTTGACCAAATCATCTACACAAGGCATGCTGAGTCGTCGGCCAATTGATCGGTCTGAGTTCAACTTTAAAGTCGAAATGTTGAGAATAAAGTCGACTTTAATCTTGGCATGGCAGAAATATTTTTTTTCTTCATGTGTGGCCCTAATACTCCGTCGTACATAAGACAAAGTTAAGAGAAGAGAAAAAAATCAAAGCACACACATCTTGTCATGTTGGAGAGCAACCGAAATGGTGAAGTCTTCAAAGCTGCTGTTTAAAAAAAAAAAAAAAAAAAGAATAAAATCGACGCCTTCTGACCAATCAGAATTGAGAACGCAACGGTGCTGTGGTACGAAATTAAACATCACGTTCCCACATGTTGATGGAAAATCTTAATCTAGGAAAACAAGACTCCATTGTGCATGCTTGGACTACGAAGGGAAACAGACAAATCTCTCATGGCTTAAAGTCTTAGGGAGATTAGAGGAGGTCAGACACAAAGACCAGGGAGGGCAAGGAGCGTTATGGAGGAGTGAAGTAATCCTACTAGAAGGCTGAATGAAAGGAGGGAGCCACTGTGTAGGCCTTTATTAGCACACGAACACTGGGGGGTGGGGTGGGGCGGGGGAAGGGGGGTCTGGTACTGTGGCATGGCTGCTATACAGCTGGCTTACACAAGGACCTAGCACACAGGAATATGGCTTTACAATGAAAGAAGGCTTTGTGAAGCAGCAAATCTGATGGGAGAGCGAGAAATCGACTGTGAAAGTCTGAGAGATGCTCTTTTTTTCTTTTAAGACAGGAATTCAGCTGCAGTCATCTGGCCGGGAATCAAAATGGCTTCCGATACATTTCACATTTTGCACTGCTAAATGTCTGTAGTTTTGCTATCCTTTATTATGATTCCTCCAGTCTTCAGTATGGATTAGCAAAGTGTTTGAGGACTTTTTTTTTTTTTTTTTAAGCAAAATGAAATGAAACACTTCAAGCGAGCTCACTCACCAGGACAGCACGATGGCTCCACGGTTGACTAAAGCCCATGTTTTCAGCTTTTCTAACCCCACCGTCTCCAGGAGGATCTGGCAGAAACGCTCTGCAAGCGCACGCACGCACACACACACACACACACACACGTGTACTATTAAACCGATAAACAGCAGTGTCACAGTTAAATCGTAAACCACAAGTCAATTTTAAAACTTGAAGTTTACTATGTTCTTTATTATTGTTTTATTTTTTCCCTTACCCTCGCGTTCGGATGCTCTCATCTTAGAGTCCTGCTCAATCAGCCATTTAAGCACAAGATGACCAGCAGGGTGTTCAGCCATGTGCAACTAGAACAACGAAAAACAACAAAAAAAACCTATTTTTACTTTGGCTGTAACGCTTTAAATCCGTCTTAAACATCATATTTAAGGTACTGTTTTTAGGGATGAGTATCACTCATGACAATGCAATGTGATTCTCGGTGGGTTTTTTCTTTTTCTTTTTTAAAAAAAAGACGCATTTAAAAGTGGCCTACGTTTAAATACAATCTCCAGCTGTTTTGACGTGATAGCGTGTGACTCCGAATCAGGCGAAGGTTTTAAATAAAGTGTTACAGTAGTGTGCAAAGGTCTCAGGCATATGTAACGAAATGCTGTGGAGTAAAGAATGACTTCAGAAATAATGAAATAAAATCTTTCTACTTCTAATGAAATAAAATCTTTCTACTGAATATTTGGTGTGACGACCCTTTGCTTTTTGTTCTTAAATAGTAGTCCCAGGTATTATCTGTACAGTTTTATAAGGAAATGAGCCGTCACACAGACAGACAGAAACCTGACCCAGCTCTTCTGGAGACTTGGGCTGATGTACACACTTTTTTTTTCTCATGCAAAACCCAGGAGTCTCATGATTCTTTTTTTTGTCTGAAATGTGAACTCCTATGTAAATCTCTTGCATTCTTTACTGACGTACACAATTTTTCAAACACAATTTTGTTTTTTGGGTTTTTTTTGGAAAAGCAATGTTTGGATGTCCAAAATGTTTTTTGTGCTGACTCCCTGATGCAAAATTTGTACTAAAAACAAATGCGTGCCTAAGACTTTTGCACACCACCGTAGCACTGAAGGATCAGAAGCCACGCCTCCTCCTTATATTTGCGTTTTCTTATTGTTGTATCATTTAATCAAATGCTTTTTTTTGGGAGAACTCCATAGGCATTAGTAACCCAAGTACAGTGGAGCCTCGGCTTACGAATGCATCGGGCGACGAACAAATCGACCTATGAACTACATTCCCGAATGGATTTTGTACCGACCGACGAACAAAGCCTCGACTGATGTAGAAGAAGCCAACCCACGCTTCGTGGCGCAGACCTTACATTCCGGTCCAGCACTCACATGGTGTGAACGTATTCTTTCGCATTTTCTCGTTGTGTTTCTCTGCATTTTTGCTCTATAAGCTTCATTATGGGTCCCAATAAGTGGGAATGGTAGTGAGAGTAAGAAGCCTACGCGTATAACAGTTGAAATCATGAAAGAAATAATCGCAAAGCATGAGAAGCGCCACCATATCCCTCCGCCACCATCCACCTACGCCAGCGACTACGTCTCCACCGCAAAGGTAACTTACATTAAAATCATCTCTGTTTATTTCATTTAGTTTTATTTTGCTATAATTAAGGTTATATTAAATTTATTCCATGTTTTATTACCACATAAACCCATAATACACCTTAAAAGCATGTTTTTGAGGGCTGGAACACATTAATTGTATTTACATTCATTTCAATGGGAAACATGGATTTGGGTTGCGAACAAATCGCCTCGCAAACAAACGGTCTCGGGAACGAATTAAGTTCATAAGCCGAGGGTCCGCTGTATCCTTGATCTAACAGCCTCCTGTATCCACGTTCCTTAAATCCTCAAGAGTCGTTTTAAGAATTCAGAATTGTCTGGCAGGTTGCCACTGATTACTGGGTCACAGGCTGAAGGCCTGAGGTATCAGTGAGAAACCAGTTAAGAGTTTTGGGATACACCCTATGGGTTACCTTTCCTGTATTGTAAACATCAACACTTGTGCATTCACTCCAATCTAGTACCTCATTGCTTTAAACTTCGTCAGAACATCATCAGAATAATTATAACTAGATTAATGGGCACAAATGTAATTAGACCGTGCTGGACTAAAAATCGGACTATTCTAAAGGCTTAATTATGCTTCCACAACGCACCTGTCCTTCCACGCCGCTGGCCACAAAGTCTTCAGCTGCCAGTTGCGCTACGGCTTCCATGGCAGGTCGGAGGTCACCGACGGCGGCTCCCAGGACGTCACTGACCACGACGCTGCAGGCTTTATCCATCACCATGGAACGAGTGTTCTCACACAGGTACTGTAGCAGAGGAGGAGACACGGCCTCCAAGAGCTCTCGCCTCCTCACGGCTAGGTCCTTTTTACTACAGGACAAACAAACAAACAAGCTATAGTGAGCTACAGCCTGGTTTAAAAAGCTCGCCTACAAGCGTATCGTTCTTACTCCAGCATGTTTAAGCGTCTCCTTACCAAGGAATCCTCACTGCAGAACCAAAAGCCCGGGGGGTGGAGTCAGACCTGATCCGACTCCTCCTACCTGTGCGAAGTTGGACTAAAAAAGTCCACGACTAGGTGTGTTTCAGGCTGGGTTGTTAAGTGTGGTGATCCATGTGGAGTTAGGGTTATATGAGGAGCTGGATCAGGTCCAGCTCCACCTCTGGGACTTTTGGTTCTCCAGCAAGGAATACAGAACATCCTGTTTGAGTGTAGTGGGTGGTGTTTTGGGTTTTTTTTTTTTTTTTTTTAAAGTATTGCTTTTAATATACAACTATTCATTTTTCATTTATTAATAAAAAAAAGATCTCATACTGTTTTTAAAAACAATATACCTGATTATACCTGAAATAAAATAGCACTAGACATCATGGAGACAGGAGTCGATAAATTAGGTGTGTGTGTGTTTTTGTGTGTGTGTGTGTGTGTGTGTGTGTGTGTGTGTGTGTCTGACTGACCTATGGGCATTGCCGTCCCCCTTCTCCAGCAGCTGCACAATTTCAGGTAGCAGGTGAGCCGGATCTCGAGGGCTAAGCAAATACAGAAGGACCTTCTTGCCGTGTTTGTTACTAATGACCTCTGCCAGGGAACTCAGCAGCTCCTGGACGTTACAATATGACGCAGTGAGGTTTTTTTTTTTTTTTAAATACCATCGTTTGACATTCATCACAAATTTGTAGATATTGGAATTTGTTTTATTTGATCTAATGAACAGGAGACCCGAAAGTCTTCAAAATCTAATGATGTGCAAACGCTAATAAAGCTCTCCACTTGAATTAGTATTAAGAGTCAGATTTCCAATTATACAGAACCTTCAGGAAATAAAGGCTAAAATGCCGTAGAGCTGATCAACAGCCTTTTGGGATAAACGGCCAGAGAAGACCAGAATAATATTGTGGGCGTGAAAAATGAAACGTGAAAGCTCTCACCGATATAATTGCTTGCTTGACCAGTTTGGTGTCATCGATACAGTCGAAGGCTGCGAGTAGCACCAAGTGTCCATATTCTCCCTGTGAAACAGGGCATCGCATTCACGAACTGCTGAACTTGTACAAAAATGCATACTGTATGGAGAGTACACGAAGCTTTTCCTTATAGTACTGAAATGTTTTGTTGACACAAAGGACGATCGCAATTTTATATTTAACATTTAAAAGATCCACTGAATTACTGCGACTAAAAATCCGTCTTATTTTGAGTTTTAAAAAAAATATCATTATGATACTAATAAGAACCTATTTCATTCAAAATCTAGCTAAATAATTCAAGATAATTATTTTAATACTGGAAATTAGTAGCTGATTACTATGTTGTTTAACCGTATTGCGCAACACCGCTGTATAAAAACTCAGTTTACCGTTGCAAACTTCGCCATGTAGGTTTTCATGGTTTTCACAATAACCTTCCTGTCCTGAAATACAAGACACACACACACACACACACACACACACACACACGAACACATTGAAAAATAAATTACTAGCATCACAGGAAAATGAGGTAAATCTCTGACTTCCATCTCGGATGGGATTTCAGGAGCAGGGAGAGCTCACCTTGGCAGTGCCGTGCCACAGGCAGTGCATAGCCACACGCGCGCCGTCGTGTGTGTGCGCCATGTACACCACTGACTCCCTTATAGACTCGATCATTTCCTGCAGGGTGGATTTATTAAACTCTGAATCATGCGTTATGTACTGATTATAGGAACTTAAATGCAAGTTCTTTTAATATTCATACTCTTCACCGGACTGATCACTTACTGTTCTCTGCTTGTCTGGGGCGTGGAGGAAGAAGTCGAGGAATACTTTGTGGACAAGTGAATGTTTAATGACAGCTTCTCTGTTAAAAAAAAATAAAAAATTGACAATTACATAAAGGCTGTATACCGGAAAACCAAAAAAAATCATTTAACTATTAAAATGATTAAAATCCAGTAGCTAGTAGTAAAGGTGAATACTGACAAAACATAGCCAGTGTAGAAATATGATTCTCCACTGGAAATATATCCATATAAAAATGATACCAAAATGAAGTGTTGGATTTAATGCTACAGCAAGGTTAGATTTTGGAAATTCACCCGCTCTGGTTGGTTGAAGAAAAAAAAAAAAAACGCTCTTTGCCGATCAACATTTGCTGGGTCGCTAATTTGCAAGTGCAAATAAAAGAGACATGATCAAGCTGCAGTGCCCATGCAGCGTCCTTGTGGCTGCGCAGCACCAAATCTGACCGTCATCCATCATTTTCTAGCTTCCCACCAAATTAAAGAATAAATAAATAAATAAATAAATAAATAAATAAATAAGTGTTTTATCCATCCATTTTTCTCTCCTAGCATAATTTTGGGACTCTCTTTCCCTCCTGATTGGCTAGGGCTCCTGCCAACCACCACGTATCTGGACTTCTTTCATGACTGAAGTTGGTCCAAAATTTCCACTAAATCCTAGATGACTCGCCTGACACTGCACAAGCCTCCACCAAGGACAACACTCCACTCTTTTATGACGTGCAAACCTGCAATCGCAACGACTTCATATGTCTGGATATATTTCCAGTGGAGCATCATATTTCTACACTGGCTATGTTTTGACAGTATTCACCTATACTACTACCTACTGGATTTTAATTTTAAGATGTACGGCATTGTTGAGCGCAGACGTCCGCCAAGTCTGGCCGTATGCCGTATCCTACAATCTTAGTGAAACTGAAACTAAAGATCCAAATCCACCCTGCGATTAATATAATATCTGCTCCAAAAGCAGATATGAAAGGTTCTACCCTGCTCCCCTCCCCATGTTACATGCTGGAGTGCAATCACGTTTCATGAAAACCAATTCTGGTAGGTTTTGTGAAATCCTGCTTATAAACAAATGATCAGATAGAAAATTAAAAAAAAAAAAAAAAACGCACTAAAATCATAACCTTCTTGGCGAAGGTAAACGTAACATAAAAACCAAACACTGGATGAATTTGGTAAGTTGTGGGTGTGGCCTATCATTCTAAAGTCTGTGCTTGATTGTTAAAAAAAAAAAAAAAATCATATATGTATACTCTCTGTACAAAAAAAATGAAATGAAAAGTTAAAAAAAACGAAACGGAACAGAAATCTAAGAAACCCAAATTCGCCGATCTAACGTCGATTCTGGCAGGCATGGCCTAATATTCGAACGTACACACTTGACTCCCAACTTGATACACAATCCTCAATCTAACTGACTGTACCACCTAACCACTTCACACATGGTACAGTGCATGAATACTTTAAACAGTCTGAGAATCCAAGCTTACTTTTGAGCCATAGGTGTGAGGATCTGCTTCATTTCTTCCATGATGCCCTCAACTTTATCTGAATTGTTCTCCAGGACCTTTTCTAGTGTAGGACACACTGAGGACTGGAAACAAAATCCTGCTGTTACCATCTACCATTGTGCCAATTAATAAATAACTGGATGGTAGAGGAAAGTAGAGGGAAAAGAGAAGCCTGAAAAGATTGGTACCTTGCAGACTTGGAACGTGTTTCCATAAAGCTCCTCTGTAAGCATGAGTCTCTGGGAGAGGATGGCCTTGTCGTTGTAAGCATACTCGACCACAGACGAAGCCTCCGAGTGCCTGAGCATCTGTCTCACTTTCCCCTTAAAGGCCACCATCACCTCTGCGACCTGGTTCTTGTTCCTGGTGGAGCACAGACAAAAAACTGGCTATAATAATTCTCTCTCTGATTTACATTTTTATATATATACATATATATACAGTCAGGTCCATAAATATTGGGACATTGACACAATGTTAACATTTTTGGCTCTATACACCACCACAATGGATATCAAATGAAACAAACAAGATGTGCTTTAACT
>JAQMCW010000009.1:16614101-16630218 GCA_030068335.1 Chrysichthys cranchii
CCCCCCCCCCCCCCCCCCCCCCCCCCCCCCCCCCCCCCCCCCCCCCCCCCCCCCCCCCCCCCCCCCCCCCCCAAGAAAAAGGAGAAGAAAAAACAAATAATAATAGTAATAATAATAATAAATAAATTTTAAATAAATTTTAAATAAATTATGCAAGCTTTTCATCAACTAATCTGTGCTGATTTATATTTAGATATATTATATATATATAAAAAT
Source organism: Chrysichthys cranchii (assembly GCA_030068335.1). NCBI lineage: Eukaryota > Metazoa > Chordata > Actinopteri > Siluriformes > Claroteidae > Chrysichthys > Chrysichthys cranchii. The sequence continues at coordinate 16,614,318 of JAQMCW010000009.1, forward strand.
ATAAATCAGCACAGATTAGTTGATGAAAAGCTTGGATCTGTAGTGAGGACAGTGAGGACTCTCCAAGTCTCCTGGCAATAACAGATAACAGGATAGAGCTGAACGGACCGCGGAGGATTCTGGGTAATGCTGCTACATTCAGGCAGTTGACGAGCCAAAGAAATGTGGAGGTTTGACTCAGTTGGATTTGAGACGGGTTGTTTTTTAATGACCTACCTCTAAAACTACAACAAGGATTAATTCGGTGGTTTGTTTTATTTCTGTTGTGCGCGCGATGAGCGGAAGTGAGCTGTCTCTGCAGGCTCTGTCCTGGCGGAAGCTCTATCTGAGCCGGGCGAAGCTCAAAGCCACAAGCCGGACTTCAGCTCTGCTGTCCGGCTTCGCCATGGTGAGTATCCCCGCTCTCTTCCGGAGCAGCATCCCAATACACAGCACTTCATTTTCTCAACTCAGTATTATCTTAAAAACAACGACAACGAGGCACTATAATGCATAATATTTAGCTACATATGTTTGTTTATTTTTTTAATTTAAAAAAAAAAAAAAAAAGGTTATATTTGCATATGTGTGGCTCACGTTCCAAATGAAAGATGAACCCCCTGTGTTGATGATCTACTCAGTCCTACAACAATGTGAACACCTTCTAAATGTCTCACGTCTTTGGATTAAATAACACAAGCAGATCACACACATGCACTCTATTACTGGGCACTTTATTAGGAGCACCTGTGCGCGTGCCCGTTCATGCAGTTATACACCAAGTCCAGTCCTCATGTGGCAGCAGTGCAATGCAAAACTCATGCAAATCCAGGTTGACTTACAGTTAATCACTCTGTGAAATCAAAACAATGTGATCTCGGTGACTTTAAGCATGGTTGTTGATGCCAGACAGGCTGTTTTTGGTGTTTCAGAAACAGCTGATCATTTGGGATGTTCATGCACAACAGTGTCTAGAGTTAACACAGAATGGTGCAAAAAAAAACAAAAAACAAAACAGTGAGTTGCAGTTGTGTGGGTAGAAATGCCTCGTTGAGAGTTCAGACCTAGGAAATGACCTAGATTTTTGTTCAAGTCGACAGGAAAGCAAGGGTAACTCAAACTAAGAAACAAACAAAAGACCGCACTGGGTTCCACACTGGTCAGCCATGAACAGTGGGCATAGGCCAGGCATGTCCAGTCTTATCCGGAAAGGGCCGGTGTGAGTGCAGGTTTTCATTCCAACCAAGCAGGAGTTTCACTTGAACCTATTGAAAGCTTAGTTCAAGTGGTTAAACTGGTGGAATCAGGCGATTCTCCTTCTTGGTTGGAACGAAAACCTCCACCCACACCGACCCTTTCCAGATAAGATTGACCACCCCTGGTATAGGCTCACCCAAACTGGGTAGTTGAAGACTGGAAAAGTGTCACCTTGTCTGATAAATGTCTTTTCATTTGTTACTTGTGGACAGTTTCTACCCTTGAGTCAGGTTTTCCCCGTCACATGACAACTACCAGCTAGGGCGGGGCTGATGTGTGCTTTCTCTGAGGCACAGGAAATCAACCAAGTGCATATTTTATTTTCAACCTGCTACTCGTACAACATCTTGGGTGGTCTAAAATACTCAGAGGAGAGCGATATCCACTCACTTCCTCATGCTTGGGCTCACGGAAACCCATGATTATCTAGTGTCCGTGCAATTGATAGGTGAGAGACAGCTCCCTGAGAGCACAGCCAACCTTCCTCAGTTTTGCTCTTGGCCGTGGATGACTGTGCCACCATCGGGAGTCGAACTCACTCTCTCCAGACAATCAGGCGAAATGCTTTTCTGTTGCACTACGCAGGTTCCCAGTGTGAAAAATTTAATCGAAATACATTTCTGCTGCAATTTGCTGATAGTAAGGTTAGAATTTGGCAACAACAAGATGAATCCATGTCTTGTGTCAACATTTTAGGCTGATGGTGGTGGTGTAGTGTGGGGGGAATATTTTTGTGGTAGCTACTGGGCACCTCAATGTAAGTTGTGCATAGTTGGGACGCCGCAAACAGAACATTGTGGCACACCACGTACATCCCTTTATAGCTGCAGCTGACCAATATTATGTTTGTTATTTCCTGCATGGCAATGCCCCATGTCACAATGCATAAGCTATCTCAAACTGGTGCAAGGGGCTTCCTATCCTCTATTCATATGGTGTTTCTGATAAAGTGCCTGGTGAGTGTATGTATATGTCAAATCATGCAGTAAAAACAAGAACTTGACCCCAAACCATGGGTATTCAATTCAAGTTTGTAAAGGACCAGTTACATGAAATGCTTTTCTTTCAAAGGTCAAGATAAGCAGCTGAATGGTGACAACAATGACCTTTTAATACTTTACAGTACTATTGTTTAGTGTATCACTGTATTATGTTTTGGTTTTTAGTGGTGCTTCATTTTACCATTTTTAACTCGAACCTTCTGACAGATAAGACGTCTGTTTTGAATCGATGCAAGAAGAATAAAGACGTGTTTCTCAGTCCAACTGTCCCAGTATATGGGTCTACTGCAGAACTCCTTGGTTCGTGTTTAGAATACTAGTGTCACTGAACTATGGGCTTTTTCTTTTGTTTATTGACTCTGAGAAGAGTACTTGGAAAATAAGTGTAGCAATCAACAAAACTTTGCCAGCTGACAAACCCTGCCCTAAACCCTAACCCCTGGTGTGTGTGTGTGTGTGTGTGTGTGTGTGTGTGTGTGTGTGTGTGTGTGTGTGTGTGTGTGTGTGTGTGTGTGTACAGGTCGCGATGGTGGAAGTTCAGCTGGATACAAGTCATGATTATCCCCCTGGTCTGTTGATTGCATTCAGTGCATGCACCACAGTATTGGTGGCAGTTCATCTCTTTGCTTTGATGATCAGCACCTGCATCTTGCCCAACATTGAGGCCGTCAGCAATGTACATAACCTGAACTCGGTACGCGAGTCTCCACATGAACGCATGCATCGCCACGTAGAGCTGGCCTGGGCCTTCTCAACCGTCATCGGTACCCTGCTCTTCCTTGCCGAGGTCGTCCTGCTCTGCTGGGTCAAGTTTTTACCCATCAGGCCCAAGAATCAGAAAAACGACACGGTCTCAGCTGGCGTGGCCGCCGCCATCACCTCCACCTCTATCATGGTACCATTTGGCCTCATCTTTATAGTCTTCGCTGTCCATTTTTACCGTTCACTTGTCAGTCACAAAACCGACCGTCAGTTCCGGGAGCTAGAGGAGCTAGAGGATTTGACACGGCTTCAGAATGAGCTGGACCAAAGAGGAGAAACATCAGCGCTGCACTCTCCAACCTCCCAGTAGAGGACATCTTGACCATCCTGAGTCTGCTTTGTAAACTACTGTATCTGTATGTTTCTGCATGTGGATTTATAAATATTGAAGAGATATCATAAATTATAAAACCCTGGCGTCACCAGTCTTTGTTAGGGTCACCATCCTGAGCCTGATTTTTTTTTTTTTTTTCTTTCAGATCCAGAAGGCAAAAGAGACAAAAGTCAGATAAACACTGTAATCCTGTTTCTAATACTGTGTCTGTTATTGAATGTGAATTAGGAGTGTGGCAGTATATCATGATCAAGACATCAGCGTTATGCTTTAACAAGCTCATTAATCTATAAGCTAGTACCACGATGTCCTGAAATCCATCAGCCTGACATGTGTCATGCTGTCAGTTTTTCATTTTTACACCCCTGATGTAAAGCCAGGGCTTTGGAGGTTATGTGGTGTTCTGGTGATCAAACCACAGTTCCTTGAGTATCTAACATGCATGGTAACTTGGATGACAACAAAATACATGACACACAATACTCCCTTCATACTTGAAGACACATGCACTCATGCTTTCTTAGGGCTTTGACTTTTTATTTATTATTTATTTTTATTTTTTTAATATGAGCATTTCTAAGAACGTTACCATAACCCTGCATTCATACTACTGGAAAGCTGTCAAAATACTGCAAGATAATCTTGTAGCATTTACAACCGTGGAGCAATGCTTCTCAGTATGCTGGAACCCATGGATTTCTGTGAGCAGTTTATGCTAACTAACCAGTGCATGTGAGGAAAGGTTGGACTTGGGACATCCCAGACATTTCCTTTTCCCCCACTGTGAACTATTATGAGTGTTTTACGGATCTCAGTCTCAGTCTGATGCAGCATTGTTGAGACTGGAGGGTAAAAGTGTGAAGTTAGACTGAGTTAAACGCTAGTTTAAATCGGCGTGTGACACTGTTGGTACAGGTGTCGCTGCTGAGTCACCTGTAATTCACAATAGAAATGTTTTATCTAATTATCCTGTGAATCATACAGGGATGAATAATTGATTGTTCAGTGTTGCTGTGTAAACACGTAAACATCGCACTCCAGAAAATCTCACATAACTGATGATGGTCGGGTTCACATCTGTTTGCAAAAACAATGAGCAGCAGCCCCGATATGAACCAAGGGATAGGTAGTCCTCAAGTCGCGATGGAGATGTGTTCCATCATACCCATCGTAAGTTGAAAATATCATATGTCAAACCACTGTGTTGAACCACTTGGCCTAGCTTAGGTATCTCAGCATAGTTTAGCCTAGTTTAGCCCAGCTTAGCCTAGCCTACCCAGGAGTCTTTTCCTGTAGAAGACATGTTTTTGAATTAAAATTGGCTCTTGAAGCACACAAAAAACCTGTGGTAATGCACTGTACAGTACACCAATACACAAGGTAACGCCATGAGTTGCGGAAGAGAGTGATCCATCGCGTGGGACGAGTGATCCGAGCGTCCTCCGCATACGTCATACGCTGTTATGCTAGCCTGCCAGTGATGCCTGCCTGCGAATTTTAAATATTTTCTAAATATTTTACAGTTTTTAGCACATTACAGTCGTCATCATAACTTCGAAAAATCGTAAGTGGGGCCATCGTAACTCGGGGAGCACATGTATAACCGCTTAGGTGCCATGATGTAAACACGAGGTTAATCGGAACGCAAGTGGAGTATAAATTTGAAGGATGTACATCATTTTTGTTCTTCATCTTTGGAGTTAGTCTCTGAAACTGTTTTATAGGTGAATGATAAATGTATTCTACTAAGTGCTATGATTTTTAATACAACAGCTCTCTTGTTGAAATTCTTTTTACCGATGCCCTCCGTATTCTTATTATTCAAATTCCTTATGAATGCCAGTGCCAAAATATGACTGTTAGGCGTGTGCTAATATTAAATTCCCATATAGTAATATCAATGGTGGTTAGCATGAAAAAAAATCTATCATGATACACAGCGTTCATTTTTTGCTATGTCATGAGTATCACAGTGTTTAGTTTCGATAAAGTGCGAGCATTGTTGTAGTTCTGTTTAAAAAAAAAAATTGTATACAAATTGTATACAGATAGATTTTAAAGTATAATCAGATGAGAAGTAAGGAACAGTGGAGTGGGGCAGTGTTCATAAACGTGCTGCCTGTATCATATCATATATATATATATATATATATATCATACATCATATAGTGTCATTTCCTAGGCCTGTGTAGTAAATCCTCAACCTCTCCTGGTTTATTATTAATATTTCCATATTGTATTTCCTTAAAATGACTACATTACATAAAACCTATTACTGTTAGGTGCGCTCTGCCTATCTTAAGGTGAAACACACAAAACAAAAAAAGTTTAAAGTACACGTTGCATATCATGATATGTTGTATAAATGGGTATCAGCATCCGTCTGACTGTCATTACCGCCCAGTCACTGAAGTGAGCCACATTTTGCTGTGCACTTTATGTACAGTGAATGTTTACATCTTTTAATAATGTGCCAAATACTTTTGATTTACACTTCCAATCTGTACTGGTTTTTAATTCAGTTTAATGTACCAAACTGTCTGAATTTAACTGGGGGTTTCAATACTACTTAAAACACTTTTATCCCTAAATCCCTTGGTCATCTTAAGTGCAACAAGCCAGTTAATGTAGCTTGACTAGCTACATTTTCATTGCTGCTGAGCAGAATGTTGACTTGTCCTTGATAAAAGTTTAATTTACGATCATTTTATAAAGGTCTGGAGGATTTAATGGTCTTAAATTCTAAGCTACAAGCAATCCTTATCTGGCATCATGTGATGTTTTTATCCTTTATTCTGTTATGTCTGTTGTTAAAAAACAATATCAGAACATCGTGCCCAGGTTGAACCTGAGTTTTGTTGGTGAGGAGAGTCTTACGCAAGTTCAAAATGACTGCTGTAACCACATGTGGGTCTCATTTTGCTGTAAAACCACATTGTCTAAATGGTTTCCAAGAGCAGTGTTTGTAGTGAGTTTTGTATGGATCTTTAAAAGTCTGAATGCAATAAAAATGAAATATTCCAAAACTTGCATCGCTAAGTATTCATTATATATATTGCTCTATGTGTAATATTTGAATACACAGTCAGTATCCACTTTATTAGTAACAGCTATAGCTGTGCACATGAACATTCATGCAGGTATGTAATTATCACTGCAACACCAGGTAATGTTTACTTCAAACATCAGAATGGGGGGGATCGGGGTAAATTCCTATGACTTTAACCATGTCATGATTCTTGGTACTGGATTGACTGGTTTGAGTATTTCAATTCAATTCAATTCAATTCAATTTTATTTGTATCGCACTTTTAACAACAGACATTGTCGCAAAGCAGCGTTACAATATATAATGTCCAATTAAAGGCTTATTAATCAAAAAACATAGCCATAAGTGCATATGTATATTATGTATATGTATATATATATATATATCCCTATCCCTAATGAGCAAGCCTGTATTTCAAAGACTAGATCTCCTGGGAGTTTACACAGAATTGTGTAAAAAGAAATAAAAAAAAAAAATCCTGTGAGCAACAGTTCAGTACGTGGAAATGCTTTGTTGATAAGAGAAGTCAGAAGAAAATGGCCAGATTGGTTTGAGCTTCCAGGAAGGATATAGTAAATCAAATAATCACTCAGTACAACTGTGGCGAACAGAAAACCCTCTCAACATGTACAGACAGGGTGGGCCATGAAAAAGTAGCCTGCCTCTGGTGACAGGAAGATAAGATGAACGAGCAAATAAATTGTTTTTATTCACTTAAACAAAAGTCTTAACAGATGCAGAAAGTGGTCCCCGTTCACATGTGTGCACCTACACATGGGGCGACAGATGGAGAGAAAGGGGCTACGGCCTCCTCCAAGGAGCCTGGCAACGGTATTGGAGACGGGTTACTTTTTCATGGCCCACCCTGAGGTGAATGAGCTACAACATCAGAAGACCACACTGGGTTCCACTCCTGTCAGCCAAGAACAAGAATTTGTCAATATCATGGGCACGGAGTCACTATAACTGGACAGTTGAAGATTGGAAAACCAATCAGTTGGTCTTTTTCCAGTCTGTAGCTGTCCAGTTTCAGATAATCTGGACCCCTGAAAGACTTATGCTGACAGGCCAGAAACGGATGTGGTCTTCTCAAGGCGTGATGTGTTGTGCGTTCTGAGATGCTTTTCTGCTCACCATGGTTGTCAGGAGTGCTTATTTGAGTTACTATAGACTTCATGTCAGCTCAGACTAGTCTGGTCATTCTCGGATTTCTCTCATCAACAAGGTGTTTACAGCGGGTTACAGTATATATTCATTTTACATCCTTGGAGCTGTGAAGACTAATGAAAATATGGTTGCTGATCTTGTTATTTATTAAAACACTTGCTAAATTTTGCCACTACTCTAACAATGGACCATTCATCTCTGTGAGAAATGTAGCCATTGTAAATTTTCCAAGCAACGGTTATAAAGTCTGCCAACATAATATTTGTGCAATTTCCAAAAGCTACATTTAAACGCACACAAAAAGTCTCTTATTAGTGTAATAACAAACCATAACTCTCAAGCGACTATTTGAACGTGTAAAGAAGCATGGTCCGTTTCTCATGGCTGAAACACATGCCAAACTGCATTCAGACAGATAGACAGACAGACAGACAGAGAGATAGACGGCAGGATTCACCAGATGATTTTTTCAATCCTCTCTGCTGGGACAGAATCGTTCACGTCCCTCCCTCAGTACAGACTGAATATCCAGCAGCCTCACCTGCAGAGCAGACAGAGACAGTGAGTGAGACAGAGGAACTTACTGACAGACGGATTTAACTGACACACTCTGACACTCCTTAAGATTTATCCACAGTGAGGTGCTAAGATTGACTGTCATGTTAAGTCATATAACTACCTTAAAGAACATTTAGTATGGTATAAAATTGGATATGATCCGTATTTAAAACGAGTCCTTTCCACATATACACACACACACACACACATTCGGTCTTATACACTGTTTAAGGTTAAAGGTCTTGTATTACCGGGGGGATGGGGGCTGGCGGTGGAGTGTGTGCATGGTTCCTGTCATAATCACACACCGTCCCGCACCTCGGCACATCGTCTACCCAGAAGCCCTCGTATAGTTGACCCCTGTCGGTATAGAAGAAGCGCCCGTGCCCATGCTTCTTCCCGTCGTTCCAGCTGCCCTCATACCTGTTCTCGTTCACTTACACACGCAGAGGTTTACTGTTCATTTACTCCCAGATTCAACATCACAGTGTATATTCTGGTAACTTACACAACTAGTATTATTCATCAGAAGGCAAGCTACAGTTTTATAGTGAATGGATATTCTGGACTGTACTGTATTTTGTGTATTGTTCCTATGCAATCTTTTGCAACACTGGAGGCAGAAAATCAAGAGAATTTGATCTGTTTCTGCAACTTGGCAATATGCAATATAAAATTATATATGTAATTAAAAGAAATATTTTAGTTTAAAGTGTGATTTTTTTATTTTTATTTTTTTTACTGGAAACCCCTGACAAAATCTCAGCAAATCTGAACTCCAGCTGACCGATGATGATGACAGCATCTGACCAACCAGTACCTTCGTTTAATGTCACTCTGACTGGACGTGGACACTCATCGTAATTGCACACTAGCTTTTTCTTTCCTCTTTGAATCAGTTCAAGCTTCCTGCACACTTCAGCTATTCATTCACTTACTTAATACTACAAGTGGTTTGATATGTTTTGTGAAAAACGTCATACCGAGCCACAGCACGCCCTGTCCATGGGGTTTATCCTTCAGCCACTCTCCTTCATACACATTGCCGTTCTCATAACTCATCCTCCCCCATCCGCTTCTCTTATTCTCCACCCACTCCCCCTCATAGCGTGCTGACGAGCTGTAGAAACGTGTCCCAAACCCCTGCACACAAATACACACAAAGGTTACATTTTCCTTTACTGTACTTCTGTCTTCCCATGAGCTGCATCCCAGTACTTTAAATTGTCTTTTCCCTTTTTTTATAAGTCACCTTGTCCATCTTAAACACCATTCTATTCCTCTAATAAATTTCGTTCTGTGTACACTCATTGGATACGGAATGACAAAGTCTAAGTCTAAATCTAAGTCTATTAGCTCCAGCACAGTGTGTAAGGTGAGAGTTAAATACATCTAGATGTAACAGCAGCTATCTTAAAATATATTTCAAAACTATAAATTGTGATTGTGTGTTCATATTGTCTGATCTGTTACTCCTTCGTTGGTGCTGAAATTGGGTACACTTCTGAGGTGTTAGGGGAGGTAGAAAATATCATGTTAAGGGATGGCGTTGGAGTACAACACGATACCCACCTCTTTCTTATCATTTCTCCATGTGCCTGAATAAACTGTTACATGTTCGTTAGTTGACGGGAGCAGTTTGCTGAGCATCCCGTAGCCTTCACGCACATTCCGCTTCCATTCCCCTTCATATACAGCTCCGGCTCTCTTCCACACTTGTGTTCCCTTCCCTGTTCACAAGGCAGAGAGTTTGGCAGATCTGTTTGCATATCAGTCTATCTCTCTATCTATCTACCTACCATTCCATCCATCCATTACTGTAAAAAAAACAAAACTGATGTAAATTTACAGGGAAATTCTTACAGCAGCCTATTGTCTTAGTGAAATACCAGACATAAAGCATAGTAGACGGTAAAGCACTGTGGGTAATAGTGCTGTATCCTCTAACATTTCTGGAAAACGTTTGTAATTACTGCAGTTACCTGGAAATCACACTGGTCAACTTTGAAAGGTCAACCTGTTTGTATACGAGCATTTGAAGTATCCTGATTCTATTTTTGTTCTTGAATTTTGGTTTTACAGCAAAACTTCTCCAAAGACAGACAGCGCTATGGATTTCGCATTAGTCATATTGTGCATTTCAGAGCAACTCCTGGCTAGCTACCAAATTATTAAGCAGTTTCCTCATATTAGCTAGCATTAGCTTTGTCATGTATCTTACAGTGTGTGTGTGTGTGTGTGTGTGTGTGCGTGCGTGCGTGCGTGTGTGTGTGTGTTTTGAATCTGGCACAGTTGTTACAGCAGACGGTCCCGAGCTGTGTAGGTGTGCACATTCCCATGATTTGGGGAGTGTATCTATGTTCCCAGGCTCCCATGTCTACAGGATCCTGTGATCCCCAGGTCAATATTCTGTTAACACATATTAACCCTCCTATTGTGTTTGGGTCAAAGGGTTAGGGTTAGTATTACACTTAGAAAAAGTGTATTACACTGCTAAGTCTAACCCCATCCCTTACATTATAACTCAAACACTAACCATAACCGTAACCGCCCTTTTAAATGTATTTTAACCCTGGAAAACCCAGACCACCTATAAGGGGGGACTAAAATTTAAGGGTCAAATATGACCCCAGGGGTGCTACAGGGTTAAGGGTTAAGCAAGAGTGTGTTTTCAGGAGAACCCTATGTGATTAATGGCCATGGACGTGTATGGGAGGATGAGGGTGGGTGTGGTGGTTGTGGTGGTGGCGGTGGGGTGGGTGTTAGTGGGTGTCACTATCTACTTTGTGTGTGAGTTATGAGTGTTGTAGCATAGTTAGCAATGTATTTATTTCACATGAATTTTTGTGCACTTCAAAGCAGCCTTACCACTTTTTTTGTTTGCTTGCTTTTTGTTGCAGCGGATGAAAGTTGCAGATTGCACAACTGCCAACTCAAGAATTACTTGCAGATGCCCAAAGCTGCTAGCAAGCTGGTAACATTACTAAAACAACCATGTTCTCATGTCAATAGTGTAGTCATGACTGCTCGACATATGAAATAAAATATGCATTTGTTAGGCATACGAAAGTACTGTACATAGGAGTCTTCCAAACATTTCATTTAAATGTGCATTTTTTAAAAAATGCAGTGGCTCTTTCAGAAAACTAACAATAAGCATGACACATGAAATGTCATGATTACAGAGATCATGAAGATAAGAGGAGAGCAGAGTGCACCACGACCGAGTGCCCGTCTTGTGTAGAATCGTGCACTCTCAGATGTAATGATTGTATCCAGTATAATATGCCACTCGAGGTCACATATTACTGTAGAGAGGCAAGAGCACTTCCTTATCTCTTTCTTCATTGTGGTAAAAGGTTTTTACCGTGTCTTCTTTAACTTCTCACTTGTCAGAAGTGCAAATTTTTCTACAGCATTCAATCTTTTAAACCACATAACAATGGGAACAGAAACCAGTATAAGAGGAACAAACACGAGAACAAGCTGAGAATATTTCAGTATCAGAGGGGGATTTGACTGGGGACATAACTGATGACAATGAAGGAGATCCAGCTGAGGTTTTGCCAGAGCGAGCAGATGAGTCTCTTTTCTCGAACAGTTTGGCTTTATTTAAAGTTGCAGGCAATCAGTTTTTACTGTAGGCATCGGTCACACAAACTATTGTTGATGATTTACAAGCAATGCATGATATTAGTCATTCTCATTTACTTCATCAGTTGGACAAAAAGCTAATATAATTGAATATATCTGAAGTTAAATCAGAGAATTTGTTTCGGGCATGCAACAAAGGTGCTGACACTGGTAAAAACTGATCAGAGATGGAAAAACCATGTTTAAAAGTCAGTTTCGATACATGTAACCTGTTCCACTTTATCTGGGACAGATTCAATTGGAGAAGGAATGTTTTGCTCAATACACTTCTGTAAACAATAAGCTCTTTGATTGCCAGTGGGTCATGCCGCAAATGCACAGCTACAAGCAGTATAGGTCAAAAGATGTCTTGAAAGGCATCTGTGATTGTAGCCATATATCAGCAAATGTAATTTTTCAGAAATATTAGGAGTCGCTTGGTTTGGGACTTTACCAGGACTCCTTTGAAGTGGTAAATCCACTGGGTTCTGGTAAGAAAAGGCATAAAATACCAGCAGTCTACTTTCCTGTAGCAGACACACCGCCGAACGGCAGATCCAGCATGGATCAGATGCAGCTGGTTATCCTGTGCCGTGACCAGGATATTTTCAAATATTTTGGTCCAGATGCTCTCTTTAGGTTACTTATTTCAGACTTCAAAGACACAGAAGAGAATGGCATTATTTTACCCGATGGATATGTGTACAGAAGAACATTGTGTGCTGTTGCTGGGGATAATCTAGGGTCCCATAATATTGGGGGCTTTAGTGAATAATTCGGTAAAAGTATCTACTTTTAGAGGATATTTTACACTGTAGATTATGTTCAATTATTTGTCCTGTCCTTTCTCAACAGGTGAAAAGAGAACCGTTGAGCCTTGCAGAGTCAGTGTGCAACGTGTTGATGGAAGTTCCTCAGACTATCATTGGAAGTCAAATCTGTGATTCAAAACATAACAAATTATCCCACTTTCACATGTGCTAAACCTGGTCTGCCTCCTTTTTGGGGCCATGACCTTTTTGAAGGTGTCGTCAGACAGAGCCTGGTTCTATACTTTAATCATTTTGCCACAAACCAAAAGCTTTTCACATATAAACAACTGAATGGACGACTTAGTCTTTTTAAATATTTTGGCAGTGATGCCAGCAATAACACAAGCGACAGTAATCCTGGAAGTGAAAAACTGACTGGGCATATGGTGCAGAATTGGTGTTTCCTCAGACTTCCACCTCTTTTGATTGGAGACGAAATAAAAAATTAGGTTTGGCAACTTGTGTTGTAGCCAAGGCAAACAGTTGAACTCATTTGCACTCCTGCCATCACAACTAGCCAGGTAGCCTACTTGAAAGTCCTTATGTATGTGAGTATGTGCAAAGTCGACAGGATGTTTTCCTAAGCACCCACTTAAGCCATCGTTATGTACTGTAAGTCACGATCCAGAACTGATGCTTTGTTTTAGGCCCCTTATTCACTTATGAACCCTTGGGTTTGAGAACAAGCACACATATTTTACCCAGTGTGTTCACAAACTTCACAATTTCAAGAAACTGAATTCCACATTAGCACAAAGACATCAACCATTACACGCATTTCTTTGTGCTGTGAATATGTTTCCAAGATGTGCAGTTTTTGATAAAGGCAAAATTTTCTTTCCAAATGATTATAGTGACAAGATAAAAAAAAAAAAAACAGTGTTGATCACAATGTGTTGGGTTGTACACAGCATCAGAGTTAAAGGCGCCAGCTACAAGAAAGGCATGTGTGTTGTCTTAGAGAAGAATGACAAAGGACTATTCTTTGGGACGATAAAACTGATTCTTGTTCACAGCAGTTCTGTTTACTCTGTCACAGTGAGATCAGGAGATTTACTGTGTAAAGATGGCCTCGGAGAACCCCTTTTCAAATGATTTCTGCCTTGAACATGCAGATCTGCTTGACTGTTACCCTTTACCAGTGTCCAGTGAGTTTGGTCTGTCTCTAATAGCCCTTCATCACTCATTTACTTCAGAATGAGTGACATAAACAAGTGCATCAACAAAGCAGTAATTTCTGACCTGCCAAGTTTGCTAGAGGAGAAGCTTGTTGTTTGGGTAGAAAAGATCTTAAACCAGGGAGTGGAAAACAAAGATGATTTGAAGTACATTAGAGAAGAGGACCTTGTGGAGTTTGTTCGACCTATCCAATGCAGAAAACTTGTGTGGAAATTACAAGGTACTAGAGACCATTTTTGCTGCTTTAGTACCAAAATAATAATAGTTTGCAGTTTTTTTAAAACTATGGATTCATTTTATTCCATAATTTCAATAATATTAGCTAAAAATAGTTTACCCCTCCAGTAGCCCTTTGACTTCTCCCTCACATTCCACAGTCCCATCAGTAAAGCAAAACTGGTCAGAAACTTTTCAGGTACCTGAGGGAAAAAAATGCCACCAGGAATTGATATTGCCACTGTCAATGAGAAAAGGCCTTCACGAATAGACAGGAGGTGAATGGTTTGTGTCATAGTGGATGAAATGCCGAAGTATGAGGCCAACCATACCAGAGTCTCGGTGTCTCATAATTGCAGAAAAGATATTCAAGCAGTTTCTACAGTCCTTTGCTGAAATGATGGAACGGAAATTTATAATAGAAGAGAAATTCATGACTTTTGGCTCAGATAAAAATTCTTGTTGAGCACCTAAACAGGATGAATTCTTTATTTTCTATTATTTTTATATTATTTATGGCAACCTAAGAGGTCCTGGCAATATATGACAATGTGAATTTATTACATAATTTGTAGTTGAAACTTCTTTTGAGAAAGCTTTTTATTCTAAAATACCTTTTCCCCTCTCAAATTATGTGTAATTTCAAACTGCTAATGAAAAATAGATTCTTTCTTCTTCGTTATATTTTCCCAGGGTGCTTGAGATTCTGAAGCCCCCCCACACACACAAACTCCTGATGTGGAGCATTGCTTCTTACAGAAGTTACCATTGTCTTTTTTGTTTGCCCATGCAAGATTTTTGTTGGAAGTTTTCTGACTGAAGAAAGGGAAATGTAGATTAATTCAAAAGCCTGTGGGTTTTTATTTTAGATTGTGTAATGAGACCCACATACATTTTGACCGTTTCATGATGCTTGCAGAAACGAAAAAAAGAAAAAAGATCATGAACAATAAATTGCAACAAACTTTAACATTACAATAAAAAATGTACAATGCTGAATGCCAAAACAACGCTCTATAAGCTGTATGAGGAAAGTGCTGTGCAAGGAGGCCGTGTGAAGGACTTTTGTCCAAATGTATGCTTTTTCTCCTCACTTAACATTTACATCTATCTGTCTATCTATTGATGAAACTATGGGAAAAAGTTATGAAATGGACACGGGACTACAAGTGCAAAACAAATCTTAGTCATTACAAAATATCCACTTTATGCAGTGTCTCTTCAAATTCAGCTAACATATTCCCTTATTTATCCTCACAGACTATCATAATAATAATTATTTTAAAAAAAAACAGAAAGGAAAAATGCAAAGAACAGAAAGTAGCAGTTTCAGTATGAGCAATCACAAATCAGGCTATGTCTTTCCAAAACGGTAGGCCACAGGGTTACCATGGTGAACGACTTACTGCGCATGCGCATCACATCAGTTAGCTCGGGAGACGAGCAATAGATGAGAGTGGAATAACACAGTGAGTTAGGGGTTAGGGGTTAGGAGTTAGGAGTGAAGTACCGTGCTTCATGTTGTCCCGCCACTCTCCGGTGTACTGGTCTCCGTCTGTGCTGTAGATGCTATGGAGGACACCGTTCTTCTGAGCCTTTTTATCCGCTATTTTTACAAGTGGCGGAGTCTTCCGGGGTTTCTTCAGGAGAGGCATCACTCCACTTTATACAAAGGCTTTTTAAATTGAGTAAAATCCTGTGGCTGCAGTGTTAAACTGGTGGAGTGAAGTTTAGCCAATTGTGTTTGTGAAACCTCGTCCCTTGGTGTCGTGTAACCATAGCAACAACTCAGACGCTTAGAGGCGGAAATGCTGTATCAAAACATTGTCCAAAGGTGAAAACACACACACACACACACACACACACACACATACATACATTACATTACATTGGTATTACATTGCATCTACTCTAAAAAAAAAATACAAATTTAGATGTCTTTTCGTATACATAT
>JAQMCW010000009.1:16653442-16663442 GCA_030068335.1 Chrysichthys cranchii
TGTATAAAGTATGAATGAATGATTCTGCAACATACATTGATTGAATGATCAACATTTCATTTTAAACTGAAATAAAAAAACAAGAATTTGTTGTACACGTTTTAATGTATTTGATGTTTTCTGAAATCAACACACTGTCAAAAATATAAATACAGCACACCTAATATTTGGAAGTTTCACCTTGACCAGATGCTTTTGGTAGCCATCAGCAAGCGTCTGGCAGAATTTGGGAAGGATATTTGACCACCCTTCTTGGCAGAATTGGAAGCATTAAATTAAATTTGTGTGTTTCCTGGCACAGACCCAATTTTTAAGCACCGTCCACACACTTTCCATAGGGTCTAGGTCAGGACTTGTTTTAAGCTTAACATTAGCCTGCTTTATCCATTCCACAACCAGCTTTGATGTGTGTTTCAAAAGTTTCAACATTCTAGCTGATGGTTTAACATTATGCTGAAACATTCTGAGGTTCTTCATTATTCCATTCATTTTATGCCCTGCACCACTTCCACTAGCAGCAAAACAGCTCCAGAGCATGATACTGCCACCACCAAGCTTAACACTTGGTAGAATGTTCTTCTGTACCTCTGCTCATTGTAGCCAAACAACTCAATCTTTTTCTCATCTAAAGATTTTTCTTTTTCCATGTGGTCAGCTGCAAACTTCAGTTAAATTTAAAGGTGTCCATTTTAGAGCTCAGGACTCTTTGGGTCTTCTTCCAGCAAAGTGGCTTGGCAAAGTGGCTACACCTCCCAGTAACTTGTATTTACGTATAATATTTTGATCTGATGATCATGGAATCTGCAGTTGCTTAGAAATGGCCCCAAGATACATTCCTGAGTCGTGTAGGTCTGTGATCCTTTTCCTCAGATCTGCACTGAGCTCCTTGGACTTTCCCATTGTACTGTACATTGGCCAATAAAATGAGTACTGTCAAACAAATGTTTTTTATGTTGGCACAAAGCTGCTACCAGCTGTAGTCAATCATGACTACTAACAAGAAGTTAAGAGGCCTTGGCAAGTAAAAAGACATTTTGGAGTATTTCAGCAACACTGAATTAATAATCAAAGTGGGTGTTTGACTGAACCATTTTTTTTTATTATTAAAAATGTATGTTGTGTATAATGGTGTGCATGGTCACATTCATATCTGTGTATGTCAACTTCTGAGTGCAACTCTAGTGGATGTAAAATGTCTGCACACCCCTGTCATGTTTTTGTGGGGACCCCCCCCCCCAAAAAAAAAAACCATGTCAGAACCTTTTCCAACATCAGTGTGAAATAACAAAGTATAAAAATTAAGAGAAAAACAATCAGGACATTCGACACAAAATAAAGAAAGAATATATAGAAAAAGAACGTCTCAATCGCCTTATTGCATGAGTGTGCACACCACTTAATAACTGGGGATGTGGTTGTGTTCGAAAAGAACGAATCACTTTCAGTATCATGTAATTATCACACAGCTACCATCAGTGACATTTGTGATTAACCCCAAATAAAAATCAGCTGCAGGATTTTCTTCGTGTTCTTGGTTTCATCCGATTGCTGAAGCCATGGTCCTCTAAGAGCTTAAAAGCAGTTACGGTATCTCAGTTGCTGAAAGGTAATGATCAGAAGAAGGGTATAAAAGAAATTTAGATGAGCCATGGAACACCATGAAGGCCATCACCAACAAATGGAGAAAATGGAGCGCCGGAGTGACGTCACCAAGAACAGCACGCCCTTTCAAAATTTACAAAAGAACAAGACAAAAACTTACCAGGGAGGCTGCCAGGAGACCTACAGCAACATTAAAGGAGCTGCAGGAACACCTGACAAGTAATGATTACTCTCTGCATCTCTAGTATTCTTCATGTCTGGGCTATGGGGTAGGGCGGCAAGATAGAAGCCGTTTCTCACAAAAAAACATCCAAGAACTAAATCACCCCAAACCATGTTTCAATATGTTACTGTCTGAAGGAACCAGTTCTAAAAGGAATAATAACATCATATCAAAAGGTTTGTTTAGCACAAAAAAAAAAAAAAAAAAACATCAAAAAAAGAACACTGTATCTACAGTGAAGCATGGTGTTGGCAGCATGATTTATTTTCTTATCCCCCCCAAAAAAAGTTTATGTATGCTTTTGACTTCATTTGTATACTATGCAATTTCACATCAAAGGTGAAAAAAAAAGAAGATCTGACATAATTTATCTTACTTCACAAAAGCCTGCCATTTTTACAGTGGTGTGTAGACTTTGCATATCTCTCTCTCTCTCTCTCTCTCACACACACACACACACACACACACAAATACACACACACACACACACACACACACACAAAGTGTATATCTACAAAATATAGAGAATATAATACACGTGATGCAAAATGCTAATAATAATACTGCAGTGCTATATTAACACTCTTTTAACACTCTTATTAGTTACTACTAAAACTATTGATGGTGTAACGATAAAAGAAAAATACCACCATCATTGCTGTTTAACTTAACATTAAATAAATGGCTATTATGTAACATAGTACTAACAGTAGTGCTATTATATAATGTAACACTAAACAGTGAGCTAATTTTTGGATAACATGACACTAATGACACGACTATTATATAATAACAATGGAGGTATTACAGGGCATCACATGACAGCATATAGTATTCTGTGTTTTTCATTCTCACACAACTTTGTACAGTTGATTTAATAGACCAATAGCAATTACAAGACTCCTTCCTACAGTTTTGCATTCAGGGTGTGTGCTACCATTTCTTGCTACATATTGACGAGGTTGATAAAACTATCAAAATCATGGCTTCAGAGCAAAGCTGAGACTTGATTATATAATCAACGCGTGGCATTTGTTTCTAATGTTGAATCGAGAAGTTTTCAATGTGTCACAGCTACACAGAACTTGAGTTGAGTATGTGAGTTATAGTGATCGGTGAGTTAACCTCAGTAAAATCTAAAAATAAATCTTCTGGCTATTTCTAGATTTCCAAAGAAATGTAAAACATCACTTTCCATCATTCAGACACAAGCCTCCTGCATACAGGCACTGTAATGGAAGAAAAAGTGGACAGGCAGGGGGCCAATGATGGCTTTGCAAAATGAAAACGATCTGAGAAAAGGAACTGAAAGTAGTATGCCACAGTTTAAAAGGTTTTTTATTCCAGTATATGTAATTAACCATACAGAAAACACCAATATCTAGAATCAGAACAATCATAAATAATTACAAGGAACTTAAGTACTTACATTTCTACATGAACATATATAATAAAGTAAGACCTACAACCGTATAATAAACAAAGTTACAAGAGAATAAAAAGGCCAGGAATGTAGTGTGTGAATACTCAGGAGATTTCAGTCTCAGGCTTGAGCTTAAATTAGGTCTGCAATTTATCTTTCTTCTCTTCCCAATATCCCAAATTTTGTTTTAATGTTATATTAAGGGAGCAAAACTTGAGAGCTGAGAAAATGTGAAGCGGTGCTTTTATCAGGGAAGGAAAAAAAAAAAAAACCTGTTCCATTTCGATGAAGGTAATTTTGTGCCAAAATTATTGCAGAGGCAGTTTGCAGTTCTAGAGCCCTCACCTTGTGCGGCGAGTTTGCTATGAATGTACTGACGAGCCTTTCTGGACACACTGCATCTTAGTTCAGCTCCTCGTTGGACTGAAATAACTTGCTCATGCTGCATATTTCTGGGTAGAGAGAGCTCAGTGGTTAGGGGATCAGACTGTTGATAAGAAGATCGCGAGCAAAGATTCCAGCACTGCCGAGCCGCCACTGTTGGGTTCCTTAACCCTGAGCTGCTCACCAGTATCCTGTCTCAATTATGTCACTTTGGATAAAAGCATCAGCCAAATGAGGTAAATATAAATATAATGTTAATGCAGGCACACTCACTAGCACTGGTGGTAGACTGCACCTTAAATGTGCATCTTTATTTAGCACTATGCTTCCTCGGTATTCGGTCTCACACACACACACATCTATAAAAATGCATGGAGGTGCCATTAGAAATGCTCTGTCCCATGCGATCTGTTGAATACTTGACCAATTTCAATACAAGTGGCTCATGCTTTCTCAGCGCCATGGCATCTACCATTATTTCTACCACTTTTTCAGACTGGGCGATACATCACATGCTTACAGAACACTCTCAGGCTGCATTTCATTGGTGTATTTGAAACTCCCTTTAATGACATGGTATCCGAAGAACACAGCTTCTGAGGGAGGTGTTTAGTGCAAGCAGTGAAACCAGATTTTCCTCCTTTAATTCTCCAAGTTAGTCATATCCTGATAACACCCCCACACATGCACACCTAGACTCTCACTGATGTACAGTGTTTTATTCACATTGAAATGCACATAGAAAGACAGGACATAGAAATGTGTAAATGATTCATTCAACAGCCAATCAGACCATTGGGGGTGTATGTGTGTGTGTGTGTGTAAGAGAGAGAGCGAGCACACATAAGGGCAGAACAAAAGACAAGCAAGACCGTGGGCCTTAAGAAATATGCACAAAATATATATAAAGCAATACAAATGTTTGTATTTGTACATATATACATGATACAAAAATGTCATGCTTAGGGTATTGGAATAATAGCTGAAATACAGAATTGCGTAATTCCTATGTTACTAAGAATAGACTATTAACAATCCATATTCTCCTAAATATTCATCTGCAGCACTTTAAATGAATTTCATAATGCAATTACACAACATTCAAGGAATCATCTGGCATAAATTGCTTTTATAGACAAATAGATGTTTGCCGAACGCCTCGTTTCCCAGTCATATCTCCTCAGTATCACAAAATATTTCAGCATTTTATTCCAAACACTAATCAAGAAGAAACAAGTAAGGCACGACTGGTCACATACATAATCAGAGATAGACAAAACCTATAATTTCCAAACGAATTCTCTTTCATTCAATCACTTTTGAAGCAAGTCTCAATAAAGAATACTTACATTTCGAAATGCTTTATTTAAACACAAACACTGCGGACAGTACCCCGTGGTCACTGTGTCATAGGTTTAAACATATAATCTGACCTTTGAACCCCTAAACGCAATCTCCTGGAAATTCTCCACATCTGCAGATCTTTAACCAGCCAACATCGATTAGCTCATAAACCAGCCGTACTGTCGGAGTGTACTCACAAACATGGCCTAACAGATACCTATTCAAACCGTGATGACCTTCCTTATGGATCCGGTGCCCATGAAACCAGTTTCTTGACAGCAGACAGCAGGGATTCTCTCTGTCCGCCCCTCTCTGTGTTTAAAATAGAAGCAGATAAAAGCACATCTGCGGGAGCTGTGTGTGCCCTCCACCCTTCAGGCTGCTCCCATTTTCATTCCTGCTATGTTGTGAGGTTATTTATGCATGATATTCGAAGCTTAGGTTTTTTTTTTTTTTTTTAGGTGTGCCACATAGATGTACTCACACTTTTTCATTATACTACTTATGGCCAGTGTCGTATCTCATGGATCTTTATTAATAATGAGCCATAAATCACTTTTTCACTTGTGCACTATATCTGTGCCCTTCCTGATTTAGTCCCAGTACCCACTATTACTACGTTCTATTTTTTAAACCATGCTTCTCATCTCAGGTTTCTTTTTAAACACACAGGAGCGTTCAGAAGAAACCTTGATTCAGCACTACTTGGGGGTAAATATTTGACCCCATGAAAGCCTCTTAAAATTCTAACTAGCTTATTGCAATGCTCCCAGGCTAGGTGCAGAATAAAAAAACACACACACACACACACAGTTGCATTGGAAATATGCATGCACTACACTGCAAAAAAAAAAATTTTTTAAATTAAAAACAATTAAATGAATGCAGAAAATGGGGAAACACAGTATACGCCCAGATCCACACACCACATACCACTCACTCTTTTGCAGACATATCACGCGCGCTCAGAAATCATAGAACAAAATGTCCATTCTTTTCCCCCTCAGCTTCGTGTTTACTCTGCAACCTCGTCCTGTATCGAGTTACTGTGTGGAACATTCTCGAAGGTGGGGGGGTTACAGAGCACGAGACGAGCAAATACCCGTTTTCCTCTGTAACTGAAATTCTAAACTACTTTTATGTCCTTATATGGATTTTAAAAAAAAGCCATTTTGGGTCCAAACCTACCAGATTCTTAAAAACCCATAAAAAAAAACCAACATAAGACCAGTACGTTAGTGGCTGCACGTGAAATGGAAGCCCAAGTAAACTGCTGCGCCTCTATTGGCGCTCGTGGGTCACCATGGCTACGTTCCAAATCCTTCATACTAGCCTACTAAATAGTATGTCGCAACCGCAGGTCGCATATTAATTTCACATTCTACTTTGTACGGCAGTGTGTGATGTTTAAAGCATAGCCTTGTCGTCCTGTTGGACAAATTAGTATTGGTAAGACACATAATAGATGAAATTCAAGTGAAGTAGTTTTCACATACTGCTTAGTAAGGTAGTATCTGAGAGGTGGCTCGCCCAGAAATGGCGGAGCGGCTTCTTCTTCTTCTTCCTGCTGCTGCTGTTAGAGACGCCGCCATTTTGAAAACAGACAACAGCTCAGCAGCCATTAGAGTAGCATGTTTTGGTTTTTTTGTTTGTTCTTTCCCCACTTGCCAAAAAGAAGAGGTTCAAACTCAGCTTTATAATTAAAAGGCAAAAATATACGTAATAAATAAGTATGTATCCTGATGCTGAATTTCAGTTTACTGCAAAAAGAAAAGGGTTAATGTAGGGTTTGTGGGGGAAAGTAAATGAGAAAAACAAACAAACAAGCAAAACAATTCATGTTTGGATTGCAAATATTTGTAAATTAGGACATGGTAATAAATGCAAATGTTCTAAATATATATCTTTAAAAAATAATCTTAAAAATACTTCCCCTTTAGGGAAATGTCCATTATTACCTTAATAAAAGCTGATGAAATCTCTCTGTCTGTCTCTGAGAAATGAAGAGCTCATGCATTTTTTTCTCCTTCATCCTGTCTTCAGCAAGAAAATGAGGGGGATGGTTTGCATAAAGGCTCTTAACAAAAATCAGCCCCAAGAATTTCCAGCAGTTTCACTCCTCAGAGGCTGCGCTCTTAAATTATGCTGGATTTCATTTTCTTAAGAAAAAAAAAAAGCACCATCAGGCAGAAAAGATGGTTATTCTGGTTTTGTTGCTCTGAGGCGTCGCAAGCCGACCCCTCTGTAAAAGCCCTGTGTTAAAGGATCCGACGATGGGAATGAAAACGTCCCTTTCTTCTGCGTTTAGGCCTGATAAAATTATTCCAAGCCAGTGTTAAGGTAAATATCTCCACTAGAGCTTTACTGACTGTGTGTTTTGGAGTGACAGGGGAGAGGAAAGAGAGGAAGAAATCTGAGCAATATGCTGTTAGGAGATTAAAACTCCACAGAAGCAAAAATATGTCCTTGACACAAGGTCAAATAGGTTTAGATTACATGATAGTGCTCAGTTATTATAAATATCTATAGGAAAGAGGTTTGTGAGTTTAATAGCAGATTAATGATGACTTATTTGTCAGTGATTTGTCTTGAGTAGATATTACTTATGAGTATGATGATCCTTTATAAATCATGGTATATCAAGGATATTGTGGTTGGTTATTATTACAGATTATTATGGCTTCATACCAACAACCACATCATACCTGTGATTCAGCATTTTTGTATGCAAAAGGCCAATCATCCTTTCTTTTCTTTCTTTCTGTCTCTCTCTGGCCTGGCTTGTTTTCTGAAATGTGAGAAGCAATCAATTTGAATGGATCTAAAAAACAAACAAACAAAAAAAACAAAAAACAAAAAAAAAAACCAGCCCCCAAAAAACAGGCATGCAAGTGAATATATATATATATATATAAAAATAAAAGCTCACAAAACTAGTGCCATGAATCCTGAGTGATAATATAAAAAGAAAAAAAATCCAAATTTAATAATAATAATAATAATAATAATAAATTATTATTATATACGACACTAAGCAAAGACAATAAAGATGAACTTACTCAAAGGCACATTCATACTTGGCCTTGCACAATGTAGGGCCTCAGAGCTTTTCATGTGTATTTGTTACACTGTTTAAAGCAGTTATATAATCAGTTACAAGCTGTTTTATTTAGTAGCATTTTAACTTTAGAAAGAAAATACTGGTTATATGGGTGTGCCATGACCTAGTTTAGTAGGACAAAGATGGATTCCAGGAAGAGAAGAGAAAAAAGCACAGAAGCTTAAAAATATCAAAGGGATATGATCCAACATTTCATCTTCCTTCTTCTGAAATCCTGTACACAGAAACACTGTAATGTGTTCAATAGTCCATAAAGATGAGGAGGATGATGATGATGATGAAATCAAGCTTTAGATCCCTTTAGAAACAAAGGAAGCCCATTTTGGCCATGGAGCTCCAGCTTAGGAGAAAATGGCCGCGCTGATGTTCAGCCCTTTCTGCTCTCTGTTGGAGGGACTGGCGCGCGACGCTCTAATAGCGCGAGCCGACATGGTGCTGAGCTCTGATTGGTCAGAACGGAAAAGCGCTGTTAACCAGCCAACTGCCCGACACCAAATACCGACAATGTTCAACGCGCTCGGAGACATTTATACACACTCTTTTCTAACCCAAAAATGAACATAACGCAGTTTGTATTCGTCCAACACCTATTAATACTAGTCCTGGCACTGATTTGTTACATTTTGTGATGTAAAAAGCTCCTTCCGGGACGGAAGCCCAATATTTGTGGGAGTTTCTTTCAAAGAAAAATCGCAATTTTTGCACAATTGTGTGTGTTTATGAAACAACCCAGGTTCGTTTGAGCGATCCGGGGCACCGTTTGACGTGTGAAACAAAAGTAAGCGTGTCCCGAGTCAGTCCTCTATCGCCGGACCCCCATGTCCATCTTGTATTTGGCGTCGGTGTAAATACAGGCAGCACATTCGCGTCCTCCGCGAGCATTGTTTATTTGTTTACGGATTAATCACAACATATCCGTTTCACTCACGAACACGCCTCGTTGTACGCACACAAGTGTGTCGAATCGGTTCGGATTCAGCTAGTCGCAAGCGCATGTCGTTTGTATACCACCGTGTAGCTGAAAGTCGTGTCGAATCTGCTGCGCCGAAAAAGCAGACTCGCGCTCTATAGTGGTGTATTGTGGGAGAGACCCAGAGAGAAAGCCCAGGCTGGAGACACACAATATGTGTTGGCTCGCAAAAAAGAGGCAGTATCTTCAAACCATGTAATGTAAATCACCGAACGCGCACACACTTGATCATAAAACTAATCGATCGGACACATTAAAATGTCCAGACCCGGAGAGAGAAGCAGAGGAGATGAAGATCACGGCAAAAGGCAGAGTTCAAGTAAGCTCTCTGTGTGTTTTTTCTCTCTCTCTCCCTCTCTCTCTCTCCCGTTCCTCTCTAATGTGTGTTTCGGTGACTGGGAGACGCGTCTAAAAAAGCCCCGTGTTTGTTTACCCCTGAATCCTGCTGTTTGGGGACACGCGCACGACTTAACTAAACCGTGTTGAGTGTGTATGTGTGTGTGTATTCGAGTGTGTGTTTGTATTCACCTCTGCTTTAACACAGGTTTGGCGAACGGCGGCACGGAGAACAGCACGGCAGAGAAGCGGAGGGAGCACCACTGGAGAAGTTACAAGTTGATTATTGACCCGGCGCTGAGAAAGGGCTCACACAAACTGTACCGATACGATGGACAGCATTTCAACATACCGGTGAGCCGCGCGCGCACACACACACCGCATGCACGCGCTCGGGATAGCGTTGTGACCGTGGACTCTCAGCACTTCACCCGGATCTCAGTCAGTTATTGTAGCTGATCTGTCCGGCTGGCTTTGGTTTGTGTTTGTTTGTTTTCTGACTCTTGGATCACTCTGACGGACAGGTGATGTGAAGTGAACTCTGACTCAAGCTCCGGATCTGATCGCACTTCTGTGTTTCTCCTCAGAACCCC
Organism: Chrysichthys cranchii; assembly: GCA_030068335.1. Taxonomy (NCBI): domain Eukaryota; kingdom Metazoa; phylum Chordata; class Actinopteri; order Siluriformes; family Claroteidae; genus Chrysichthys; species Chrysichthys cranchii. The sequence goes on from JAQMCW010000009.1 coordinate 16,663,439, forward strand.
GGGA
>JAQMCW010000009.1:16665636-16685121 GCA_030068335.1 Chrysichthys cranchii
GTGGGTGTGTGTGTGTGTGTGTGTGTGTGTGTGTGTGTGTGTGTGTGTGTGTGTGTGTGTGTGTGTGTGTGTGCGCGTCTCTGTCTGTCTCTCCTTAAAGAGACAGAGCTCTCACAAATGTGCACTTTACAGACAGCAAAAAGAAAAAATACTGATTTTTATTTATATATATATATATATAATATGAATTGAATGTGAATATTGGTCACTCTGGATAAGAGCATGTAAAAATGTAATGTAGAATGTAAAGCTATTTCACGTTATTTATAAGTATTAAAAACCGTCCCATTGATATACTCTGAATGAATGTCATTTTCATTCCTAATTCCAGCTGATAGTGTCACATTGCAGACCACTTCTTTCTTCTTCAGTCTTCTCTGAAGTTTTCGCCCAGTATTCCCTTCAGTTTGTAGTCCACACTGCACTCATTTTTAGTAATGCTGTTGTCATAAACTATGCAAAGATTGCTATGAAAAATACATACAAGCATTGGCCAGGGAAAACAGCCCCATGTCATGCCAACAGTGCCATGGGAACAGTAATAAACTAAACAAAGTCCATATTTGTTGTGGCTCTTATTTGTCTTTAAAATGCATCAGTAGTCTAAGGTACACTTTGTGCAGTTTTATGAGGAAATTGTTTGGTAAGTTTTTCCTAAGCATCTTGGAGATCTGACTCTCACATAGCTTCTGGTTTTTGAAGGTAAGCAAGCAATAATTTATATGTAATAGTGGTGTTTTATATACTGTGTTACCTACTTTATTAACATTTTTTTTGTAAATGTAATGTTTGAATTTCTTTCCTCCTGTTTGAAGGCATAAAATAAACATCTGGGACAAAATTAGTATAAAAATGAGCATGGCTAAGACTTTGTACAGTACTATAATGTATATCAAGTAGCTTTATTTACCTGAACATATGTATTAAAAATGTTTCCAAAGTATCGGGAGCACAATAACAAGAAGTATGATGTGGAATACCATTACCATAGCCACAGCAGAAATATGAGTATATAAAAGTTCAGTATCAATATGTAATAGATTAGTACCATGCAAGAAAGCATTAGTAATGTGCCAGAAGTGTGGCAGTAGAAATAAGCACATTTCCAGCTTTTCCCAGCAGTATATAACCAAAGCCAAATGAACAGACTGCTTTTCAAAGGAAAACATCACCAGATCTGTTTGGGAACTACGGAGATTGCAGTAAAACTGGAGCAAATTTTCAAGGAACCCATGCTTGTGTATAAAATGCACAACAGTGTACCTAAGGTTACTGATGTTTTAAAAGCGAGGAATTGTCGCACCATATATTTACTCAGATTCAGCGTTTTCACTGTTCACCTTTCTTTACAGTAACTTTTCATAGTTTTTGTTTCATTATTTTTGAAGTGTTTTATCTTCACAAAATTTGCCGCAGACTAACTACAACCACAAACGTCAAAGATGTGAATAAATAAATTAATTTAAAAAAAGTGGTGCTTTTAACAGAGTCCTGCCTGTGGGTGTTTCTAATCTCTGTCCTTACCTGCTCAGGTGAGAACCGGTTGCGTTATGTCCAGCGACTGATAAACGGGAGCTTCACGCCCTTGACTGTGCCAGTGGGAGACGAGGAGCCATGTGAGGTGTCACCGCGCAGTCTGGCCGAGGTGCTCCTGGTAAACATCTCATTATTCTTCGATGCACTGAGAGGATAATACTGGTGCAGTCTGGGATCACATGCTGCTATATGTGACACTAATATAAAGGCACAATTGACCCGTCCATGCTTGGGTCCTGTTGCAATTTTAACTTCCCATCTAAAAATGCAGGCAGAGTAAATGAGTTAAGTGTTTACCGTGAAATGGAAATGGTTCGAGTAGATTTTAACAGTAAGGCCTTCAGGGTTAAATTTAAACTACCTTATATTTCTACTCATGGGACTGTGCCCAGATATGGCCAATCTCAGGTGTTGATGTTAATACACTCGCTTTAGTTGCTCTGTAGCAGAGTTCCTCTGTAGGTTCTGGAGGAAACGGGTCTTAAGTAGTAAATGTTTCAGCTACAACGACTGACACAGGACCAGCTTTATGCTACCATTAGAAAGGACAAGGTACGACGCAGTACCTCAGACCATTGAACCAGCCTTCACAAGGGCAAAAAAAAGGAGTGCTATATTTTAAATCCACTTTAAATTTTTTCGTTTCTCATTTGCATCCACTGCATAAGAAGGTTCTTACGCCGTGCCTCGGCCTTTCTGTGAAATATAAACGTCAGCACCCTCTGGTGGTTCTGGTCCAGCCTGCCAGCTAGAGGAAGCTCTGGACAAAAAGTGTCCACTGGTTCGCCTTTAGTTTTTCACTGGTTTTAGTAGATTATCCAAGTATTAATTGTGCAAATTTCTGTGAGCTTCCTGTGATGCACATTACTAGCATTAAAGGTACACAGGTTACAGCATTTGAAACACAGCTCATGACAAATAAGTGATTCAGTGTGCCATAAATAGGATTTTAACACTGTCCACTTTGATAATGATTTCTTAATAAACAAGTCTGTGCGTCCCAAAATCTCAGATTTTACTTTTTGATTTAATTTGATTTCACCCCCAGGTGATAAATAGCATGGTAAAAATGTTACATTAATGCCATAACTAACAAGTCAGGAAAACTTGTAGCCTTCAGTTCACTGCTCCGCTAACTACATGCCTTCTGTGTGTGTAGTCATCCTGTGAGCCGTTACGTCGCCTCTCTGAAAGTGGGTCCACCAGCACAAGCACCCCGCTCTCCATGGACACAGCGTATTCAAGCCTTAGACAGGATGCTACGCCCCAATCACAGACCACACCCATCACGCCCCGCCCTTCTGGTACACCCTTCTCTCAGGACTCTGCCTACTCCGGGAGGCAGGCCACACCCACCTTCCAGCGCTCCCGGAGGCACGAGACCAAATTCCAGGACGCGTACAACCGCCGTCCGGAGAGGCATTATGTCCATGGGGGTTACCGTGGCAATGCAGAGAAGCCAAACCCTCCACCTGAAGCTCCACCCCCACCTGTCACGCCCAATTTTAAGTCTGCATTCTCACCATACCAGCCCCCCATGCCCCCCGTTTACCCCCCTGCCGAGCCGCACTTTCCTCCGTCGGAGTACAGACACCCTCCTCCTCAAGCCCCGCCCCCTACCACGCCCGAATTTCCCCCAGAACCGCCTCCTATGCCCGAGGAAGCACGGCCTGCCACACCGACCTCCTGCCCCTCCCCTTCCCCGGGCACACCCACGCTGGAGGCAGAGCGTCACAGCCTGGACTCACGCATTGAGATGCTGCTGAAGGAAAAACGCACAAAGTTGCCATTCTTGAGTGAAGGTGGAGACTCGGACGGAGAGGTGCGCATGGAGGGCAGTCCCATCTCCTCCTCCTCCTCTCAGCTGTCCCCCATCCCACCATCCTCTGCTGCTCAGCGCACACCCCGTCCACCAAGCACTGGCCTTGAGGATATCAGCCCCACCCCTCTGCCCGACTCTGATGATGACGAGCCCATCCCAGGCACCGCCTCCGCTATTCAGCACCCACAGAGCACCTCACCATCAAACACGCACAATGTTGGGGGGCCACATACCCCAACTGACAAAGTGGATACGGTAAGACATGAGTTATAAATATATATATTTTTTTTTTATTAAAATTTTTTTAATATTTTATTTAAAAAAATATTTTTCTAAATCTAAAGCTCATCAGAATTGATCCTGATTCCTCATTCTTGAAAAATATTAATGTTACACCTCCTTTATCTTGTATTAACGTGCAGACTCGGACTTTTGAATTCTTAACTACTAGGCATATGACGATTCGCTCAATTCAGGATTCGATCTGGTTCGATTCAGACTACTGGGTTCATGATTCAATTTTCTCATGACATTTTTGGACAGCGAAGTAGAACATTTTATTACTAAAAAATACAATTTATTTTCCTGTTCTTGATCAGCTTAAATGATCATTTTGTTAAATTAAAAATACATACTTCTGTTTAATTTTCTGAATAATTTCATAGTAATTATTTACAAACATTTGTAAAGGTGGGGGTTAAATGTAACAGCTTGTTAACTTGCATATTCCTTTTTATTAAAAATGAAAAAAAGTTAATAACATTTTCTTAATAATTATGAGCATTTGTGAAGCTTAAACACAAAACAACTACCCCCGTTTGTCCCTTCTCTTTTCTTATGCTTTCGGCAGTCTGTATAAAGATAGCTCTGATTGTTGAATCTGTTTATAAACTCAATCTCACAAAAGCTCGTTCCTGTTTTAGGCCTTTTTTTTTTTTTTTTTACTTTTGTGCCCCTGCGTTAGAGCTATGCTACTTCTGCCTTTGGTGACGTCGCATGTATTCCCCCAGTGTATGTTTTTACACCCTCTATTATCTAAACCATGCGATTACAGTTAGTTTTTCTTAACTAAGAGATTAATCGCGTTTCATTTTTATTCATTGATTTGACATTTGAAATTTGTACCACGATTTATTGATTCACACCAAAATAGATCCACGCCTCGCTGAAGTTAAAAAAGAAATGAAATTTGAAAAGACATCCAAAGCATACATAATTTTGTCGTGATCTTGTACTAGTGTGTATTTAAACAGCACTTAAACAAACAAACAAACAAACAAACAAACAAACAAAAACACATTGTCATTGTTTATGCGTGTTTAATTTCATTTTATCCTTTGTCCTGTATCAATATTATGCCCAGAATGTTTTAAAAAAATGTCTGAAAAACCCAAAACAAAACAATGCTAAGTACTAAATTTTCAGAAATTGTGTTGCTTACTCAGTTGGATGCTATGTGCAACCTAAGCACATTGTGGCTCTGACTGCAGCGCCCCCTAACAACCTTTTGACCCACTGGACCCCTATTGTTATAGCTGTAATAGCTGTATGAATGTACAGGGGTTTACCTAAAATATTTAACATTAAAAGCTGATACCGTGAATCTTTCATTGTGACAGTTAGTGAATGGTGAGTGTGACAGGTCGCTACGTGAGGAGGGTTCTAGGACCCAGCAGAAACGCAGCAGTTGGTGTAGGAAGTTGCGAAATCTGCCTGAAACACAGCGCTTTACAGCACTGAAGATAACATCACAAACATGTGCTCTCCTACCTCTGTGTGTAAATGAATTATATATGGCATAAATGAGTAGCAGGATATAAACACAAACATGGCAATGAATCAAAACAGTAAAAATGATGTCCGCTATTTGACAGATAGCTTTCATCTCCAAGAAATCACATGAAGTTAAGGGGGAAAAATGTATAATTCTTCTATATTATAATTGTAAATATGTTTATATAGCTATTAAAAAGCTCAGGTTGCTGTACCCTTTGCCTTTTGGTGTCTGCTCTAAGCTAGATACTGTATGAAAGCTTAATTAGAAAAAAAAAAATCATTAGGTATGTGAGGGTTTATAAACACTGGTATTTATATACCTGGTATGAAACATCATCCAGATCAAGAACAATATAAGTTGAGTGCACTCGCTTCATGTGTGATCAGAGTCGAGCAGAGCACTTTCAGTTCCTCTACCACATCAGGGTGTTGCAGGGGAGAAGACAATGCTCGACCGTTTGCTGCTGCACTTCCTGTAGAGCTGGAGCGGCTGCATTTCTGCTTCCCCCACTCACTACACAATGCAGTATCCGAGCCCCCGGAGAGCGAACTCTCAACAAACATGTTCAGCCTGTTTTTAATTCATAAAGTGCATTCATAACTGCAGATGAAAGTTCACGCTTTATGCTTATCCACAAAGTGCATACTTATTGGTGTATTGATCTGGCATTGAAATGTACCTGAGCTGTGAATTAAATTTTTTTTTTTTTTTAATCCAGGTCTGGGGGATTTCTCAGAATTTTTATCGATCCATTTAACTGTAAAGTATACGGTATTCAATGGACTAGTTCAATTCGTGTGTCAGTCAAACCAGCTAATAACTATAAGGACTCAATAATATAATAAATAATATAATAAACTGGGCAGCTGAAGCTCCCCGGACCTCACTTTGTGAACGAGTGCTGTGAAGAATTATGACGCCCTTTTATTTCTAGGAAGGATAAAATATTATCTAGACTTTAATCTTCACCAATATGTCATTTAAAGCTTTAGTGGCTTCACAAGTGCTTAAATCTTTATAGAGAACATATCTTCTCTGAGACATGAAGATGTATATGGCAAATAAGACACATGTCTAATACTGTACTCTTTTTTTTGTTTGTTTGGTTTTTTTTTTTGTTTTTTTTTTTTGTTTTAAGGCCTAATATAGATTTGTCTGAGCAAATACAACAAGTAAACAGACAGTGATCACTGCAAATGTAATAATTATATCATTAATTTGACATGAAAATGAAAAGAGTCTCATTCAGGAGCCAGTCTGTCAGTGTAGAGACAGTAGGAGACTCAGCCTGAGGTCACATTGAAATCTCATTAACAGCAGCTTTAGCTCAAACTGGTTGTGGTCGCGATATGTGACCCGATCCAACAAAATGAGTCACAGTGGCCCTTGTTTTTGTTCCTGACACACACGTGTATATGTTTGTTTTAGAATCCTTATGAAGACCTGCTTTTGATGTAATCATTAATGCAGCTCATTAATGCAATGCTTGCACCTCGCAATAACCCTAACCTCAGAGAGTTGAAACACTTTTCCTTGTGAGGACCAGACAAGGGGTCACGGACTGCTTTTGCTGGATCGGGTCACATGGGTTTCATAAATAGCTGAAGTACACCTATATCATATATAATTTGTAGGCCGGTGTGTTTAATGTATGTTTTATATTTTTGTTATCCAACCCGTCGGTTTATTCTGTTTTCCTTCTCCTTTTCGGTAAGTTGCTTTTACTGAAAACTGTTACTTTGATCAAATTTGTATTCATTCTACTCTTACTTCCTGTTTACAGGAAAAACGACATTAATGGAGAAATAAAAGTGCAAAGAACATAAAAGTCAGAGGAAAAGGAGAAATTTCTGGCATATCGTCTGTGTTTCTGCATGTTGTTGGAATATTACTTTCCCGAAGCTTAACTTTCTGTCTTTCTTCGTCTCTAGGGTAACCAGTCATCAGGAGAGGATATGGAAATCTCTGATGATGAGATGCCGGGCACGCCCATCTCCAGCGACTGCGCTAAGGGCATCGTGGTGAACATAGCCGTGTCTCCGATAACCCCTCAGTCCATGCCGCTCCCACCGCCTGGCTTCCCCCCTCTACCCCCTCCACAGCCTGCGTACCCCATGCACCCTGCTCACATGGCCCACCATCTCCCTGCCCCGCCTCCGATGCTACCCCCAATGCACCCGTGCCCACCGGGCATGATGACCATGATGCCCATGGAGCTGATGAGTTGTTTTCCACAGTGGGGCAGCGTGCACATGTCATTCCAGATGCAGACACAGATGCTGAGCCGCATGGCGCAGAGCCAGCGCACTTACCCATACCCACAGTTCCTAGGGGGAACGACAACAGCGAACACGGGTGCCATGCAATTCGGCAGTCCCTACCCACCTTTGTCCATGGTGAGCACTCCCAGTAGTGGACACGGGCAGCCCTGGCTTTTACCCAGCGTGCCCAAATTTAACCCATCGGTGCCACCACCCGGCTACGAGCTGAAGAAAGAAGACCCGCACAAAGCCACGGTGGACGGCGTGCTCCTGGTCATCGTCAAAGAGCTGAAGGCCATCATGAAGAGAGACCTCAACCGCAAGATGGTAGAAGTGGTGGCTTTCAGGGCCTTCGACGAATGGTGGGAGAGGAAGGAGCGCTCTGCCAAGGTAGTAATTCTGTTACCAATCATTAACCAACTGTATTTGACCAATTTTTTAGTGTGTGATAGGAGAAGAAATGAAACTTAAATATTTCCTCTTTAATATATTCTATTTTTCAACCTATGTATTCATTACTGAAATGAGTACAAAGCACTGACATTGGAGACTCCTTCCATAAATGTGAGATTAAATTCACCACACTGAAAAGTGATTTTTTTTTTTTTGTTAAATGAAAACACATCCGTTTATTGGTTTATTATTAGTCTTGGATTATGTGGAGCATCGGCCATACGAGTCCCTTGTTTCTGTAGAAACGGTGACATATTAGAATAAGTGCATTAATGACAGTTTGCGTTACAGCCAACATTACTGTCCACATCATGCTGTAATACAAAACGAAAGCACACCTTCTGACCAGCACGTCTCGGACAGTCGTTCCATCCTCATCATGAGCGATGAAATTTAATGAGAACACGCTTGTTCTAATATGTTATTGTCTGTAGTAACAAGTCATACACGGGGACTTGTTTGGCAAACTCTCCACATAATCTAATGTAATTATTGAAAAAAAACGTAGAGTTGTTGAAATGGTGACAGTTTTTGTTAGGATGCATGTATTTAGCATTTATAGAAAGAATTTTTTGTAAGCACTTTTTGTGAGAAACCTTTCCAGGGTTTCCAAGCTTAGAAAAGTCTACACTTTCCATTAAAGGAGTATCATGGCTATAATAAAAGGGAGAACTGGGACTAATCTGTCTCTTGGACATTCCACAACATTAAATCTAAATATAATCCAATGAAATGTGCCACTTCTTGTTCATTACTTAATCTAACTTTACTTAATATAATATTGGCAAATCGTTGAGGCATAAGCAGTGTAAAGTTAATGGTTTACTGCATAAAAATGAATTTAGAATCTGGACTTGACAGCTTTTTAAACGATCTTTCCTTTTGTTGGATATTGTATGCACTGTTCCTCATTATTCTCTCTCTGTCTCTCTCGGTCTCTCTTTTGTTCTCGTGTCTAAGGCAACGTCCACCCCGGTGAAGACAGGTGATGGTAAGGAGGACGATAAGGAGCGAGTGAAACCGAAAGAGATGTTGTCATCCAGTCTGTTGGAGACGTGGGGTAAAGGCGAGGGTCTCGGTTACGAGATGGGTCTGGGGATCGGCCTGCGAGGTGCCATCCGCCTTCCTTCCTTCAAGGTATGGATCATCCAGTGTGTGTGTGTGTTTGTACCACATGCAAATGCCATTGTCATATGGAGAATCAAGAAAAAGAAAGGTCATAGGGGACACGTTACACCTGTTATTTTATGGACGAGTCGGTCCTAATTTGCCTTTAAGCAGGTAAACGTCGGGTTCTCAGCAGGATTAAAGCAGAGATTTTCTCAAATTTAATGTAAGATAGCACTGAGGTACCAAAGTTTCTCATCAAGAAAAGTGTTTGGCTGCTTTGGTCTGAAACATATTGTGCATATACTATATACGTGTGCATGTGTCTCTTCCAGGTGAAGAGGAAAGAGCCTCCGGATCCCGTCTCCATGGGAGAGAGTAAGAGAGCTCGGCCATCCACACCTGTAGACGATGAGCTGGAGGACGATGGTGAGACTGACATCATTCTGAAGCACAGCTCACTTCACCTTGTTCAGTTTGAGGGACATTTAAATCACAGCTAGCGTTTAAAAAAGGGACTGACAATCTGAGAGGTATCTGAGGCAACATGTAGAACTCTAGTGCAGACACTAGCTCAAAATTCCCTTCGTATTCGTTTTCACATTACGGTACACCCACGGTTGTTCCCAAATGAGTTGGTTTAATTAGTTAGGTATTTCATAAACTGAAATCTCCTGAGATTTTCACATACAACTGTCTTTAGACTGTGCGCAGCATGGTGTGAAAAACAAAAACAGCCCCTGCGCTGCAGAAACACCTTGTCGATGTCTGAGGTTACATTGGGCACAGGCTCCCTGTACCTGGACGGTTGAAGATTTACCTGGTAATAATCCCAGAGGCGTTCTGTATGTGCTGACCAAACATATGATTTTAGAGTCAGAGAGAGCAGACGCCCCCTCAGACGGCACCCGAGTGGATGACGCGTCCTCCGCCAAGCGAAGGCACGCCCGTCCCGTGGAGCTGGACAGTGAAGGAGAGGAGGAAGAGGATGAGGATGAGGAGGAGACGGGCAGGGAGGAGTCGTCTGTGTCCGAGCGAGAGGACGAGGCCGAGGTGGCTCTCTCGGAGAGACTTTCCACTAGCAAGGTGAGAACCTTCTGAGTCAAAGGTCTGTTTAGAAGCATAATATATCAATAGCTGAGTTCAATCATGCATCCCAAAACACACAACGCCACATGCAGTCCCCTTTGATAATATTGAAATGGCAAGGCAAGTTGTGGTGTTTTTGTTAAACACTGAGAGCATTTAGGTTTGAGAGCAAAAGAAAAACGAGAGGATAGATCAGAAGTTCTGCTTTCATTTCCTGCCACAACTGTGAGCATGCAATCTTTTATTCCAATCCACCCATTTTTCCTGTGATCAGAAATACTGGAACACGCTGACTGACTGGTGTTTCTTCTTTTTGTTCGATTATTTGTTTAAACAATTAATACCTAAAATAAATATCTGTTCTTGGTTGAGCCCTGGGTTTTGCCTGTCAGAACTGTTTGTTGTTAAAAAGGATAAACCAACATGAAGACCTGAGAGCTGTCTATGGGAGAAAATTAAGCTGTTTTAAAGCTGCAAAAAGGTGGGAAATTGATCAGAAACTTTGCGCAGTCATTGGGCCTAGTCAGTACAATAATGTGGAATGTTTTTTTGCAATCATTTGATCTCAATCCCAAATCTCTTAAGCTTAGAACAAAAACAAAAGTGTTTGCCGAGCCATTCCAATACTTCTGGAAGGGACTATATCATAATAATAACAATATAGTAACAATAAACATAACAACATTATGTATTTATGGAGCCGCAAAGAAGCTTTCTTACTGTGAAAACTGGTCTCTGCTTGTGGCTGCATCTCAAGCTGCATATTACTTTACTAGATGGTGACATGGTATTTAGTACTGTATTATGTGGATTGGGACACAACTCATGCTTGTGTTTCTCTCTGTGTCTGATTTACTTGTTGCCATTTTGCAGGAGCCAGAAAAGGATAATGATGTTGTCGATGAAGACAGGAGCGAATCAGAGAGTGAGAGTAGTTCTTCGGACTCCTCTGATGAAGGTACAGCACGAGATGCTCCTGTCATTGTAGTCATCTTTACCTAAAACTATCTACATGCTGTACTTACTAGAACCGTGCACATTTTCCCAAATGGCAGAACACAAAATATTCAAAACAGCATTCTTGAGGATTGTCATTATGAGCATTCATTCAGTGTTCAAACATTTTTTTGTTGTTGTTGTTATTGTTTTTTTTGGTTTTTTTTTAAATTTGTGTGTGTCAAAATGCATTCAGTGTACAAAACATGTCATTCTTGAATCTTTGATCAGAACCTTCTAGCTCGTCGTCTTCTCAGTCCGACACTGACTCCTCTGAGAGTGACAGCTCCTCCGACTACGGGTCCAGTTCAGATGAGGAAGAGGAAGAGGAGGAGGAGGAGGAGGAGGAGGAGAAAGCACACAAGGTTGCCATGGACACAGAAGATGAAGATAAGGAAATAGTGTCATCATCGTCGTCTTCTTCATCCTCACCTTCGTTGTCCTCTGAGGAAGAGGAGGAGGCGGAGGTGAAGGCTCCCAGCACACCTGTGGCTCCTGTGGAAGAGGAGAGTGAGGTGGTTCGGCTTGAGGCAGAGGAGGCAGGGAGCACTGTCACTACCGTTCAGGACAGTCTGCTCCAGGTGTCGCCTAAAGGATTAAAAGGTTATCGATTTATTCACATCTGTTAACTTACAAAACACTCAAAGCTGAAGGGTCTCAGTATTATTATTATTATTATTATTATTAATAATAATAATAATAATAATACAGGTAGTCCTCAGGTTATGATGGAGATGTGTCCCGATATCCCCATCGTAAGTGGAAAATATCGTATGTTGAACCACTGCTTAGCCTAGCCTAGCCCATCTTAGCCTAGCCTACCAAGGAGTCTTTTCCTGTAGGAGACATGCTGGGGCGTTTAGAAGACATGGTTTTGAATTAAAAATTAGCTCTTGAAGCACGCACAAAAAAAAATCACGCAGTAATGCACTGTACAGTACACTGAAAGACAAGTTCTACAAGCATCGTACATCTGGGCATTGTCCGCGTACATCTGAGGATTGTCCGAATGTATTATACCTCATGCGCTGTAATGCTGGCCTGCCAGCGATGCCTGCCCTTGAATCTTAAATATTTTCTAAATATTTTACCATTTTTAGCGTATCGCAATCGTCATCGTAACTTCAAAAATCGTAAGTCTGGCCATCGAAACTAGGGGAGCCACCTGTAATAATATCTACCATACCTTCGATTTAAGCACATGTATATTTATAGCTTGTAGTGATTCCCAGGTTTCTGTGGAAATCAGTGTCAGCGAGCTAGCTAGTAGTTTTTGTTAGCTGGGCTACCAGTTTGCAAAGAGCATTTTGCTTTGCTTTATTTTCCACAAACCTCTACATATTAAATTCATACTTGTTCCATTTCATATTTCCAGCAGAGGAGTCGGACGTCGATCTGGACGTAAGGAAGACGGAAGCTCACCTAGAGGGAGTGGAGACTCTGAGGCCTCCCTCCCCACCCCATGCAGAGGAAGAGGAAGTGCCTCGAACTCCAGGTCGTGACGTCCCTGTCCCTTCAGAGGCAGCGACATCCACCATTCACCTGCCCCTTCCCCCTGCTCATTCTGCCCTCCCGCCCCCACGCCTCTCAAGTGATGAGGACGTTCCCCGCACGCCGGGCCGTGACCTCCCCCACCATTTCAGCAAATCACAGAGCAGTGAAACAGCACCTACTACACCTACCATACCTGCTACACCCAGCACACCCAGTGAAGCCCCGCCCACAGGAAGCAGCTTATCACTCAGTAGCCCTTTCCCTTACCCGCTGCTCAGTGCGGGCATCCCTCCGACGCCTGGCCGGGATCTGAACTTTACCCCGGTTTTCCCAGACTCCCCTGCCGCCCTTCCTCTTCACAGGAAGTCCTCATCTGAAAAGCCGCCGTTCAAAGAACCTGGCAGTGCCACTTCCTGTTCCTCGTCCCCGCTTCCTATTGTTCCAGCTTCCTGTTTAGATGCTGCTACTCTGCCAACCAATCAGCACGTTCCCCTCATAGAACTTTCTGTCCCAGATGATGCCGCTTCTGCGAAGAAGAAACCGGGCCGACCCAGAAAGCCCGCTGTTGTTGAACCTGATGATGCCCAAGAACCTCCTGAGGCAATGATGCTGCTTCCTCCAGACCTCCCGGAGAAGGACCTGTTACCTGAATGTGAAGCGTTACCAGGAGTGCCTCGAGGGGCAGATGGCTCTGCAGCATTGGCTCAGAAGGTGAAAGAGGAAAAAGCAGACGAGAGACATGAGGAAATCAAGAAGGACTTCAAGAAGGAGGAAGTACACGATGTGGAACAGACGGATCTCTTTGAAGCGCCGCTACAGAAAACGCGGGGTCAGAGGCGGACCTGGGAGGAGATCCTCCTCTCCATGCACCTGCCCGTCAAGTCGCCACCACGGCCCACCTTCCTGCCGCGGTCTGAGTTTGAGGAGATGACCATCCTGTATGACATCTGGAACGAAGGCATCGACGAGGAGGACGTACGCTATCTCAAAATCACCTATGAAAAAATGTTGCAGCAGGATAACGCCCATGACTGGCTCAATGACACACTCTGGGTTCCCCACCCTCATATCCTTTACTGCTAAACACTGGCATGTTAATAACCTTAGTGTAGAGCTTCCTTTCAGCAGCTGTGTGTAATTCTATTCAGGTTTCTCATAATACATGGAAAACGTGATTTTGGGATATTCAGGTGTTGTATCTGTGGCTGTTTCCTTAACTGCACTTCCTGCACCTACCAGCAGTGGCAGTCTGCCTGGGAGCAAGAAAAAGAGGCGAGAGGACGGTATGCGTGATCACGTGACTGGCTGTGGCCGCAGCGAGGGCTACTACAAAATCGACAAAAAGGACAAAATGAAATATCTGAACAGCACCAGGTTACAGTCAGACGAGCCTGATAAAGACATGCAGGTGACTTGTTAAACCTCACTGCGTTAGTTATCGACAGATTCATTAAACACCACGAGTGCACGGTAACAACAATACCGATTTCTGTTCCCCAGGGACGGATGATCCCGGCTCAGCCCCACGCCTCGACCCGAGCAGGCTCGGAGAGACGCTCCGAACAGCGCCGCCTGCTGTCCTCATTCAGCTGTGACAGTGACCTGCTGAAATTCAACCAGCTCAAGGTGAGGCCACTCCTCACACACAACTAATTCAATGATAAATGTACTTTTTACACGTTTTAACCTTTTTTTTTCCTCCCACATTTCCTCCTCAGTTCCGGAAGAAGAAGATCCGATTCTGTAAGAGTCACATCCACGACTGGGGTCTTTTTGCCATGGAACCTATCGCTGCTGACGAGATGGTTATTGAGTACGTCGGTCAGAACATCAGACAGGTAAAAGCCACATAATGAGAGAACTGCACCACTTGAGTGCTTAATTTCCATTGAATTCTGAGCTACTCTTATTCAAAGAGTGATTGTAATAATTATGTAGTTGGAATAATAATAATGTGGAATTATAACGTGGCAGTCATGGGATTTTAAATATTTTTTGCTAAATTACACAGACTAAGGTTCAGAATTTAGATTAGGATTAGGGTTTAGTGTTCAGGTATGGGGATTGGAGAAAATGTGTTTGTAGCAGGGCTAGAGATGTGTAAACAAACTGTGTGTGTGTGTGTGTGTGTGTGCGTGTGTGTGCGTGCGTGCGTGCGTGTGTGTGTGTAGGTGATCGCGGACATGAGGGAGAAGCGGTATGAGGAGGAAGGCATCGGCAGCAGCTACATGTTCCGTGTTGATCACGACACCATCATTGATGCTACAAAGTGTGGAAACTTTGCTCGCTTCATCAACCATAGCTGCAATGTGAGTCTAATACACACTCTTCCTCACACACACACACACACACCAACCACATACGTGCACATACTCACTTTGTGGGTTTCCACTGTAGTTCAAGAAACCTTTTACCTTCCACATTAAAAATTCTGCATAAAAATCATTTATCAAACGTGCATCTAATTTTAACTATGGGCTGCAATCCCTAACCTTTGGTAACTATGGTAACCTGCGGTGATCTGCTGTGCAGTGTGTGATTGGCTGGAGCTTTTTGTTTGCTCTCTTTAAAGATGTAATCTTCAACAGAACAGCAGCAGACACTTAATGTAACTGTTGAATGTTGTGTGTGATCAGCGATAAATAATACAGTCTCTTGTAAGGTTATGTGTCGTCTTAAATCATCCTAAGGCCACGAGTTTATATTTTTAAATTATTTTTGCACTGATAGAAAAGCGTTCACTATGTATTGTTTTGGGCAGTACGAGGTGAAATGATTACTGCCACACACGGTAACGCAGCATTTTGGATTAAAGATTTTCATCATAGTTTTTTCCCCACCTGTGACAGGAATAGGATTTGAACAGCATTTGGTGACTTCTAGATGTGCTGAGTTTTATTATTAATTCCCATGATGCACTTGCTAATTGGAAAGGGGCGCTCTGTGTGGAGAATTTGTTTCAGTGCCCTCTACTGGTGGCTTCAGGGTATCTGACCAATTACATCCTTTAAAAAATTTTAAAAGAATTTCTTTTTCTTTAGTTGTGTTTTTTTTTTAGTTAATAAATGTCGGTCTTAGCTTGATTAACATTAGCTCTGGGGCTGTGACTCAAAGTTACTTAAGGTAACTATATTGTGTGTCATGTTTGCTGAGGAATAAATATACACCCTATGGCCAAATGTTTAGGGACACCTGACCGTTAAACATCTCATTCTAGATGTAGTCCCCTTTTGCTGTTACAATAATCTCCACTCTTCTGAGAAGGTTTTCCATTGTGGGGATTTGTGTTCATTTAGCCACAAGAGCATTAGTGAGGTCAGGCATCGATGTTGGCCGAGGATGTCTGGGGTGCAGTCGGCGTTCCACTTCATCTCAAAGGTGTTCCGTGTTGTTGAGATCAGGGATCTGTACAGGACACTCATGTTCTTCCACTCTGGCCTTGGTGAACCATGTCTTCACGGAGCTCGCTTTGTGTACAGGGACTTTGTCATGCTGGGACAGGTTTGGGTGCCTTAGTTCCAGTGACGGGGAATTGTAATCCTACAGCACGTTCTGTACAACCGTGTGCTACCAACAGACTGGGAAAGACCTCCATGAGTGAACACTATACCTGTTACATAAAATTTCTAGAAGTAGTAGCCAGTTCAAATTTCTGTTCCGCTGCCACCTTGCAGATTAGCGATATACTACGTGTCAGGGCTCCAGAATGTAAGGTCAAGAGGGTGAATCCTGAATGGTGAAACTACTTGGTTTTATGGTCAATTACATTTCTTTAGCTTTGTGTGGCTTGAATGGTGAAACGTGTCCTCATTACTGTCTACTAACACACTGGTAATGTGTTTTTTTGTTGTTGTTGTTGTCGTTGTCGTTTTGTGTGTGTTCCACAGCCGAACTGCTACGCCAAGGTGATTACGGTTGAATCCCAGAAGAAGATTGTAATCTACTCACGCCAGCCGATCAACGTGAACGAGGAGATTACTTATGACTACAAGTTCCCCATCGAGGACGAGAAGATCCCTTGTCTGTGCGGAGCCGAGAACTGCAGGGGGACGCTCAACTAACGCTTTGGAGCGGCAAGAAGCAAGGAGGGTGTTAGGGGAAACGCACACACCCTCCACTCTGCGGTTACAGCAGCTACCTGTGTAGGGCTTTTTATACAAATAAATCCATCCAATGATTGTTTACGATACCGGTGCTCTTTAGACCACAGATGAATTTTCTACCACTCTTCCACTGAGAGAGAAGGACGGCCACCGCAGTCAACTTCCCTTTCCGGCGTCTACGCACAAGTTATTGTGTATTAGGCAGGTCTTCACCCATCCACTGGCTTCTTTTTGTTTTCCTCTTTACAGACTTTATTTCTATACTGTACGCTCAAAAAGATCCACACGGGCACAGGACTGTCGGCCACTACATGCACACAAATTCAGACACACTACTCTACGACTTCAGGCTCACTCACACACGTCGCACTTCCGTCGCCTGCAGGTTTTCAACAGTGTTCTTTCCCACTTGCTTATCTAATGCCATTTCAGTTCATAACAATGCTGTGTTATGTACGTTTGTGTATGTGTGTGTGCTGCCCCCTGCTGGCTGTCTACTGTAATGACCAGCCTCCAGAATTATAGTAAGGACACTTTTTTTTTTTTGTGAAACAAATTGCACAGATAGACAGAAAGCGAGAGAGAGAGAAAGAGAGAGCGAGAGGTGACCAGACGGCATCTTTGCTCAGTCTGAGTTAAGTATTTAACTATCACATTGTGATAATGTGGCATTAATTACAATATAATATATTATCACAATAACATTGTATTGGCATGACAGTTCAGCCTGTCAAATAATCCTATGGGAGATAAAGAGTTTATGAAGAACACCAAAACAAGGGACCGTAGAAGAAGCGTCTACCGTATGAATTGTGTTAAACCTATCGTGACTTTATCGTCCAACTGACTATCGGCTAGAGTACTTGCTATAGTACAAAAGTCGGTATTTCTGAAGACTGCTTTTAGAGAGAGTCTCATCATTTATTCTGTATCCACAGAGCTGCTTTCATTACACCCGTTTAAGCTGAACGCTTGATTGCTAATATCTAGTATTAAAACGCGCACACACACATACACACGATGTATTGCTCAAACACATGATGGCCTGTAGTTTTGGATCGCGAGCTTTATCGTACCGCTCTTCCCTTTAGTACTAGTTTGCTTCCATGTTAATGGGAATTTCACACACTGCACAATCGTCACTTGTCTCACCTGTATAGTATTGTCTTTTGAGCTGTATTATACTTCCTCCTGCTCGGTGATGGAACGTAGCATTACGCTGATTAGCTAAATGCTAAGACAGGAAGTGACCTATAATTGGTGCCAATTTTTCTCCTTGGTTACGTTCTAAGCACCGCAAGCTGTTTTCTACCCTGCTGTGTTATCTCTGTAAGAGTGTGTGTGTGTGTGTGTGTGTGTGTGTGTGTGTGTGTTTTCTGTTTGTAACACTAGTACTTTATTCAATCTCACCCCCTTCCTCTAATGCTCCCATCGGTGCGGGCGTCTCTCTCTCTCTCTCCTTTTTCTTTCTTTCCCTCTCTCTCTCTCTGTCTCTTTCTCTCTGCGTTTATGTCCGTATTGTACAGGCAAACCGTTTGTACGAAGGATCAGAGACTTTTTATTGCGATACAGTGAGATATCGAGTATCGGTGCATCTTTTTTTTACCAGCAGAACTAATCTGAGACGATGAGATGATATTTACGGGAGAGTCGATGTGTTGCGTTCTCCCTTTAAAGATTGTTTCTTGTAGAAACGTCTTTTTTTTCTGCCTGCTTTCCTTCAGTGTAAATACTCAGACTGTGAATATATAAATAAATAAGTATATATATATATATATATATATATATATATATATATTTTGGAGCTGAGGGCTCGCTTGGCGCCACACAGAGAGCGCGTGCAGGATTTCAGCTTGTGTCAAGCTTTATTTTTTATTATTTTTCAGTTTGTAAATTCTATGAAAGCAGTTTGCCGTGTGTGATGGAGGGAGGATGACAATGCTGCATCGGTCCCTGACTATTTATTACACAAATGTATGAAAAACAGATCATTGACAAAAAATAAAGGATGTTTTTTCTTTTTGAATCATTTTGTTTCTTCTTAATATATGTATATATATATTTATTAATATGCTTACAAAAATGTAAACAAACAAAAAACAATGCTACATTAAGCCTAATGTCCCACAAACCTTAAATGTAGTTGGCCAGCCAAAATGTAGTTAAAGTAGTGAAAAGCTCACTCAGCATCTTTTAAAATAGCTCTTAGCAAAAACATTTGATCTTTTAAACTCCCATCACTATCAGTTTACATAATCTTAATGTTCTGTATTATTAAAGTATGTAACGTAAATAATTAAAACTCCTCAGAGTCAGCAATTACAAAATAAGAAAACTCTTGTATTAATTCAAGGTTCCATATTTTATTAAATTCATTAAATCATCTTTAATATTAACAAAATAAAAAGTTTCAAAATATAACAACCCTCAAAAGTGTTTCATTTCTTATGTATCTATAGTGCGTGTCTTCTGCTCTGCTCCTATGAGGGACACCTTTTAGAAATTGCACATTAAACC
This sequence comes from Chrysichthys cranchii, assembly GCA_030068335.1. Classification (NCBI taxonomy): domain Eukaryota; kingdom Metazoa; phylum Chordata; class Actinopteri; order Siluriformes; family Claroteidae; genus Chrysichthys; species Chrysichthys cranchii. The sequence continues at coordinate 16,684,792 of JAQMCW010000009.1, forward strand.
CACACACAATAAAAGAGATATGAGCATGATTCAAGTCCTCACAAATCATTCAAATCGTAATCCTATTTTCATATTTTTATCCAAAAATCCTCTATTGTACAGGCAACAGTGTGTATATTTATGTAGGTGTGTGTGTGTGTGTATATATATACAGTGGGATGCGAAAGTTTGGGCAACCTTGTTAATTTTCATGACTTTTCCTGTATAAATCGTTGGTTGTTACGATATACTTCAGTTAAATATACCATATAGGAGACACACACGGTGATATTTGAGAAGTGAAATGAAGTTTATTGGATTTACAGAAAGTGTGCAATAATTGTTTAAACA